>OZ059793.1:13413886-14013886 GCA_964057025.1 Standfussiana lucernea | reverse complement strand
CTGTCTAGCTGAAGCCGTAGACGGGGCTTGTTACATGAGATATTTGCTCGGAAACAATCGAAACAGAACAATTGGTTACGAAAAATACAAGTTTCGAATAAAATGTATTTTCTGAACGAATTGCGACTCGAGTAGGTTGTTGTTACTGTATAATTTTGATCGTATTAACGTTGAAACGAAAGTAAAGCTTTGTCATTTCTGCCATTCTTTTTATAAGACTTGTTTAAAAGCTAGGGTCTATATCTACTGTGTAAAAATACGGCCCATTTTGCAATTTTTCGGCATGAAGAGATTTGTTACTCGAATTTTCGCTTCAGTCTTTTTTTTGACTAATTAATACCAAAAAGATACATAATTATGTAAGTGATATGCTTACGTACTAATATTATAAACAGGTGTATCTAAATAACATATGTAGGTAGATAAGTTATTAAATATGGAGAAATGAAATACTTCTAACGTTATCGGTAAAAATGTGTAAGGAAACTGTCCGTTATTTTAGGATCAATCCATTCTGGGTAGTAACAAATTGCAGGGTTATGCAGATATATTGTGCAGCTCACTGCATCCATATTTCTCATCTGCTTGCTTCTCTGCTCTGCACGTATTATAAGAATGTTTCGCATCACTTTAAGAAAACAATAGTTTTATGTCTATTATTTGTCAGTAACTACGACGAGTGGAGTAAAAACTTGTCAAAAAGGTGAATGAATTCACATGTCAGAAAAATCTTTAATAATTATCTTTAATGATAGCTACATGATTTTATACAAGACATGTATTAGGCAAGTTTTTTCACAAGATTTGTTTCGTGTGTGTCTGTGTGTGTGTTGAAAACAAGTATGGCTTTTTATGGTTGTAAACGCGGAGTTAGGGTGGAAGTGTAGAAAACGCTAAGAGTAAACTTGGCTCAGTCTGAGCCTCCCTCCTTCATTCAGCGCTTTTTTACACTGTCGCGCGTCAGCATAGATAATGGCCGGTAGATAAGAGTTGATTGCTGCCTTGTAAGGGACTTGGGTGGGAACACGTCGGAAACATTTTTAAGATATGGGTGAGTATGGTCGAGGAACATAGATACAACTGAACTTCAAATTCGCGCAATTTTTTCATGAGATTTAGCAGAGAGAATTCCATCTGCTACGATTTTATTAGCAGGTCAGTCATGGTCTGCTGACACTCACCTTAAAGTAAAATTAACTTAAATATCTTTTTTTCACATTCGTTGAGACGTGTCCTAATGTAAATAAAATATCTCAATTGACCTCGATCTTTTGATGATCGAATTGTTACTACAACTATGAAAAATTAGGCATATTTTCTTACCTCCGTAGCATTGTGGGTTTCGTTGACATATCTGTTGTTGACGTCATCAAAGAAAGTGACGTAGAAGTTATGGTCATGGCCGGGTGCAGTTGATCTGTTGGTCGCTAGTGTGGGCACCAGCTCGTCCAGCATCGTAACATGGACCTGAGAACAATAGAAATAGGGTTTCAATTTATTTGTACTGGCGATCGATAGCAAACAATGCATAGACGATGATGACATATTTTATTAGTTCCTTGAAGAAAGCTGCCCTCTTCGCCTAAAAGCCGATAATACACATAATATTTTTCCATAAGTAAGTAAAGTAGTAAGTAAAGAGCTGGCACATAAAAGCCATAGGGTTTATAAATAGGCAATCTGATACTTGTAGGTAATGGTCTAGCCATTCCACAAAAATACACACTTAAAAACAAATATAATGTGGTTTAGTACTAGTAATATCAAAATATATATATAATATGTAGGTAGGCGGTGTAATTAAAATAATTGACAATTGCGTTGTCTCAAAACAAGTTTATTATATTATTTAGACAGATAAAGCTTAATACAGTACAGATATCTAATTTGGCTACAAAATGTAGATAGAGACAATATCTACAACTTTAGTGTAGTTTGTTTAAACATTGTTACATACAAAGGGTATCTAATTTGTTTTTTAAACAGATTTTGCTATCAAATTAAATGTAAAGAGAGCTACGCAAATGAAATCTGAAAAAGTTTCACGAAATTACGAACGATCTGTATACAAATCATGGTCAAACAGACTTTGTGTATATTTCGAGAAAGATTCATTATTAAAGTATTGTAGTATTTATTGTAATATACAACGATTACGGAATGGAGTCAAGTCGAGGTTTATACATACATACAGAGTGGCGTTTTGACTGCAGTATGAATTTAAATGTGGTGTTGGGTTCAGATCCGTCGTTCGTGTTTTCTCCAATTATCTTAGTTTTTAAGTTAAGGAAAATTCCTTTAAATGCTTTTAGAAAAACTATTTAGATATCTTTCTAAAGCGATACTCGTTTCTCTGATCGCAGATACATTGAAAATAAATTGCATATTTTATAATTGTTTGTCCTGAAATGTTCCAGTTAAAATGCACTGGCATAAAGAAAAGGTTGGTTTTTATATTGAAAGGAACATAAAGCTTAATGTCCGCTTGAGAGATAAGTTGGAGTGTTGTCCTATCGTTTGGGGCCTCTGTTAATGTTTAACGTCATAGTTACACCCATGCGATGTAGTTTGTAAAAGTTACAGTGACTTTGTTTTTTTTTAATACCTAAATATTATTATGTATCCGGCCTGTGTTGTGTGAGGTTTCGGTGAAATTAATTGTTAACAATGTTTTACATTGTATACCCAATTATGGAATAATGGTTGTCGAGAATAAAATGGTTCATTGTTCTCTTCAGGTTGGCTTAGACGTTTAATAGATAAGCTGACAAAGGGACCGCCCATTATCTCAAGAGGGACTTCATGTGTCGATAGAATGTATCGTACTGATCGGGCCCTTGATTCTGTTCTGTTGACATAGAGCCTAATTCGGTACGCTTTCCTTTAGAATTTGGGCAAGCACTTTTTGTACTTACTACGGTTTATTTTGCTGACTGGTTTTCTAAGCAATGGTTAACGTGGTAATTGCCTCTATTTGAGATGTAGTGGTAGATTTAGGTTCTGTCAATCAAAGCGATTGAATCTATTGGAAACATTATGTAGGTATAATGACGATAAAGAAAGAAAATCGGTTTATTTTTAGTTTATTTTTCTGTCCAAGTATCAATAAATACTGATCAATTTAGGTTCTTGCGATGTTTTCTGTTCAGGTTTTTTTGTTAAAACCAGGTGTAGAATACAAACAGGAAATTTTAAAATATTTCAATGATCGATATCAAAATGACGTTATGCAAATATTCTTTGTGATAGATACTATAGTTGTGGAAAATATCTGCCAATCATCACAAATATTGGACGTTTCTGTTAGTTACACGAGCTTGCGTAGGCTTATTATATAAGTAGGCAAATCTATTTGATGATATTCGACACCTGCAAGGAATAACATCGTAACTAATATTTAGCAACTTTAGAGGAGAGCGCGTTAAAGATTTAAAAAACCCTTTTATTAACTACAGTTGACTCTCACTTACAATGTTTTGACACTATAAAAATTCTTACGTAAAGGAATTTAGCGGCAGGGGTGAGTGCAAAAAAATCTGCATTTTTATAGAGCAAGAATATGACACACAACATCTGGCCTGTTGCATAGTACGTTTTCAGTTAATGCTGAGGCACAATTTCCTGAACATTGTGTTTATTTTGGTCTTTGGTCACTAGGTGACCTGTATCATCCATTCACGTATACAGAATACTTTTCATATATGTAAGTATACTGTAACGTACTGTAATAGACCGATGATGTACCTCTGAATTTAATAAATAAAAAAAAGAACCGACTTCCAAAAAAAAAAACACCAAAAAAATGGAAAATAACTTTACTTTCGGAAGTCGGTGACTATTGTTTGTTTCATTGACTTTTTTGCGGTTATTTCTTTGCTAAAAAGTTTTTATTTTACCCTTTTTAGTTATCGTACACACACAAAGCTTTGTCATCTATAAATTTCGCCATTTCTTCGACTTGAATAACATTTTTTTACCAGATATTTTGATTTAAAAACCAAACTACCTAACCGATTTTGATAAAATTTATGGGACCAATCGCAAAATATATCCTTTCAGATAAAAGAGAAATTTTTCAAATTGGTTTATAAATGACGAAGATATGAGGTAACAAACACAAAAAAAAAGAAATACAACCGAATTGAGAACCTCCTCCTTTTTTGAAGTCGGGAAAACAATGTAAATGTCAAATGAGTTTTATTAAAATGTTTGTGTATAATTAAGCACAATCTATGTATTTTTGTAAATATATAAAAAGCAATTATTTTCTTCAGTAAACGAAATCATTCCGATTTAGGCTAAGTGGAGGCGACTACTTAGCCTAAATCTGAAAGTGACAACAAAATGAAAATATTTAATTTCGTAAGATTATGTAGGTTTTCTTTTCATCATGTTACTATGGAACCAAAACACGTGTAGGTTGTTAACTTTCCGCTGAGGAAATATAACTGTTACCTAAGAGTTCTAACTTGATGGATGGCGGCACAGTTGGTGCAGAGGCTGAGCGTCTGGCTGCTGAGCTGCGAGTTCGATCTCACGGAACAAATTTAATATATCTGTTTGTGTATGCGAGTTTAAATGTTTGAGAACGCACCCAGAAGAGAAATTACTAGTACGGGGCAACGTTAAAAAAAGTAAACTAAAGCAGATATCTAGATTGCACTGCACCAAGATTTTCACTATCACGCGAACGATAAATTACAATTGTGGCTACGACCAGTTTAATAATGGTTTACTAGTACTGAACAATATCAATGTTTGAAATAGGTTTAAAATCAGACTTATTTAAAGGCTAAAGATAAACACACAGCGGCATAAATTAAAGCATAGCATCACGCCTGCCCCAAACGGTTAAAAAGATGTACCTAATAGTACACACACATTTGCAGACTCCGTGGCTGCTACTGATAAAAATCCTGATGAAAAACCCAATAACACTTTGCCCGACCCGGGCATCAAACCCAGGACCTCGTGCTCAGCAGTCGCGCTTACGACCCCTCGACCGACGAGGCCGTGCCGAACAAGTTCAACGAGACTGAAATAAAATACTTAATTTTCTTTATCACCGATCTAGCGTGCTTCCGAGGAACAGCTAACGACTTCTTTATTGTTCAAATTACGACGCCAAATGGAAGATTATCGAAGTATATTGTAATGTTTTCCTTGCATGTAGACTTTACTTGTTTTCTTTCGATGTGGTCGATCGATTTTCAGTTTCTTTTGAATAGATTTTTGATTAATGTTACTTGAGTTATTTATTTCCTTAATTTTTGTGAGTAATGCTTCAGAATCTAGATGTGCTCATATGAGCCGTCCTATAAAGGTAATGGAAACAAATCTTGCTAACGTACGATACAAAAATAGCCAACTGAAATGAAAAAGATTGTAAGAACGAATAGAAAATTACGTCCATTTTGTTACTCCACTTAACTTTGTTTTCAAACTTCTTCATCGGAAAGCGTAGGACTCTGTAATTAATAGTTACTAGCTCGCCACAAAGTGAATTTAATTGGAGGATAAATATTTTTTCGGGTCCCTTTAATTAAACCTTAATTAGACGGTAATTTTTCCGTGGTTTTTGTTAACGACTCAAGATAAATGAGTCAAAGGTGTTTGTATCACAAACGAAGGCGGTTGGAACAAGCTGTGGAATTTACACAGAATTTTAGTATTTATTTTAGCAAAAGGTGCGAAACCGGCGCGGCGTGCGTGTATGACTAGATGTAAACGTGGACGAGGTGAAAGGGGTAGGTATTATATGTAATCGTTTCCGTCTCCTTTGAATAAATGACATTTGACTTTGATTTTGTATTAAAAGGCGCTGACATAAAAAAGTTTGGAAGAACGTAGCAACATGTCGTTTCATAACTCGATAATTTCAACAAAGTACATCTAACTAATTGTACCTAAGTCACCCACGCGTTAATTTCGCTCTTTTTTGGGATAAAACAAACTGATCGATGTGAGTAGATTACCTAATGGAGGAAATTTAAGCCGGTGATGAAATAGCAGGGCGTGCCCTGTCCGACCCGCGCTGTCACCGTATATGAACGTCGACGATCTAGTAAGTAGGTGACAAAAAAGTCTGCTGGTGTTGCTATACTTGCTATGTTTATTTACCTTGCGTGGTGACAGTTACTGAGTAGGTAATAAGTGGGATGGTCACTAGTTTTCCGCTTAGAGATGCAGTTTTTAGTGAAGCGGAACTACCTGTCAGTATAAAGGATCTTCACGAAGACAACTACAATAGCTAAAATATTTGCAGTAGTTGAATCTTGTCATGTCTACCGCACCGTATAAATAGTTATAGGTGCTAGTGTGTATATAAAAAACCTTTAAATTCTTTAAAAGATATTTTTTTTTGTATAGTATTTTAGAATATTTTTTATTAGGTACACCATACAAATTAAATATACATAAAAGACGACATTTCACATAGGGTGACACAATATGCGGCCTTATTATAGTTTTGAGCCCACAAGACAACGAACTGTTAAATGCGTTAAGATCAATTCAGACAGAAAATCAGCAAAAATCAGCTGTTCCATACATTTCGACCGTGCAGGTATTGCAATTTTTTAGGAAACAGCTGTTTCTTTTAAATTACCGCTGAAAAAATTATACGTGAGGAGGGGGTTCATAATGAATACGTGGTAACCATTTGTGCGTCGGTTTCCACCCTTTATAAGTAGATTTTACTACCTTTACTTTTCATACTTCATGACAAACAGCTACAATTTACTCTCCCACCCTCCATTTAACATTCACTATCGCATGACACGCAGTTGCCTCGTTTTTCAATTCCAGATCCGACTAAATGATTTCCTGAAGGCGATAGATGTCAGGATGATTTATTTTTATCTCGCGTTTTCTTAGGGTAGACTGCAATTTATTAAGCCTACTTCCCAAACGGGCAGATTCCTTTCGAAGATTGAAAGATATTGAAGATACGATTGACATTTGTGGAGCGATTGTGGTGTGATTTCATTTTGGTGTTAGTCTATTTATCATAGGGCAATTTTGTAGATCAGAATATGGCATGATTGTCGGTTGTATATTTTAATATCCTGATGAGTTTATTCATGAATTCGAATGTCAAATATTAGGTACCATCTATACAAATAAATAAAATTAAAGTGTATAATTGTAATTTCAAAATAACAACTTTTTGCTGAATGCCTTTGAAAGTAAACATATTGGGTACTTATAACAAAAAAATCCGGCTAATCTCCAAAACGGTTGGACTGATCTACTGGCAGATAGCTGATGTTAGAAGTAAATTAACAATAAACACTAACAATTAGGCTACTTTTATTTTAGAAAAAGGATTAGGGTTCCGTGGATAAAATTAAATCCCTTGACACTGTTGACAAAATCCGATTCAAATAGGGAAGTAATGTTTTTATAATAAATTCACGCGGGTGAAATTCACGGCTAACAGCTAGTTTAAAATAATTATGGATGTTTAAATACTTACTGAAAAAAGCTCAAATAAATTCACTTATGAATTAATCATAACTTTTTATCTGCTTAGCCTTTTTTTAAATTTATTGGGGTCGGCTTCCAGTCTTACCGGATGCAGCTGAATACCAGTATTTAACATGGAGCGATTGCCTATCTGACCTCCACAACCCAATTAATACTGGGTAATACGATACCCCTTGGTAAGACTGGTTGTCAGACTTTCGGGCTACTGACTACCTGTAACGACTATCAAAGATCTACAAATGACAACCGGGACCAACGGTATAACGTGCTTTCCCACCTAACCACCGACAGAATAAAAATCATAGCTATATGTAGATTATTAATTTGCTAACAAAGAAACAAACTGGTCAAGGCTTTGAGTATTCGATATGGTTCATCTACTAAACATACTTACCTACACAAGTGATAGGACTTAATTTCCTTATTCAATTGTGAAAGACATGTCACAATTGAACAAGGAAATTAAGCCCTTTATGCCTTGTACGAACACCACACAGCTCTATTAAACACAACCTGTGCATCTCAGAAACTCTAATTCGTACGTCAATAGCTCTTTGAATATTCTGGGACGTACGATGTAGTCGAATATCTCCTTAGTCTTCAGCTACACTCAAAGGTATCTGTCAAAGGTGTGTACAATTAAAACTTAGATAATTAACTTTAACTTTGTTCAGTAATGTTGTTGGGCTTCGAAAATTATGAGAAAGGTTTTTTTTTTTTACTGACTGCCTCGTTGGTATAGTATAGTGGTCGCAAGCGCGACTGCTGAGCATGAGGTGCTGGGTTCGAATCGAGGTCGGGCAAACTGTTATGTTTTTCGATCATGAATTTCTCAGTGGCAGCCAAGGATTCCGGATTTGTGCCCGGTTGATGACAATAGGCTCGGCCCTTATTATATGGGACTTAAACATAGCTGCAGAAATGTGGGTGTACTATTAGGTTCATCTCTGCCTAACCCTTCAGGTGTGATGTTATGTTTTGTTTTCTTTTTGGTGTTTTGAAATTGATGTGGCGAACTGTTGCTGAAAGTGGCCAAATACTTAATCAGGAGCACTTTAACTGTAAAACTAGGGAAAACCAATCCGATAAATAATTAGTCCGCATTCTATAACGATGCTTCAACACTAATTTCGATTCAAAACAGATAGATTTCACACTAATCTCTGTTCAAAACTAGTTTTCTATTAAAATTAATGTTATTTCCATGAAACTCGACGTGATTGATCCCAGTTCACAGTAAACAGCTGTTCAACACAGTTTAGCGGTTTGACAGAGTTTTACAAGTTAATACCATTCATAGTTACCTTTATAATCGCATCAGTTCATGCACAAAGCGGAAGTTAATCGGAATGAATATTTTAGTGTGCCTATGGGTAATTCTAGTTAATTAAGCAAGGATTCATTTGCCGGGCTTAGTGGGCCGCTAAATGTTTGAACCTGACGGATGTTTAAATAATCTCCGGTTAACTAATTCGGTGTCATCAGACTGAGTAGCTTTTCGATTTTGGTGTAACATTATGTTTTACTGGTGTAGGTTAATTTGTGTTTAGTTTTTAATTAATGTACACGATGTCTCATGGTAACGCACTCTGTTACCACGAACTTCCATACATTTTGACTGTGTAGGTACTGCGCTGTTGTAAGTTTACATATGTATATAAAACAGCTGTATTTTTTTAATACCTTAAAACTTTCTACCCTACTGCTGTTAGAAACACGGCTCTTAGGTGTGTGTTCCCTGGCCGAAATATCTTTAAAGGGAAGAAGGATAAACACTAGTTTCCTCCGCATGAGAAAACGAAGTAATTTTATACAGTTTGTAACCTACAATTAAGCCCGTGTTAATACACAAGGCAAACGAGAAAACCGCATCTAAACTGTTCTAATAAGTAACAAATTTGCTTCATCTAACATAAAAATCAATGTTGGAAAAAACACAACGCGTGCAGACGGAATACTGTCCGTGTTCCGTACTCCGTATTTTCCCGAGTAAAGGTTAACCAAAGGAAATTGGTTGCCACGCGGCGGCTGCGATGAGCCCACAACCTACATGGATACCTCTATGTACAAAGTTGAACGTTACTGATCCACCGACGTGACTTCTAGCGAGGATTGATTTCTAACGTATACAAATTTCTTGTTGGTAAACAAAAATAAACGGGCTGTGTTTCATGTTAAATGTATTTGCTGAATTATAATCACGGTAATATTGAGACTCAAATCAGAGAAATATAAATACTAGATTTTTGTGAGCTTTTAGATGATTTGATAAGGCCGAAATCATTATAGGTCCTTAATTTGACTCTTTGTTCGACTTGTCAAGAATATCCTGAAAGAAAATAATATAGCAAGAACTAAAATAACACATTTTAGATTTCCATATCATTTTCGCTAACCAACGATGGTTTTTTTTTCAGGATAGAGACCATTAAACTTTCACTTAATCGATATGAAAATCAATAGAAAAGATAGTACCGACCCACTTATAAGCATTATAGCTTAAGCATCACCTGTTTACAAAGCAACTACACGTACTGATAAATAATAGTAAAAAATGCGAAAATTAGACGTCTCATTTTTATTCGTTGAATACAAACTACCTGAGCTAAGGGCCCTAGATAAAGTGACATTTTATCAGTCCAGTCAAAAATGTCTTTGTGTTGACATAAGCTATCGAAATCCCCAAGTCAATCTTATCGAAATTCTTTGTAGAAATACGAAACGGTTTGAAAGCGAGTTTCAATTGTTTAGGCCCCCAGATTTTGTTGTTTTACGAAGTAAGGGGCCAATAAAAAGTATAAGCTCGCTCTGGTAAGTGTTTTACGACTGGTGGTATCCAAGGTGTGATTCTTTGTGAGGAAAGCAAGGAAGCGGAGGGTTGAGGAGCTCGTGGCTCGTGGCTCGTTCTTATTTATATAAGAACAACAGCACGGGTCGATCTTAAAAGGTTTTGCAGCGTTGGCCAGGGTCAGTTTGTGGATGGGTGACCATCCATAACATACCGAGTTTTCTCCGTGCTTCGGAGAGCACGTTAAGCTCTTGGCTTAACGAGCCCAAAAATTGTGAATTTATTGAATTAGTAAATTTTTGACAGTGGTTACAGGTAGTCAGTGACCTGAAAGTCTGACAACCAGTCTTACCAATGGGTTTCGAATTACAGTAACTAGGTTGTGGAGGTCAGATAGGCAGTCGCTCCATGTAAAACACTGGTATTTAGCTACATCCGCTTAGACTGGTAGCCGACACCAACAAAGTTGGAAAGAGACAGATGTTGTGTGTGATTCCTTGTAAACATTTTAATTGCCCACTAAAATCAGATATTATTCAAGCAAATAACGAATAAACAACGTTATTGCACAATGCCGCTGGATCTTACATTTATACACAATACACCATTAATAAGTTAAAGTCCCGGTTAAATCAATATTCCCCGGAGCGATGGGTTCTTTAGTGCGTATAATTGAATAAAAACATCCCAAGCACGACTTAAATAGCTTGTAATTGAACAAATTGATTTTCAGCGAGAGCGTTAGGTACTTTTGAGTTTGTATAGAAAATAACATACCATCACGCCAGTAAGCCATTTGGGGATTACATGTGTTATGATTTATTCTTTATGTGATAAAAATACGATTTTTCGGAGCCTGGACTTGTGCCCGGTTGATGGCAATAGGCTCGCCCCTTATTACATGGGACTGAATCATGATCATAAATCTTTATTTATCTCAAAATCAAGAATTACAGGCGCAGGTTCACATGCTATGCACAAATTTATTTAGAAAAAGGTGTCTCAAGTACAGATCACTTCTACAGATTGGATATAAAATCGTGTTTATAGCAAAATATTAAGTCAAGTTACTAAAGTTAACATTGGAAAAACTAAACTAAAACAGCTGACGAAATGTGAGTGCACTAATAGGCACTCCTCTACCTAACCCCCGGTGATTACAGGCGTCATGTTATCTTTACACACCTACCTAAGTGCTTTGATTAACGTTTCCTCATCTAAAACTCAAGTTGTATTAAGCTAATAGTATGGGATGTGGGTATCGCGCGAATTAAACTACGTGTAAAGTTTGCACATGTTTCGCACATACTCTTCACAGCTCTTGTTGAACATTAATTAATGCTAACACCAAGTTTCTTAACGCACATATCCTTTAAGGGTTAGAATATAAAGGAGATGGGTAAGACTAGGTTCTTGAGTTATTTTTAAGGACCTAGAAGTGGTCTATCTAATAGTTACAAGATTGACTGTTCAGCCCGGGGTCCCAGGTTCCTAGGTCGATTATTTGGTGTTTCTATTATTTCTGAGCTATAGCCCAAGTTCTGTATTTGTGCTCAATGAATAATGTCCAAATGACTCCTTGTTACATGGGTCTTTTGAGTGGCGAAATGATTGTGTATCTACCTACTTCTTAACAGAATACAAGCGTGTTGTTATGTTACAGTTCAGAATAATGTCATACACCCGGCTCTCGCACTAGCAGAACAACTATTAACATAATCCTCTTGATAACTCCACTACTACGTATTGCATTACAATTTCACTAGCTCAACTTTTGCCTGAACCGATTACAGTTACTGTTAGCCTGTATCATCCCACTAATGGGTAAAGGCCTCTCCCCATGACTTCCAAATTCTTCGATCCTAGGCTAAGGTGGACCACTGGTCGTTGGTTCTGTCCAGCTCGTCCCACCATCTCCTGCGAGGTCTACCGCAACGCCTTCTGGCTGTGTCAGGGCTGCACATCGTGGTTATTTGGGCCCACAGCTCGTCGTCATTTAAATTTCTCATTTGGTCGTGAAACAGCATAAAGTTAAACGCGCACGTATAAGTAATTCCCAAGATCAGCATAGCCCAAACAGTTCGCCGTTCAGTATACTTTCTACAGAACTCCTTACTGCAACGCAATAATGTAATGCGGGCCTGGTTGCCCGCTGTAGAAATTAATCTGGCCAAATGCAGTTTCCTCGGCCTATAACATATGTATAGAATGCCATTGTGGAGCCCTTCTGAGGGATATGCCCCATCTCTTATCCTGTCCATCCTGCACAACCACCTACACCTTCCTGGATTTAAACGAAGCCAACGATAGAACCGTACTGGTTTCTACATACTGGTCGGAAATAATGTGAGTCCATCGACACGCAAAGAAGAAGAATGCACACTTATAAATAAATAATTTTTTATTTGCAGAGCTTGAAGTCCATATTGTTAGTATTGACATGAAATATACTAAAGCAAGCATCGTATAGGCATCGCGTGGATCAGCTAGTAACAATGAGGTGAGGTCATGACGATCCGGTGCACTGCTATAGGTGTGCATTAAATCCTCAGAGCTGGAATAACGTTGTGCTTATAAGTCAAGTTCAAATTACAGTTGAAGACATGTTGCTAAACTAATTACAGAATTTTAATTTTGAAAATGTAATTTTCTATTTCCCCGAATACGTCCGTTTTAGGTTTTAAGAAACAAATCCTTTCCTGTACAATAAAAGGTTCAGCTGCAGCAAAAGATCAGCATTTTTGCCATGTCAATAGAAAAATCAAATATGGTTCATGAAATTCACCTTAACGCGCGATACGTGTCAGACATATCACTTACTTGTGAAGGAACAGGGTAAGATTATTTCCTGAGGACTCGTAAAAGACTAAAGGGTAATACAAGGTAAAGAACAATAGTACCTCTATCTACGACGATGTTGTAATTCATGGTACCCTGGTACCGTAAATAAAATTATTCTGTGAGTAAAAGCGTGTAAACGTTTTCTCACCAAAAAGGCTTTGCTCTCTATTTCAGTGTGAGCTCCTAAAAGTTTCTTCCTAGCAGAGAGGCTTCACAGCTCTCCCTGAGGACCAATTTGTTGTATTATATTTACGTGTTCTATCTAGGCCTGTTGTTAATTGTAGTTTAATTTAGCCCCGTTGCTTTAGTGGTCGCAATCGCGACTACTGAGTGTGACTGTTTCTTCTCAGAGTAGTCCGGTACGAAACACCGGCCCCATCTAGTTTAAAAAAAAATAATGACTTGTAAAAGTGTTTGTAAAATTTTATTTGCAGTATAGACTTCATTTATTATTTATCTTGAGGTCCTGGGTTCGACTACCGGGTCGGGCAAATTGTTATTGCGTTTTTGAATCAGGAATATCTTTGTAGTAACCACGGAGTCTGGATTTTTGCCCGGTCGTTGGCAATAGGCTCGCCCTCTATTACATGCGAGTTAAATGTAACTGGCGAAATGTGGGTGTATTATTAGGTACACCTCTGCCTAATTCTTCGGGGAATACAGGCGTATCAGCATTTAAAAGTATCTGCTGGGAGATACTCGTGTATCTAAAAATAGAAAATATGATCGGAATTAGCATGAACCTTATATGTACATAAGTCTCATCTCATTAGATTTAACCCCTATTTTCCGTATTACCGAAGGAGTCCCACCAATTGTTTTATTAGAACAATAATTATGTGGTCAGCTCGCCCTCTCATCACCAATTATACCAATTAAAAAACCTTAATTTGTTATTTACTTTTGGTACTAGGTTTATGTATGTATAGTCATGATACTGGTAGTCGTCAAGCCTAACTCTCTTTCGAGGTTAGGTAAATAGAAGTTATACAGTAGAGGCTGTGTTTATTAAAATAAAACAAATTTAACGAGTTTTTACAGGTCCCTGTTTTATTTTTAGTACCTTTGGACCCTTTTTGAGGTTGGTGGTCGTGTTGATAATATGACTTATAGAGACAAATAATAAAACTGGACGAGGGCGCATTTTATTCTCCTTCTGAGAATTCAATGAATTAAGGTGGTAGGTATAAAAGAGACCATATTGAATTCGGACAAATTCTGCTTACTTTTATTGAGCTGTAAACTTTTGTTACGTAGGTTTTGCTACGTTTATTTTATTGTTTTAGCAATGTCGTCGGTTTTAACAAAGATTTTAGTAAAAGTAAGCCTTAGCAGCTATTATTTTAGGGTCGTAACGTAGTCTTAACATACGTTTACTTAGGGCTATGACTCGTTAGACTAGGTTAAACATAATGACTTTGTAAAGGTTTTTTTGTCAAAGAAAAATATGCGCAAAGGTAAATACGTAATTAGGTACGTATTTTACCTGAAAAAATAATCATGTACAATGTACCTACATAAATATTATGAACAAAATAATCTATTATTACATGTATTCCTTTATTCATCTATTATCTTATTTTATATATTTTTAAATATTTCTTAAAAAAAAAAACATTTAAAAATATAAAAAATAGTAGCCCACCGCCACCAGGAACATTATTATTATCACATATAATAAAAATGTAACAGACCGATGTCTGTACATTGAATATATTGAAAAAAATATATATGGGGGTTCTTTATTAGAGCAACAGAAGCCAAAGCAACGGTTTTTAGAATTTTTGTCTGTCTGTTTTTCTGTCTGTATGTTTGTACGCGCATCACGCAAAAACTACTGCATGGATTTGAACGCAGTTTTCACCGCTCTACTGCTACATGCCTAAATTAAAATATAGGCTACATTTATCACAGGATTTTTTTTTCTTTTCTTTTTCTTCTACATTTTAAGTAGATTCCACGCGTTCGAAGTCGCGGGCAAAAGCTAGTAAAAATAAAATGACATGTCGTAGCAATTGCTACGCCGCTGCTACGGCAAACAGTCTACGGGCTACGAAAGTCTACGGGGTTTGGACGATCGCGTAAATGATCCGTAAAAGTTTTTGTTTGTCGTTCACTTTCACGAGTTTCACGCGTCCGTAAGCTAACAAAACTTGGAATTGGTTTTATTTTTCCTTTGTATCTTCTTTGGGACGTTTATTCTGTTTTATCATATTCATTTTATGTAGGATAAAGGGTTTTAATTTCTTTTCCTTTTTTGATAAACAATCTTTGAAACGATTTGAAATTAAGAGGTTTAAGTAGTTGATTTGATTTTCCCTGAATACTGGTTTAAGTGTTTGGGTTTCAACATTTAAAAAATCAAACTATTGATTACTTTGATTTGAAAAGCAACTAGTCGCTCGGAGTAGACGGATAGGAAACATCGATCTCATCTAGTTTTAAAACATCATTTATTTTGACACGTAAACGTATGTTTTAAAACTAATTTAAATTTTAATTATGCTTCCAATTTTCTTTCCAATATTTTTAGTTTCCAAATTCTCATTCAACTTAATAATTTGTCAAGTTATTTGAGTGGCTGTTTGTATCATTATTTTGAAGAAACAATCACAGCAGCTTCAGCTCAAGTAACTACGGATTCCAGTCATAAAACTTTTAAAAGCCGTAAGTACCTAAGTCCGTTTACACTTAAGTCATCGCATCTCAAAAGCAGAAAAAAGAAAAATAAAGAAAATACGATTTGCTTATCAAAATCCAATTTGCCGACGGTCGATAGATTTAATTAAAAAATATGGCGAGGAAGCGAAAGCTGCGTGTATTTATTTGTAAATGAATAAGCAGAGATTATAACAGTAACTGGAAATAAAATCTTTAATTTTTTTTAATATAAAAGAAGAAAACCCCAGCATATAATAATAGTTTCTAAGCTTCTAAAACCACTAGCATGGTCGAAAACGGGCTTCATATCTGTTTATCACAAAAAATAACCAGATTATCGGCAGCCATGTGGCTGTTTAATTCCACAGGTTATTATTATATTATTAAACTTAGCGTTGGTCTGTAACTTTCATTTGCCAATTTTTAACTTGTCATAGATTTTTTTTCAAAATTAACATCGTGGTGGAACGAAGAATCTTACTAAGAGATATTGAAAAGAATAGCTATTCCGAAGTATGGGAATTTGCTCAACTTCTGGATCTCGAAATATTGTTTTGTATAGTAGGATATAAGTATGTAAATCTTATTCCTTTGGAGGGCATGGCATTATTAATAATTGTAATTAATGTTAATAGTTGTAGGTTGGTAATATACAAAATCATGTTAAAAAGTAGTAGTAAACCTTAAGTAAGTTTCACTATCCATGTAAAACCACAAATGGTTCCAATGTCAGTCTTATCTTAGGCAAATTGGATACTAAAATGGGCGATTAAAACTTTTGTTGTCTAATGTCTTACAGTTAACTTACCTTTGCTAATCTTAAATCCCGAGGGTCACAGAAACCATTGACAAAAGCTCCTATTAACAAAATCAGTGAAGCAAGCGTAGGCGTCCTCCAGACAGACTTATTACCAATTCGAGTTTCTAAGGCAACAACCGTAAAAGTCCCGTTAAACGTGACGGTTTTTAAGTAAAGTAAGTATACAAACAGACGATAAAATCGTTGAGACGGTTTGCTTCCAAATTGTTCCTATTATGAAGGTGTTTCGTCATTTTCCTTTTCTGTTCGGTTTTCACTCGATCATTGTGTCAACCAAAAAATGTTCGGTGCTAAATAAGGGCTCCCTAAAATATTGTAGCAACTATCGGTAAGGCCTGCGGTCCTTTACTCAAAACACGATAATTTATAAGAGGTATTGGCCCATTACGTCAAATCGGTGAAGGGAAACATCGCCGTCGTCGTGACGACGCTTTTCCTAGAGCCGAAAATCGCACGGGGTCTGCGTGGTGAAGTATGGTCTACTCTCTCTCTCTCTCTCTCTCTCTCTGTCTCTTTCTCTTTCTTTTCTTTGGTATGGTCTTTTCTTTTTCTTTTGGTCTGTTTTCTTTTTTTTAATCTTCGTTTTATTGTCAAAATACCACTTTGTTTTGTCCAGTGCGAGACTAATAAATACTTTTTCATTCTTTCTTTCTTTCTTTCTTTCTCACTGCGAGGAACCTCGTGTAAAAAGAGTGGGAATGATTACGATGAACCGTTATTAACATGCATTTTTAATAAACATTCATAACTATAGGCATTTCATTTCATCATCATCATTCTCTGGCCCTTATTCCAATTTATTTGGGGTCGGCGCAGCATGTCTTCTTCTTTCATACTTCTGTATTACTCATCATCTCGTCAGACACCTTTTTTCTAGCCATATCATCCTTCACACAGTCTATCCATTGTTTTTTTTCTTCCTATCCTCTTATAGTCATTTGTTACGTCTGATTGTTAAATACCATTTGATTGGTTTTCAAATTATAATTTAACAAGGTGACCCGCGCATCTTTGTCTGCATAACGTTTTTGATTGCTGCTCCGCTCTTATTGGTCACAGCGCGATGTTAAATAGCCTATAGCCTTCCTTGATAAATAGGCTATGCAACAATAAAATAATTTTTCAATTCGAACTAGTAGTTTCCGAGATTAGCCATTAAACAAACAATTTCAGCTTTATAATATTAGTATAGATTGCGTCTATATGGCAAGACATTTGAATTAAATGTAATAAGATATTTATTTATCCATTACATCGCTAAAATAGCTTATCAGACTCGTTAACGTAACACGCAGACACAAGTTAAGGGCCCTTTACCCTACTAAGGCTTAATTGATATATTTGAAGTGACAGGATAAAGGCTGCGGACCGACGGCCTAAATCATTGCCGTCCAGTTCAGCCCCAAACTATTGTGTAGCTACAATGAGTTAATTAACTAGTGGAGTTTATTAACTAGATACGCACTGATAATAATAAGTTTATAATGAGTTTATTTTCATATTCAACAGGTTTTAACAGATACATTGTAGAGGCCTTCTTTTAAGTATATAAAAACCTGTAACAGAAGACAAGTATTCATTGATTAATGTAATATTGGGCATTAAAAATAATGTGTGGTGGAAGCTTATCTGCAAACGAGTTCCTACATTTTTAGAAATTCACTCGGTCATTAATAATTACCAAAACATATATGAAAAATATTGTATAATTCAACCTCATAGTTGTAAGTGATCGAAATCTTACAATATTTTCTTGATCAAAAATATTGAATTTTCGTCGAGCGAAATGGCGCTTCACGTCAAAACCTTTTCGTACAATAGTTGTTATATGACTTGATATGACGGAAAAGACTTCTAAAACAATTGAAAGTCAATCTATAAAAAAATAATTTCGAAAAGATGAAGTAAAAAAACAAATTCAAAAAAAAGTAAATGGGTTTACAATATTTTTTTTCTCGTCCTCCTTGACTTCAAAAAGATTGACAGAATAAACTTACTTTAACTCGGCCCTTCCTTGTTTATCTTTTATAGGCCTTTCTTTCTTTATAAAACTGTGCACAGTAGTTGAGTTTATGAATAGCAGGCAAGATCTTTGGCCGCCCGACATGCAGGATAAAAAGGCGTGTAATATTCTTTTCTACTGGAGCCATACAAATATTAAAAAATGCGAAAGTAACTCTGTCTGTATGTGACCTTTTCACGCCTAGATGGAGGAACGGCTTTCGTTAAAATTTGGCACACATGAATAAAGATATAAAGGTAATTTTTGTTCAGTTAAGACGTTCCCATGGGATAAATTTCGAGCCGCACGTGAGCTAAGCTGCGAAACGAGGAAATAAATGAAACATTTAGGGACTAACAATGATAAAAAAAACAGCCTAAACTTTTATACAAGTTTACCACGATATAGGTCATGTAGAGTCTGTAAAACAGCTTAAATGTATACTTATTCGTTTAAAAACATACAGCCCTGCGACAAACAGACGACGTAAGTCAAGTTATTATGTCCGTTTGGCACTATCAGGACACCGAACCCTAAAAACATACAACTAGGCCTTTATTGCGCCGAAATATTGTAATAAATGATGCAGAGCCTTTTGAGTTATGCTAACGTTTTGGTTCTACCGTGTATATGAATATTTTTAGCATAAACGATGAGTTTGCTGTGGAGGTCTGTTACATAGAATGTTCATTTTCGAGACTGTTTCCGATGGGGAAAATAATGAACCGTTTTATATTATGGTATGCATGTATTCCTGCGTTTCTTGTTATCTTCTTCTCCTTATAGATTTTTTAGATCAGTCGCTCTATGTAAAATACTGGTATTTTGGCCTTTTCAGCTGCATCTGATTAGACGGGAAGCCGACCTCAGTGTAGTTGTTTGGCCTCAAAAGGTGGTCACGTTGGATCCTCATTGCGCTCATTGGATCCTGAAAAGTGCATTAGGCGCTTTTATGGGCACTTAGGACATTCCAGTAATTAGGTCATGTTTTGGAAGGCACCGCACTGTCAGACGGGTCTATAATTATTTCCAAATTGTGCCAAGTTGTACTTTCAGTGGCCTCTTTGGATACGCAACCAATGAGTTAACCAATGAGTTGGCAATTGAGTGCTTTCCATATACTGCTGCAATTCATAACCAGGCACACGTCATATTTGTATGGATTTGTCGTGATAATATTTCAAATAATTAAATAAGTTCACAAAACAAGTGTGTCTTTGTAAACATGGTAAATATCCCGGTTTATGTGTTAACCAAAGTTTACAAAGCAAAACTTAATTTCCAAAGAAATAAAACCACTGTTGCATGTATAAAACCGTTGTGTTTCAATTTTGGTGTACAATAAACTACATATATTCTATTCTATTTATTTACTTATTATTTACTCTACGCTGTTTGTATTTAATTGGATTAAGCTCCAGTTTCAATTATCTGAGCACGAATCCTTACTGATATTTCTATTTGTAAATATTTAGGTTCTAACCCTGTGAGTTGCTTTGTTTTTGATTAAATTCGATGCCCCGTGGTTGTTTACATGTATTTGGTTTATTTACACAAGGATAAAGCGAGGTATCAATGTGTTCGTACGGTATTCCTCGATAAATCTTCGTATGATGCCGTCCGGATATTTGAGAGCGTCACCTACAAGAGCCGTGTTGCTATGCTGTAAGGTTTTCTCCAAAATATTACAGATCTATCATCCATAGACATGTGTCGAGTAGAAGATTGGCTACCGTCAGTTACACAATCATATTGAACCTTATAGTTATTACGGTTGCCACATTGATATAGTAATCGTAAACGCCACTGTTGAGCATGGACTCTTAGGATAATGGCAACAGAATCGCCCCTATTACAAGAGCTAGTCAGTTCAGAGTCCGGCAGTGTAATTGTTTTTGTTTTTGAACCAGGAGTTTCTCCGTAACTCTGGTCTGGAGTTCTACCCGGTCGAGGGCAATAGAATCGCAAGTCAGTATATACATACGATAAGGTGGCTTAAATATAGCTGGCGAAATGTGGGTGGCCGTATCCCAAGGGTAAACTTCTGCCTAACCCTTTGAAGATTACAAACGTGATATTACGTCTATGCATGTTATTATTAAACTAGTGTCTCTCTGCGCTATCATTGCGGAAATGTGGCTGAAATAATGTCAGTGTCACCATAAACATGTTAGTTAATTTGACTCCTGTCATTCTACAAATAGCAAATGACAGACTTGGAATTTTTCCAGTTCCTAAATAAAAATCTGTTGTGGAAATAATATTTCAAAACTTAATTTTATTGTGACATTTATATTTTACAGCACCGTATTTTATGAAATTTAAAAGAGTGCGTGTTGGCATCAAGTTTTCTTCTTTTTTTCATTTCGTAACTGAACGTAGTAGATCTGCCTTATTAAGTCGATCCGCAATATTATTTACTTAATTAAATAATTAATAAGGATTTTAAAATCAATCTCATATACATATCCTAAACGTATGTTCAGAACAAATAATTATAATTTGTATATTGATCAACAAAAGTTACAGATTTGTTGGTCAAAAAACAAATTATTATAATTTAAAAGTGATCAACGTTTACTATCCAAAAGGAACAATAAATGAAATTATTTTATTTATTTCAACTATATACATTATAATAATTAAAATGACTAAAATTAACTAACTACAAACTATAAAAGAGCATAAAAAAACTCCTCCTCAACGCTGTCAGCCGGTAATGTGCCCAAGAGACTGGCGGCGTTGCCACGTTGTATGGCAACACTTAGCCTCTGGCCAAGGTAAAAGCAAAATCATTATCATCTATATGAAAATGAAAGAAATTTTGGATTCGGAATGGTACAGTCGGCACTCCACTCTATTCGTGTCATTAGTTTTCGTGGAATTGCTGTCAGAGGCGATAAGTGTCAAATTCAGGTCACTTGGTACCGATACACAATCAACTGGCAGACCAATGTACAAGAAAATAAAGGATTCACCATTAAGCAAAAAGGTAACATTGTTATCTACTTCTTACTCGTATTTCTACAGCCTATCACCACATAGTATAAAACAAAGTCGCTTCCCGCTGTCTGTCCCTATGTATGCTTAGATCTTTAAAACTACGTTACGGATTTTGATGCGGTTTTTTACATAGATAAAGTGATTAAAGAGGAAGGTTTATATGTGTAATATATGCATATTATAGTAGAGAAAATATTAGTATCTACATTGCACCCGTACGAAGCCGGGGCGGGTCGATAGTTGTTTTTACAAGAGTAGGCTTTAAGTAAGGTCAAGAAACCCTTAACCTTGTACTGCAGTAGTGATCCAATGTTGCTCATTCCTTTTTCATAGAATTCTTATATAACTCGCAAATGATACATTCATACATTCAACGCGAATATTAATGGTTTTGCTTAATCCGGCTTTTGCGTAGTTTGTATGTTGAAGAGATCTGTTCGACTTACATTGGAAACAGTTTTTCTATTTTATGAAAAGGAGTAAAAGGCGATTTTAATATTTCATAGATATTCTTCTGGGAATATAATGCGAATCAAATAAAATGACAATCGCTATATATAAAAAAGCTTTGTGTAACTATTCTTCCAATATTTCACTTATAGTGCAATGTACATGAGATCTGGAGGATTACCATGATTACTGCAGGAATGACTTAGGACTATTCCGGGAGTGGGAAAGTGACAGCGCTAGACAGATGCCTAGCGCCATCTCTTACCCACTAACATTTCTGCACTAACAGCTCATGGTAACCCACCAGTGAAGAGCAATATGACAGTGAATGACTGTCAACTGGACTAACTTGAAAACTGGTATCGTGCCCGGAGCCTAATAGAATAAAATAAAACAAGTACTGAAAATCTAGCTTAAACAATGTACGGTACCTATTGAATTTTTGACATTCTCGTTATTGGGGCGGTCCGATTTTAAGTGCCAAGTAAAGTATTAGACCTATTTGCTTAACTTGCTACGGCAAAATTACTAAGTGCTATGGTGTTGTGACATCTAGTAGCAGAAAACTTGCAGCAGACTAATAATATTAACAATACGAGTATAAGTATCGACCAATATCCAACTATCTAGAATTCTAAATGGATAGACAGAATATACTATAATGTACACCAAAATTGTAACACACGTCCGTAACAATATTGCTAATTCTATGAAAACAATGGCGGTGATATATTCTCGTATACAATATGTACTTACTAAATGGAAACTGTCTCCTTTAGTTACTTAGTTCAATAATAACACAAACTATTAATTGGCTCTTGTGACCGGCTTCTGCGCATATTACCATGGAAACAATAGCATGCATGACGTTTAACTGGGCAGAGGGTATTATGTGAAGACATGGTCAGCATTAGTGATGTACGATCCGACTCGAAAATTTACAGTATCGATGCAACAGAATGCGACACTACGATAGTTTGGATCGATTTAAACAAATACAATGCTATAAATGCTGGGAGAGATACAAAAGTACAGGTATCGGAATAAATGGATCGTATCTTGCCACATTGTACTAAATTGCAGGATGAGTCAAGAGACGACTCATTATAATATACAAAACAATTCCTGAAATCTTCCTCTATCTGTTGGAGGCATTATTAGGGGCATGTATTTAACGCGGCGACAAATTAATCTGATTGTCACATTGGAAAATTAAGCCCTTTATGCCTTGTACGAACACCACACAGCTCTATTAAACACAACCTGTGCATCTCAGAAACTCTAATTCGTACGTCAATAGCTCTTTGAATATTCTGGGACGTACGATGTAGTAGAATATCTCCTTAGTCTTCAGCTACACTCAAAGGTATCTGTCAAAGGTGTGTACAATTAAAACTTAGATAATTAACTTTAACTTTGTTCAGTAATGTTGTTGGGCTTCGAAAATTATGAGAAAGGTTTTTTTTTTTTTTACTGACTGCCTCGTTGGTATAGTATAGTGGTCGCAAGCGCGACTGCTGAGCATGAGGTGCTGGGTTCGAATCGAGGTCGGGCAAACTGTTATGTTTTTCGATCATGAATTTCTCAGTGGCAGCCAAGGATTCCGGATTTGTGCCCGGTTGATGACACTAGGCTCGGCCCTTATTATAAGGGACTTTAACATAACTGCAGAAATGTGGGTGTACTATTAGGTTCATCTCTGCCTAACCCTTCAGGTGTGATGTTATGTTTTGTTTTCTTTTTGGTGTTTTGAAATTGATGTGGCGAACTGTTGCTGAAAGTGGCCAAATACTTAATCAGGAGCACTTTAACTGTAAAACTAGGGAAAACCAATCCGATAAATAATTAGTCCGCATTCTATAACGATGCTTCAACACTAATTTCGATTCAAAACAGATAGATTTCACACTAATCTCTGTTCAAAACTAGTTTTCTATTAAAATTAATGTTATTTCCATGAAACTCGACGTGATTGATCCCAGTTCACAGTAAACAGCTGTTCAACACAGTTTAGCGGTTTGACAGAGTTTTACAAGTTAATACCATTCATAGTTACCTTTATAATCGCATCAGTTCATGCACAAAGCGGAAGTTAATCGGAATGAATATTTTAGTGTGCCTATGGGTAATTCTAGTTAATTAAGCAAGGATTCATTTGCCGGGCTTAGTGGGCCGCTAAATGTTTGAACCTGACGGATGTTTAAATAATCTCCGGTTAACTAATTCGGTGTCATCAGACTGAGTAGCTTTTCGATTTTGGTGTAACATTATGTTTTACTGGTGTAGGTTAATTTGTGTTTAGTTTTTAATTAATGTACACGATGTCTCATGGTAACGCACTCTGTTACCACGAACTTCCATACATTTTGACTGTGTAGGTACTGCGCTGTTGTAAGTTTACATATGTATATAAAACAGCTGTATTTTTTTAATACCTTAAAACTTTCTACCCTACTGCTGTTAGAAACACGGCTCTTAGGTGTGTGTTCCCTGGCCGAAATATCTTTAAAGGGAAGAAGGATAAACACTAGTTTCCTCCGCATGAGAAAACGAAGTAATTTTATACAGTTTGTAACCTACAATTAAGCCCGTGTTAATACACAAGGCAAACGAGAAAACCGCATCTAAACTGTTCTAATAAGTAACAAATTTGCTTCATCTAACATAAAAATCAATGTTGGAAAAAACACAACGCGTGCAGACGGAATACTGTCCGTGTTCCGTACTCCGTATTTTCCCGAGTAAAGGTTAACCAAAGGAAATTGGTTGCCACGGCGCACAGTGCGTAATTTTCATAATCTAGAGGGACAAAAGTCTTGAACCCAAACTATACAAATTTACTACGGGATAAAATGTATTGAATGAAATTTAAAGACATTGTCAAGGTTTTAGACATATATTGCAACCATATTATATAACATATAACACAAATAAAACATATAAAACAATTATTTGACTGTACAAAAAAAAAACAGATTCATAAAAAGTGAGATTCGTTTGAAGAATCATGAAGACCTTTTAGAAATGAAAACTTCTGACATTGAACACGAAGAAATTCAGTCAGAATAATGAGATTCTTCAAAGTCGCTATGGGTATCAGAATCTGAATTTTCTGACTGAATTCCTTCGTGTTCAATGTCAGAAGTTTTCATTTCTAAAAGTTCACAGACTTCAGGAGTCATTTGGCTACGTCTAGTTTTGGGAGCAGCACGTAAGCTTGCAATGTAGGGGTCTGATGTTATTAATAACCGATTTATTAAATCTGTGTTAGTGTCCACTCTTGAAGTTTTCCGCGTAAATAATCCCCTAAATTTTCTATTGTCCTTATTTCTAGCCTCTTGTGCTTCTTCCGAAAGTTGGCCGATTGGAAGAACACAAGAAGCAATTATTTCTTTTCCGTGAAAGAGTATTTTGTGCACGCTAACGGGCATCGAGTACCATGAGTACTCTTTGATGTATAAGTCTCTCGTTTGCTTAGCAAATTCCTGAAACTTATCGATATTAATGTGAAATCCGCTATTTATACATTCTAAGATGACATGGAAGCGCTTAATAAGCTCAACATTAACACCTGTTATTTCAGCTGACTTTTCAGCATTTCTGAAGAACTTACGGGCTGTATTACCATCATTGGTATTTCCAGTTTGTTGTTTAGGCATATCTACTAATAAGCCTAACTCACTCCTGAACTCTTCTTGAACTTCTTTCTTTTTCTCGGCAACTTCTCGTCTTCCCGACTTCGACCATTTTTGTTAGATTTTTTGGCAAAAACTTCTGATAGTCACTTTTAAACTTCTTATAACGTCATCCGAAAAGGACGGGTTACCAAGTCCTTGCAATATGTGGTGTAACAAAGCATCCGTCCTTATTTCTTTTGCGTTAGCAAACCAAACGTCGAAAAATTTTCTACGAGATATTTGTGAAGGCATTCTGAAAATAAAAAAAGTTATATGAGTGTCGCAAATATTCGCAAACAACGGAACGTTTTTCTTGTAGCTAACAAATAGTTCTTTCAAAAAAATATTGTGAGGGATCTGTATACTTCGATATAATGCACTAAAACTCAACACCAAATTGATTTAGTAATATTTCGACTAAAAATAATCTCTCTTTAGTAAAATGGCGCTCGTGATTAAATTTTAACACAGATTAAAACAAATACATATGGAAACTTACCTCATTACTTCGAAGAAAACAATAAAAACTCACAATAGCTAGTAGCGCACATAAACACAGTATATTCAACGAGCGAACTCAACCGAATGACGCATCTCTTTCAGCGCTTGGCCGACACAACTCAGGTAGCCGGCCGTTCTGACCCTTTTTTTATTGTGTGTTACGAGTTATTGGAAAATAACCTTTAGGGACACGTAATATGGTTCGTCTTCTTTAAATATAAATAACTATTTTACCAGCATAGACTAGTGTAGAATTTGACTTTTGTCTCTCTAGATTATGAAAATTACGCACTGTGCGGCGGCTGCGATGAGCCCACAACCTACATGGATACCTCTATGTACAAAGTTGAACGTTACTGATCCACCGACGTGACTTCTAGCGAGGATTGATTTCTAACGTATACAAATTTCTTGTTGGTAAACAAAAATAAACGGGCTGTGTTTCATGTTAAATGTATTTGCTGAATTATAATCACGGTAATATTGAGACTCAAATCAGAGAAATATAAATACTAGATTTTTGTGAGCTTTTAGATGATTTGATAAGGCCGAAATCATTATAGGTCCTTAATTTGACTCTTTGTTCGACTTGTCAAGAATATCCTGAAAGAAAATAATATAGCAAGAACTAAAATAACACATTTTAGATTTCCATATCATTTTCGCTAACCAACAATGGTTTTTTTTTCAGAATAGAGACCATTAAACTTTCACTTAATCGATATGAAAATCAATAGAAAAGATAGTACCGACCCACTTATAAGCAGTATAGCTTTAGCATCACCTGTTTACAACGCAACTACACGTACTGATAAATAATAGTAAAAAATGCGAAAATTTGACCAACGAAGTAGTCACGAGCAGTGATAGACGTCTCATTTTTATTCGTTGAATACAAACTACCTGAGCTAAAGGCCCTAGATAAAGTGACATTTTATCAGTCCAGTCAAAAATGTCTTTGTGTTGACATAAGCTATCGAAATCCCCAAGTCAATCTTATTTTAAAATAATACTTATAAATTAAAATAATTGATTTCTAATTACGGCCCTGTCTTTTTGTTGTATATGTTTGTCATAGTTGACGATAGATGGCGGCCTGTTTACAAAATGATATGAAAACTACAAGAATAACATTTTGGCCATTAAAGGGTCTTTAGGAATGAATGTTGAACAAATTTCAGCATTAATGTTATTAAAATATGTTAGTTCTGAGGTCTACATACTTAAATATTTTTAGTTTCCATGACACCAAGTGTCGCCATCTAGTGTCGTGTAGAATTATGTTTGTAAACGCCGACGCTAGGAGATTTTTCTAGAACTATTTTAATAAATTACGCATAAAATTACTTACAAATGAAATGTGATGCCATCCATAGCATCAGAACGTCTATCCGAGTAATTTTTACAAGACAAAACACAACACTTCATTCTTTTTTTCGTCTAGCGCGAACAATGCTGTAAAATGGGAACGTTCACAAAGTTGTGCACAGGACGAACGCCAACAATACACTGACTAAGGCCACGCCCACATGATAACGTCAGGACCTAGTTGAGAATCACAGTGCACAGTTGCTTAGGCCATCTCCTCTTTGTATTTACTCCGTGGTCTCATCTCATTAGATTTAACCCCTATTTTCCGTATTACCGAAGGAGTCCCACCAATTGTTTTATTAGAACAATAATTATGTGGTCAGCTCGCCCTCTCATCACCAATTATACCAATTAAAAAACCTTAATTTGTTATTTACTTTTGGTACTAGGTTTATGTATGTATAGTCATGATACTGGTAGTCGTCAAGCCTAACTCTCTTTCGAGGTTAGGTAAATAGAAGTTATACAGTAGAGGCTGTGTTTATTAAAATAAAACAAATTTAACGAGTTTTTACAGGTCCCTGTTTTATTTTTAGTACCTTTGGACCCTTTTTGAGGTTGGTGGTCGTGTTGATAATATGACTTATAGAGACAAATAATAAAACTGGACGAGGGCGCATTTTATTCTCCTTCTGAGAATTCAATGAATTAAGGTGGTAGGTATAAAAGAGACCATATTGAATTCGGACAAATTCTGCTTACTTTTATTGAGCTGTAAACTTTTGTTACGTAGGTTTTGCTACGTTTATTTTATTGTTTTAGCAATGTCGTCGGTTTTAACAAAGATTTTAGTAAAAGTAAGCCTTAGCAGCTATTATTTTAGGGTCGTAACGTAGTCTTAACATACGTTTACTTAGGGCTATGACTCGTTAGACTAGGTTAAACATAATGACTTTGTAAAGGTTTTTTTGTCAAAGAAAAATATGCGCAAAGGTAAATACGTAATTAGGTACGTATTTTACCTGAAAAAATAATCATGTACAATGTACCTACATAAATATTATGAACAAAATAATCTATTATTACATGTATTCCTTTATTCATCTATTATCTTATTTTATATATTTTTAAATATTTCTTAAAAAAAAAACATTTAATAATATAAAAAATAGTAGCCCACCGCCACCAGGAACATTATTATTATCACATATAATAAAAATGTAACAGACCGATGTCTGTACATTGAATATATTGAAAAAAATATATATGGGGGTTCTTTATTAGAGCAACAGAAGCCAAAGCAACGGTTTTTAGAATTTTTGTCTGTCTGTTTTTCTGTCTGTATGTTTGTACGCGCATCACGCAAAAACTACTGCATGGATTTGAACGCAGTTTTCACCGCTCTACTGCTACATGCCTAAATTAAAATATAGGCTACATTTATCACAGGATTTTTTTTTCTTTTCTTTTTCTTCTACATTTTAAGTAGATTCCACGCGTTCGAAGTCGCGGGCAAAAGCTAGTAAAAATAAAATGACATGTCGTAGCAATTGCTACGCCGCTGCTACGGCAAACAGTCTACGGGCTACGAAAGTCTACGGGGTTTGGACGATCGCGTAAATGATCCGTAAAAGTTTTTGTTTGTCGTTCACTTTCACGAGTTTCACGCGTCCGTAAGCTAACAAAACTTGGAATTGGTTTTATTTTTCCTTTGTATCTTCTTTGGGACGTTTATTCTGTTTTATCATATTCATTTTATGTAGGATAAAGGGTTTTAATTTCTTTTCCTTTTTTGATAAACAATCTTTGAAACGATTTGAAATTAAGAGGTTTAAGTAGTTGATTTGATTTTCCCTGAATACTGGTTTAAGTGTTTGGGTTTCAACATTTAAAAAATCAAACTATTGATTACTTTGATTTGAAAAGCAACTAGTCGCTCGGAGTAGACGGATAGGAAACATCGATCTCATCTAGTTTTAAAACATCATTTATTTTGACACGTAAACGTATGTTTTAAAACTAATTTAAATTTTAATTATGCTTCCAATTTTCTTTCCAATATTTTTAGTTTCCAAATTCTCATTCAACTTAATAATTTGTCAAGTTATTTGAGTGGCTGTTTGTATCATTATTTTGAAGAAACAATCACAGCAGCTTCAGCTCAAGTAACTACGGATTCCAGTCATAAAACTTTTAAAAGCCGTAAGTACCTAAGTCCGTTTACACTTAAGTCATCGCATCTCAAAAGCAGAAAAAAGAAAAATAAAGAAAATACGATTTGCTTATCAAAATCCAATTTGCCGACGGTCGATAGATTTAATTAAAAAAATATGGCGAGGAAGCGAAAGCTGCGTGTATTTATTTGTAAATGAATAAGCAGAGATTATAACAGTAACTGGAAATAAAATCTTTAATTTTTTTTTAATATAAAAGAAGAAAACCCCAGCATATAATAATAGTTTCTAAGCTTCTAAAACCACTAGCATGGTCGAAAACGGGCTTCATATCTGTTTATCACAAAAAATAACCAGATTATCGGCAGCCATGTGGCTGTTTAATTCCACAGGTTATTATTATATTATTAAACTTAGCGTTGGTCTGTAACTTTCATTTGCCAATTTTTAACTTGTCATAGATTTTTTTTCAAAATTAACATCGTGGTGGAACGAAGAATCTTACTAAGAGATATTGAAAAGAATAGCTATTCCGAAGTATGGGAATTTGCTCAACTTCTGGATCTCGAAATATTGTTTTGTATAGTAGGATATAAGTATGTAAATCTTATTCCTTTGGAGGGCATGGCATTATTAATAATTGTAATTAATGTTAATAGTTGTAGGTTGGTAATATACAAAATCATGTTAAAAAGTAGTAGTAAACCTTAAGTAAGTTTCACTATCCATGTAAAACCACAAATGGTTCCAATGTCAGTCTTATCTTAGGCAAATTGGATACTAAAATGGGCGATTAAAACTTTTGTTGTCTAATGTCTTACAGTTAACTTACCTTTGCTAATCTTAAATCCCGAGGGTCACAGAAACCATTGACAAAAGCTCCTATTAACAAAATCAGTGAAGCAAGCGTAGGCGTCCTCCAGACAGACTTATTACCAATTCGAGTTTCTAAGGCAACAACCGTAAAAGTCCCGTTAAACGTGACGGTTTTTAAGTAAAGTAAGTATACAAACAGACGATAAAATCGTTGAGACGGTTTGCTTCCAAATTGTTCCTATTATGAAGGTGTTTCGTCATTTTCCTTTTCTGTTCGGTTTTCACTCGATCATTGTGTCAACCAAAAAATGTTCGGTGCTGAATAAGGGCTCCCTAAAATATTGTAGCAACTAGCGGTAGAGACTGCGGTCCTTTACTCAAAACACGATAATTTATAAAAGGTATTGGCCCATTACATCAAAACGGTGAAGGGAACGTCGTGACGACGCTTTTCCTAGAGCCGAAAATCGCACGGGGTCTGCGTGGTGAAGTATGGTCTACTCTTTCTCTCTCTCTCTCTCTTTCTCTTTCTTTTCTTTGGTATGGTCTTTTCTTTTTCTTTTGGTCTGTCTTCTTTTTTTTAATCTTCGTTTTATTGTCAAAATACCACTTTGTTTTGTCCAGTGCGAGACTAATAAATACTTTTTCATTCTTTCTTTCTTTCTCACTGCGAGGAACCTCGTGTAAAAAGAGTGGGAATGATTACGATGAACCGTTATTAACATGCATTTTTAATAAACATTCATAACTATAGACATTTATTACGTCATCATCATCATTCTCTGGCCCTTATTCCAATTTATTTGGGATCGGCGCAGCATGTCTTCTTCTTCCATACTTCTCTATTACTCATCATCTCGTCAGACACCTTTTTTCTAGCCATATCATCCTTCACACAGTCTATCCATTGTTTTTTTTTCTTCCTATCCTCTTATAGTCATTTGTTACGTCTGATTGTTAAATACCATTTGATTGGTTTTCAAATTATAATTTAACAAGGTGACCCGCGCATCTTTGTCTGCATAACATTTTTGATTGATGCTCCGCTCTTATTGGTCAAAGCGTGATGTTAAATAACCTATAGCCTTCCTTGATAAATAGGCTATGCAACACTAAAATATTTTTTCAATTCGAACTAGTAGTTTCTGAGATTAGCCATCAAACAAACAAACTCTTCAGATTTATAATATTAGTATAGATTGCGTCCATATCGCAAGACATTTGAATTAAATGTAATAAGATATTTATGTATCCATTACATCGCTAAAATAGCTTATCAGACTCGTTAACGTAACACGCAGACACAAGTTAAGGGCCCTTTACCCTACTAAGGCTTAATTGATATATTTGAAGTGACAGGATAAAGGCTGCGGACCGACGGCCTAAATCATTGCCGTCCAGTTCAGCCCCAAACTATTGTGTAGCTACAATGACGTAATTAACTAGTGGAGTTTATTAACTAGATACGCACTGATAATAATAAGTTTATAATGAGTTTATTTTCATATTCAACAGGTTTTAACAGATACATTGTAGAGGCTTTCTTTTAAGTATGGAAATATCTGTAACAGAAGACAAGTACCAAAAAATATATGAAAAATATTGTATAATTCAACCTCATAGTTGTTAGTGATCGAAATCTTACAATATTTTCTTGATCAAAAATATTGAATTTTCATCGAGCGAAAAGGCGCTTCACGTCAAAACCTTTTCGTACAATAGTTGTTATATGACTTGATATGACGGAAAAGACTTCTAAAACAATTGAAAGTCAATCTATAAAAAAATCATTTCGAAAAGATGAAGTAAAAAAACAAATTCAATAAAAAGTAAATGGGTTTACAATATTTTTTTTCTCGTCCTCCTTGACTTCAAAAAGATTGACAGAATAAACTTACTTTAACTCGGCCCTTCCTTGTTTATCTTTTATAGGCCTTTCTTTCTTTATAAAACTGTGCACAGTAGTTGAGTTTATGAATAGCTTCAGGCAAGATCTTTGGCCGCCCGACATGCAGGATAAAAAGGCGTGTAATATTCTTTTCTACTGGAGCCATACAAATATTAAAAAATGCGAAAGTAACTCTGTCTGTATGTGACCTTTTCACGCCTGGTAGGAGGAACGGCTTTCGTTGAAATTTGGCACACATGAATAAAGATATAAAGGTACTTTTTGTTCAGTTAAGACGTTCCCATGGGATACATTTCGAGCTGCACGTGAGCTAAGCTGCGAAATGAGGAAATAAATGAAACATTTAGGGACTAACAATGATAAAAAAACAGCCACAGAAACCTTGCAGCAACTTTTATACAAGTTTACCACGATATAGGTCATGTAGAGTCTGTAAAACAGCTTAAATGTATACTTATTCGTTTAAAAACATACAGCCCTGCGACAAACAGACGACGTAAGTCAAGTTATTATGTCCGTTTGGCACTATCAGGACACCGAACCCTAAAAACATACAACTAGGCCTTTATTGCGCCGAAATATTGTAATAAATGATGCAGAGCCTTTTGAGTTATGCTAACGTTTTGGTTCTACCGTGTATATGAATATTTTTAGCATAAACGATGAGTTTGCTGTGAAGGTCTGTTACATAGCATGTTCATTTTCGAGACTGTTTCCGATGGGGAAAATAATGAACCGTTTTATATTACGGTATGCATGTAATCCTGCGTTTCTTGTTATCTTCTTCTCTTTATAGATTTTTTAGATCAGTCGCTCTATGTAAAATACTTGTATTTTGGCCTTTTCAGCTGCATCTGATTAGACGGGAAGCCGACCTCAGTGTAGTTGTTTGGGCTCAAAAGGTGGTCAAATTGGATCCTCATTGCGCTCATTGGATCCTGAAAAGTACATTAGGCACTTTTATGGGCACATAAGACATTCCAGTAATTAGGTCATGTTGTGGAAGGCACCGCACTGTCAGACGGGTCTATAATTATTTTCCAAATTGTGCCAAGTTGTACTTTCAGTGGCCTATTTGGATACGCAACCAATGAGTTGGCAATTGAGTGCTTTCCTTATACTGCAGCAATTCATAACCAGGCACACGTCATATTTGTATGGATTTGTCGTGATAATATTTCAAATAATTAAATAAGTTCACAAAACAAGTGTGTCTTTGTAAACATGGTAAATATCCCGTTTTATGTGTTAACCAAAGTTTACAAAGCAAAACTTAATTTCCAAAGAAATAAAACCACTGTTGCATGTATAAAACCGTTGTGTTTCAATTTTGGTGTACAATAAACTACATATATTCTATTCTATTTATTTACTTATTATTTACTCTACGCTGTTTGTATTTAATTGGATTAAGCTCCAGTTTCAATTATCTGAGCACGAATCCTTACCGATATTTCTATTTGTAAATATTTAGGTTCTAACCCTGTGAGTTGCTTTGTTTTTGATTAAATTCGATGCCCCGTGGTTGTTTACATGTATTTGGTTTATTTACACAAGGATAAAGCGAGGTATCAATGTGTTCGTACGGTATTCCTCGATAAATCTTCGTATGATGTCGTCGGGATATTTGAGAGCGTCACCTACAAGAGCCGTGTTGCTATGCTGTAAGGTTTTCTCCAAAATATTACAGATCTATCATCCATGGACATGTGTCGAGTAGAAGATTGGCTACCGTCAGTTACACAATCATATTGAACCTTATAGTTATTACGGTTGCCACATTGATATAGTAATCGTAAACGCCACTGTTGAGCATGGACTCTTAGGATAATGGCAACAGAATCGCCCCTATTACAAGAGCTAGTCAGTTCAGAGTCCGGCAGTGTAATTGTTTTTGTTTTTGAACCAGGAGTTTCTCCGTAACTCTGGTCTGGAGTTCTACCCGGTCGAGGGCAATAGAATCGCAAGTCAGTATATACATACGATAAGGTGGCTTAAATATAGCTGGCGAAATGTGGGTGGCCGTATCCCAAGGGTAAACTTCTGCCTAACCCTTTGAAGATTACAAACGTGATATTACGTCTATGCATGTTATTATTAAACTAGTGTCTCTCTGCGCTATCATTGCGGAAATGTGGCTGAAATAATGTCAGTGTCACCATAAACATGTTAGTTAATTTGACTCCTGTCATTCTACAAATAGCAAATGACAGACTTGGAATTTTTCCAGTTCCTAAATAAAAATCTGTTGTGGAAATAATATTTCAAAACTTAATTTTATTGTGACATTTATATTTTACAGCACCGTATTTTATGAAATTTAAAAGAGTGCGTGTTGGCATCAAGTTTTCTTCTTTTTTTCATTTCGTAACTGAACGTAGTAGATCTGCCTTATTAAGTCGATCCGCAATATTATTTACTTAATTAAATAATTAATAAGGATTTTAAAATCAATCTCATATACATATCCTAAACGTATGTTCAGAACAAATAATTATAATTTGTATATTGATCAACAAAAGTTACAGATTTGTTGGTCAAAAAACAAATTATTATAATTTAAAAGTGATTAACGTTTACTATCCAAAAGGAACAATAAATGAAATTATTTTATTTATTTCAACTATATACATTATAATAATTAAAATGACTAAAATTAACTAACTACAAACTATAAAAGAGCATAAAAAAACTCCTCCTCAACGCTGTCAGCCGGTAATGTGCCCAAGAGACTGGCGGCGTTGCCACGTTGTATGGCAACACTTAGCCTCTGGCCAAGGTAAAAGCAAAATCATTATCATCTATATGAAAATGAAAGAAGTTTTGGATTCGGAATGGTACAGTCGGCACTCCACTCTATTCGTGTCATTAGTTTTCGTGGAATTGCTGTCAGAGGCGATAAGTGTCAAATTCAGGTCACTTGGTACCGATACACAATCAACTGTCAGACCAATGTACAAGAAAATAAAGGATTCACCACTAAGCAAAAAGGTAATATTGTTATCTACTTCTTATTTATATAGCCTATTCTTTTTAAAAGAGTAGGCTTTAAGTAAGGTCAAGAAACCCTTAACCTTGTACTGCAGTAGTGATCCAATGTTGCTCATTCCTTTTTCATAGAATACTTATATAACTTGCAAATGATACATTCATACAACGCGAATATTAATGGTTTTGCTTAATCCGGCTTTTGCGTAGTTTGTATGTTGAAGAGATCTGTTCGACTCACATTGGAAACAGTTTTTCTATTTTATGAAAAGGAGTAAAAGGCGATTTTAATATTTCATAGATATTCTTGTGGGCATATAATGCGAATCAAATAAAATAACAATCGTTATATATAAAAAAAACTCTTCTTCCTATATTTAATATTAATAATATAATATTTACAATATCCATATATCACACCAACTACATATATATACTATATATATTTCACTAATAGTGCAATGTATATGTAAGTACCTACATGAGATCTGGGGGGTTACCATGATTACTGCAGGAATGACTTAGGACTGTTCCGAGAGTGGGAATGTGACAGCGCTAGACAGATGTCTAGCGTCATCTCTTACCCACTAACATTCCTGCACTAACAGCTCATGGTAACCCACCAGTGAAGGGCAATATGACAGTGAATGACTGTCAACTGGACTAACTTGAAAACTGGTATCGTGCCCGGAGCCTAATAAAATAAAATAAAACAAGTACTGAAAATCTAGCTCAAACAATGTACGGTACCTAGTGAATTTTCGACATTCTCGTTATTCGAGCGGTCCGATTTTAAAAGTGCCAAGTAAAGTATTAGACCTATCTGCTTAACTTGCTACGGCAAAATTACTAAGTGCTTTAGTGTTGTGACATTTAGTAGCAGAAAAAAATACTTGTAGCAGACTAGTAATATTAACAATATTAGTATCTATCTAGAATTCTAGATGGATAGACAGAATATACTATAATGTACACCAAAATTGTAACACACGTCCTTAACAATATTGCTAATTCTATTAAAACAATGGCGGTAATATATTCTCGTATACAATATGTACTTACTAAATGGAAACTGTCTCCTCTAGTTACTTAGTTCAATAATAACACAAACTATTAATTGGCTCTTGTGACCGGCTTCTGCGCATATTACCATGGAAACAATAGCATGCATGACGTTTAACTGGGCAGAGGGTATTATGTGAAGACATGGTCAGCATTAGTGATGTACGATCCGACTCGAAAATTTACAGCATCGATGCAACAGAATGCGACACTACGATAGTTTGGATCGATTTACACAAATACAATGCTATAAATGCTGGGAGCGATACAAAAGTACAGGTATCGAAATGGATCGTATCTTGCCATATTGTACTAAATTGCAGGATGAGTCAAGGGACAACAAAATATAATATACAAAACAATTCCTGAAATCTTCCTCTGCCTGTTGGAGGAACTAATAAGGGCATGTATTTAATGCGGCGACAAATTAACCTGAATTTGGAATTAAAAAATAATTAAAGCCGGTAGCAAAAATAGTAGGTTGGCAGCGTAGAAAGTAGCAGCTTAATAATCCGTTGTTTGCTTTGTTTTAATTTAAACAGCCATCGATTTTTTTTTTACTGAGTGTACTGGCCTTGACAACGGAGCCCCGCCGAGCGGGGCTCCTATTTCTGTCTGCAGGAATTAAATAAACTTAACATGAATGGCATGACGGTCATACCATTCGAACCTGTCCGTGTCGGGGTGCCCTAAGCTCCCTGTGCCCTACGTTCTGCTACTTGGCTAGGCAAGAAAATTTATGCAACTGCAATTATGCCTTATAATTTTTTTCGCTGCCAAGCTATTTTTTTAGAAGCAAATAGTTAGTCGCCCTTTAAGTTATTAATCGCCTGGAATATAATTAGACATTAATAAATACGATCATCCTATTCCAGAGGACGATACGATTCGATATTTGGAGAATCGGATGGAAGCCATTTGATACAATCTCAGAATCGCATCGCATAATTGCGTAGCTTTTTCTCAACTATGTTGGGGTCGGCTTTCAGTCTAATCGGATGCAGCTGAATACCAGTATTTTATATGGAGCGACTGCCTGACTGACCTCCACAACCAAGTTAGTATCCATCCAAAGTATCGATATAAATGCAAGTATCGTGCATCCCTAGTCAACATGAAATGTCCGAACCACAAACATATACAATAGAGCTGTTTTGAAAGATGATGTAGAACTGGGTTAATATGTTAACATAATGTTAGACAGACACCAGCAATCGCTTATTCTTGACAACTGCCCCGTTGGTCAAGTAGTGGCAAGGGCTGCTGCTGAGCATAAGGGTCTTGGGTTCGATTTCTAGCTCTTATCGATGAATAAGCATTATTGGCCAAAACATATTTTTGCTTAAACCCACAGTGTCAAGTAAGTCCTGTCTTATTCCCTCCTTGTCTAATCTCCTAATTTCCCCCGGGCGCGTTGCGGTCCCAAGATTGTTTTAGTTTCCCCTGTAATAACACCTACTCGTAGCTAGCTCAATACTTTTGCGGGTAAACGTTGTAGATACGTGATAAGAGAAGACAGAGCGGAGTCACTGATCCAGCTACTAAATCCCAAGTGGATTGAAGGGGTATTGAATTCGTGAGAAAGCACTTATGAAATTGAGTTTGACGACGGAGGATTTAGATAGATATATCTGGGATTCCCAATAATATTATCATTAAGACTGAAAACCGGATATTTATCATGTTTACTATTTGTTTTGAGTTCCCGATATTTCGGCGCAAGCACCGTGAACAGGATCACGTATAAACTGAAGTTATTGCGTAACTTATGTGGTCCCACTACTTGGTGATGGTCTCCACCATATCCTCCAGTTCCTGATACGTACGACTTCACATACTATGTATATCTAAAAACTTACGTATTGGTTACTATATTGATATTATACCAGCCTGTCATATTAGCACCGGATTGGAATCCATTTAAGAGCACTACAATCCGAGATATACAACCTTTAAACATAAGAAACATCTGAGTGCATCTCGTCTTGAAAAGAAAACTCGACAGTGATTGAACAATTAATTATCTAAAGGCCTCCGCCCACAACAACGTACCATGCTCGCGATAGTCACGACTGACATACACCCTACAACCGTTACGTCGTCAGCTTTGATAAATTATGTCTAGCGACACTTGTAGGTCAAACTGTATCGTGCTAATGTGAACGAGGGTTACTTTTTGATAAATCGTTTTGTATATTTTAAAATGTTCTTTTTGTTTAAAAAATGTTTTGTGTGAAATAAAGTTATGTTGTGTTGTCACGAGGGTAGGTAATTTTTCCTTTTTTTTTGTTAATTTGAAAATCATTGTTATTGTATAGCGATGTAGCTGTTTGTGAACAAGAAGCTGAGTAAAGTCAATATTAAATGATAAATGATGTTGATTTTGCAAATAGGTTTTTACAAACAATTTTACACGTCGTCTATTTAAAAAAATAGATGAAGCCAGTGTTTCGTACCTAACGAAACAAACTCGGAGGTCATAGTACCTTTTAAGGTCCAGACATAATCTTGGTCAACTCACATGAGGACTATGCAGATGAATGTCTGAGATGGTCTTTTGAAGAAAGAACTACAGAGATTTGAGTGGATTTGTCCAGCCAGTGCAAGCATTCAGTCATCGTGTAGCTCGACATAACTAAAACTAAAGAAAGGACATTAATTGTGTTAGTCGCTTAAAGTACTCAAACTGCTAGACTACCGTTTAAACCGAAGCATTTGCGTTGTAAAGTAGTCGCAATGGTAATTCTTGAGACATTTGCATTGACCATTAGGTATCGTATCATATTAAGAATAAAAGTAAATAATCTCAAGTGAAAGTTTTCTAATTTTTTCGATGACAAACTACACTGTGACGGCCTAAAATTTGGCTAATTTATTCCAGTAACGTTGCGATACTTATACCCGTATCTATAGTCAAGTTAAAGTAATAACTATAGTAATAAGTAACTGTATAGTAGTACTGTAAGTAACTTGACCTTAAGTAATTACTTGTGCAATTTCTTTTAGTTTTTAGGAATTTCTCAGTAGCGGCCACGGGGTCTGGATTTGTGCACGGTTGATGGTATTAGGCTCGCACCCTATTACGTGGGACTTACACCCGTATCTATAGTCAAGTTAAAGTAATTACTTAAGCTTAAGTAATTACTTATGCATTTTTTTTAATGCAATAGACAAGAATTTAAACGAAGTAAGAACCGTTAAAGAAAGCAAAGCTAAGAATTATAACTTTTTACAGTTCTAAAATCAAGCAATTACTAAACTACATAATAAAAATCGACATTAACTCAAGTAAGTAATCACTTTGACTTGTTTATACATATGGGTGTTAACATTGTGTCCTGTGTGTCTCGTTGCAGTTGCAGCAACTGTTGGACACTAATGTAGGTGCTAGCTACATCGTATGTAAATTGTGAACCGAAAAAAATATTCCGAATTTCTTTTTTTGTTTTGTTAATACTAAATGAAGATGCGATACTAAGCGATGATGCGGCCTAGGGTGGAGCACGCGCGCCTAGAAGAAACCGATTCACTCGAACCATGAATACATCCAGATTATAATGATTATATATTCTATTTTATATCTTGTGATATCCCTATTAGCCACAGTAACATAATTGTCATCACAAGTCTTCCGCACGGCCGCACACCGCTTTGCAAGTATTTTTTTCTCGATAAAATTTCAATGCGAATCGTGATGATTAATTTGAAGTTGATGGTTTGAGAAACTTGAGTTTTTAAATATATATATAATATAATATTCTTTTCAACACGGCCTAGGAAAGCGTCGCCGCGTCCTGAAAAAAAAAACTAGGATTTTTTGTTCATGGTTTGAAATCGACGGTGAACGTCAAGCTTTGGAGGGATAATCCCCGTTCCTTCTTTTGTATGTGAAGGCCTTTGTCCTACTGAGTGTGACTAGTATAACATAACACCACCTTCTAATCCACGAAGGGTTAGGCAGAGGTTTACTAACAAGTACACCCACATTTTGGCCAGTTATATGCAAGTCCCATGTAATAGAGGGCGAACCCATTTCCATACACCGGACACAAATCCAGACTCCGTGGCTGCTGCTATCGTCGTCGTATACAGACGTGCTCGTTAGCAGTATTTATATAACGCAATAATAGTGACCTTCTTTAGTATTTTGCTAAGTGTGTATTTTATTAAATAATGGAAACAGTTTAACAGTGAAATGGATAACAGCCCCGGTAATTCAAGTAGTCGAGCGCAACCCAATACTCCGCCAGCAAAAAGCCCCCAGTCTAACTTCAAGATAGAATTTGCATCCACGCCCGACATCCAAAAATGGATGTTCTCCATTCAGCAAAAATTAAATGAGGTTTGCTCTATTGCCACGGATGGCAAACTCAACTCGGAGCAGAAATTGAAGATTACTAACCTATGCCGTAAAGTAGAATCTGACACCTCTCAAATGGCAGTTCTATATCAGGCTCTGAAGCAGAAAGCCCACCAAGCCCTCGACATAATCGATACACTGAAAGAAAAACGCAACCTCACAGAACAAATCTCGGAGCTCAAACAGACAATTAAGGACTCTAGTGCTGTGGGAAACGCTTCGTTTGCTGATATGGTGAAGAAGGGATCCAGTGAATTCGTTCGACCAAACAATCTAAGTTCCGTAGCAGTTTATCCTAACGATAAATTAAAGTCGAGTGACGAGACAAAAAACCTCGTGCAAAACATCATACGCCCTGACGAAATGAAGCTACATGTACGTGGTGTGCGGAAAACAAAAAATGGAGGTGTTATTATCAGCACCGAGACCAAACAGGATGCTGATAAACTGAAGCACGCAGTCCAGATGTCTACATCAGGACTCACCGCCGACGAGCCCAACAAGCGCAAACCACGGATCACGGTTGTAGGAGTGCCGACTTCTTTGGCTGATACTGACGTCTTCAGGTTCATGTACGAGCAGAACATCGCCGATAAGTTTCCGGCGATGTCACTGGAAGCCTTTTTGGCCGAAGTGAAATTTAGCCACAAATCCGGGAAGAAAGATGCTTCTACCTGTAATTTTGTGATCGAAGTTCCAGCCAAAATACGGAGAGCCTTAATATCGCAGGCAAGGCTTTTTATCAATTGGACTTCCTGCCCTGTTAGGGACTTCACCTTGGTTACCAGATGCTACAAATGCCAACAATTTGGTCATGCAGCAAAATCATGCAGAGAGATAAACTCTTCGTGTGGTCACTGTGGAGAAGCAGGACACTCGATGTCTGAGTGCGCGAGGAAAGCGGACACACCTAAATGTGCAACGTGCTCGCGGTTTAAGAAGCCCAACAACCATAGAACGGGAGATGTTGAGTGCCCTGCTAGGAAACTAGCAGAATATAGGTACATCAACTCCATCGACTACGAGGGCGTGTAGCGCGTCATACTATAGGTTAGACTTCCGCGTTAAATGCAACATGCGTTGCTGACACAACAATAACAGACAACTGCGCTGACATACTTACCATCGATTTATTTTAATGTCTAAGCACATTAGTCACTAGGTGCAATTATCGAATATAAACAACAGTGCCTCGAATATGTTTTTGCGACCTAGTTTATGCTGCTGACGCAAATACTTTCCTGTAATAATCATGTAATGTTTTAGTTCTAAGTTATTATAGTTTAAGTTAATTAAAATAAGTTTGCCATTATGTAATTTTAAATATTAAACAAAAAACTACTGTCCTACATATAGCATATTGTTGCAGCTCCCGCAGCCTGTGATACAGGATTATCCTAGTACAGGCATCTAACTTTTTTACCTACATTGTAAATTTTTGATTCATATTGTATTTTACCTTTTAAGTTTCTGAATAAAGATTTATTTATTTATTTATTTATTTTATTTATTTACTGAGAAATTCCTGATGGAAAAATCCAATAACACTTTGCCCTACCCAGCAAGCGAACCCAGGACCTCATACTCGTGCTCAGCAGTCGCGCTTGCGTCCACTGGGCCAACGAGGCGGTCACAGGACAGGACAGGAGGTGTGACTAGTATCGTAGTAATATTCTATCAAAAATGTATTTTATTGAGAAATAAGAAACTCGCATAGAACACATAATAACCTCCTTTTTGAAAACGCTTAAAATACGAACTCATTACAACATTATTACAATCTGATACCTGTTTTATCCACCGAAATTCTGTCGAAACGACACGATCCGGTTTTATTTTAATACGTTATGCAGGATTATTACTTAATCCCCGTACGAGGAAATTAATTAATATTACTGGAAAAGGAAGCTAAACTCTTTATATGGGATAATAAGCGCTCAGGATATTCTTGTTATCTAGGGTAATGCTATAAGGCAGGTTTATTAAAGTAATAATGTTCAATGACTGGCAAATACGGAGCTCCATATGAATTTACATAGAGATCACAATTACGGGATAGTGTACTTATTAAAAACAGCACGGCTTTATAGAAAATCTAGCCTAATCAGAATAGATTTTCAAAGATCTAATATTTATTTTACTGTTATATCCGGCTTAGTTGTTTTCGTCTGCTTAACTCGGGCCCTTAGTACTGAGGATCGTTACCCGTCTTGTGGATGTGTTATCTTGGCTTGGCGCCAGAAATGTCAGTACTGGGCCATTTTCGAGGGAGGAAAGACTGAAGGGTCGCGTTGGTTCACCGTTTTGATCGACCGTTTCTTGGTTTTTTTCACTAATTAGGGCTCTCTCAAGACTGTCGACGGGTTTTCGCACGGCTTAGAAGTTAGCCTCGCCGTAATGTCATTGCGCTTTCGTAGCGAAACAAAACGTTTCTTCGCGTATGCGTGAGTATATCCGTTGTATTTGTAAGTTTCACCTCCGGATTTGCAGACCAGAATATCAGAAGTAACGAGTCGTTTCCAATTCGCATTGAATCATTGAAATTCGTCAGTAACACGATTAAAAACCGGTCTGGGTCCGTTGAGACAATGCCGAGAATTTTACAAACGGAAAAAAGAAAATCGGGCTTACAGTGCATCGAGCCGATAAGTATTTTTACTGGAAAACCTGAAATCGGTCTTCAATGGTAGTCACTGGTCGGTATTGCCAGGTGCTTTTATTTCGCAAGGGAATTACTGAACAAATGTTTGAGAACAAAAAGTGAAAAACAAAACCCTCCTTTGGGCTCAGCCACAGTCGGGTAAATGAATTCGTTACGATTTTATTCTCATAAATAGAGATAGATATACAAAGAGATACAGAATCAAATAAAAACTTTAATTTATTTTGTTTAAAACCTTTAAAAAGGTTGCGAGAAATGTCTTCTGCACGAGTAGCAAGGTCGAATAAAAACATCCAATCAGTTCAGAAAAGTCAGTATAGTTTTTGCAATTTCTCTAACGCACACAGCAAATAGAAAAACACTACAATCTTCGCGGGAACAAACACTGCAATGGGTACAATGGTACTGAATTTAATTTAAGAAAACACGCTGTTTTACCAGACTGACATTGATAAATGAAGCCCCCATTTCCCGTCTTCAAAATAAAAACTATTTGTACTCTGTAAAGCTAAGCGCACATTATGGCTGCAACTCAGGGATCTATTAAAATTGAATCAGAGCACATAAGTAGTTGCAATAGACTGCAGTTATTGTGCCTGTCAGGTCTTGTCATCGGTTGCAGCCAGTCCAGAGGAATGTATAAGCTGGCACACATTTGGGCGCGACGAATTGCATTCATCATCTGCCAAGTCTTTTCCCAACTATGTTGGGGTCTGCTTTCAGTCTAACCAGATACAGCTGAATACCAGTCACCAGAGAGACTGCCTATCTGACCTCCACAACCCAGTTACAACTAGGTACTACGATGCCTCTTCGTAAGACTGGTTGCCAGAATTTCAAGCCATTGCCCATCAGTAACGGCTGTCAGAGATCTACAAATGACAGCCGAGATCAACGTTAGCATGCTTTCCCAGTCACAGAGGAAACTCGGTATGTAATGAATGGTTACCCATCCACAGACCGATCTTGGCAAGCGCTGCTTAATCTCGAATATCGACCCGTGCGGCTGTTATTATTTAGCCACGAGCTCTTGCATTGCATTGCATTGCCAACTTCTTCAAAAACGTACGTAAAATACGCCAGTGCGTTGCGCTGCGGCTCGATGCGGCTCGCCAATAATACCCACAAAATGTAGGTAATCTGTGGCATTATCTATTTTACCAAAGATACAAAAAAACAATGGCTGTTTATAAGTGACCACGGTTTAGTGATATTGTAATGTGAATTTTCAAGTTCCAGGGTCATAGATCTTAGGATTTAAATTATGTAAATAATTTCTGTGCCAGAATGTTGGCAATGCGGCCCGCCCTAATCTGCGCTACTCCTAGCTGTTATCTTCGGCTGCAAACAAAGGTTTTGCCGCGATCGCTTCTGAGCCACTTACAGAAACTTCGGTCGGCTGCTCTTTGATGACATACTTAAATCCACGCGCATATTGAATGGCGGTGTTAGATTTATTTTAGGAGATTTTCTTTTTATGCTGCCTTGCGTGGTTTTTAATAACTTCCTGACAAGAGACTGTTGGATTTTAGTAAGAGGGAAAATGTAAGCGACATTTAATTAATAGCCAATATTTTTTTTTCCTTATATTTTAATTATATTACCATACAATAACAAGGAAGTTGTTATGGTTTCTATAAGGCTTGACTACGATTGTAATAACAGACTCACGGGTCGATTGCAGATTAAGCTAAGTCGGTCCGTGGATGGATGATATTATTTAGAAAACTTCGTGCTCCGGAATGAACGCTGAAATTTTTAATCAGAGATTCGAAAGTCTTAATATTATAGTCTTAATAAATGGTATTTTGTTACCTGGTATTTGGGTTGTGGTAGTCAGATTGACAGTCACTCTATGTACAATACTGGTATTCTGCTGCATTCGGTTAGAAACGGACCCTATTACAGTTAAGAAAAAGCTAGGCCGATGATGAATAACAATGAAGTTTATTCCTAATTTGTCAAACAAACAAACAATCTGGAATATTCGTATTCCCCGACACCCACGTAAAGTCACATTCCTACATAAGACGGACGACACCTCTTATTATGCAATAAGAGCTGACAGAATTCAATATCTGAACATTCCGTGAGGTAAAACATTCCTATGCACGCAATAATGCCCCTTCTGATTGTTGTAGGTGATCCTTACTAATATTTTGAATACGAAAGTGACAGATCTGTTCGTATGTTGCGTCTTTACGGCTAAACTGCTGAACAGATTTTAGTGGAATTTGATAATAGAGTGGTTTAAAGCTTGAGGAACGACATAGGAATATTTTATTGTATTGAAATGCGTATTTAAATAGTCTTCTTCATCGTGTTGCTGGCACGACATTATATTTTACTGGTCCATAATCTGACTGCTTCCACGACTTCGTCGGTGGAAGTGCAGAGGTCGCTTTGGCGTTCATTGGTAAAAATCTCAAATCCAAGCGAAAGGAATCGGGGCGAAAGCTAGTCTCAAATAAGCCATTTTGAGCGATACGTACGAAATAAATGTGAATGCTCGATTTTTCATGAAATAAATCGGCTTGTCTGTTTTCTGGGAAAATCGTCGTCTTCGTGATTACAATTTGTCGATATTCAAATTGGGATGAGACTCACTCAACTCGATGTTTTTTGAAATAGAAGATTGGCAATAATAAGTAGCTGAAACCGATATCTCGGTTCAGTATTCTAATATGAATATTTTACGATTTCGCCAACGTTGGTTTTTTGCCAAATATTTCTCTGAATTTTAGTGTCTTTAATCTTCTCATTTATTTAATCGAGATTTTTGAAAAAAAAAAATCTTATGTCTTTGGAGATTATTTTACAGATTCTTTAGTTAAAAGTTAGGGTTTCTCATTACTTGAACTTTTATTTCGCTAAGGATTCATTCTGATCTCATAATTTCATCTATCTTATATTTGTAGTACCTAAATTAGGGTGTGTTCGTAATTACAAAGGGTTTAAAAGCAGAGCAATTAAACGTTTGCTTAGTTACTACTTGTTTCTGAACTAAATAATTGAAGTTAGAGCAATCTGTTGATGATTTGGAGCCCATTGTAAGTGTTTAATATTGTACTGTTGGGTTTGGGAACGGTAATCTTTGGAGAATATTTCTTGTCTAAAAAACTTCTATTTATGGACTCGGTTTTAGTTGGTATGTAGTTGTTAGTGCTTGCCTACTTTTTTAGGTAAAAGGTATCAAGGATTTAAATAATAGTAGGTAGATATGTACATACAAAAATCATGGTCTAGACTAGTTTGATTGTAGCATTGAATATCTATATTATTTTCCCCGTCCGCAGCCTGATTTCCCCCTCTGCTGGGTATAGGCCTCTCTCTTCTTGTGCCAATCTCCACGGTCCTGTGCCACCCTCATCCAGGTTTTCCCCCGATGGCAACTGTGTCGTCTGCCCGACTATCCGCCGGACGACCCACATTTGTTTTTCCAGTTCTTGGACGCTATTCGGTGACAGCCTTAGTTCACTTATCATCACTGATATATTTGAGTTCCGTAACGCGATTTCCAATATTGAAAACCTTTGTACGTCTTCGGATTTCGACGTCAGGAACTCGATCTACCAGCTTTATGCCGAGCATGAAACACCCCTTGGCTCCTCTGTTCAACTTTATGTGTGTACACAGCCTCCTGCGTGAGGGTCCATGTTTCAGAACCATACGTCATTGTGGGCAGAACACACTGGTTATAGACGCGGGAGTTTAGACATAGAATTTTGGCTGATTTCATAATATATCTTAAAACACAAAAATTTCAAACGAGAGGAGGGCTGCAAATTGTCAAGTACGTGGAATCCAGTGTTGAGTATGCTCAAAAGTAACAGCCGGCGTCGGGATCAGGACTCCACAAAACCTAGCGATATTGTGAGTGTGTTTTGCCGTGACTTTGCACCGAGTTCCAGTAGTGCGCGTAGCAAAAGACAAAGAAAGAGGGTAGACAGATTTATCTGCGCCTAACAAGTTTTTACCATCCACCTGCATTCTCCAGTCATCTCGTGATCATGGCGCTTGCAACAGCGTCGAAATATCGAGAACTCAATATAAACATTAATCGCGGAAGATATCCCGTAAGTGATAGTGAAAGTTTATATCTCTATATCTATCTTTTCTATATTATTTTACCTGTGTGTTATTTATGTACTTAATGTAAACAGCTATGTATATATAACTAAAAGATATACCTAAGCTAGTATCTATACTTCTATATATATATGAATAATTGCCACAGTGAACACAACACTATCGCGTCCTTCCTGGAAACGGTTTGATAACGAAATAAACCTTTTTAATCATATAATTTACATAAAAAAAAACAAAATTTTTCTCGTCGATACCGCAAAGTTTTTTCAATTAACTCGCGGAAACTTTTCAGCTTAAGAGAACTTAGCAAGCTTTTTTGAAGAGCTCGCAGGGCGTGAGGCTTTGTTGTAAGTTTGAAGCCTTGGCCAGTAGCTGGCTATATCTGTTGATTCATACAACACAAATACATAAACTCACGCATTTTTCCCATGGGGGTAGGCAGACACCACAGAACGCCACCTGCTACGATCATTGCATACTTAGGGGTAGTCGCCTCGTCCACAGTCAGATATCAATTGACGTTTGATTTTGAGTCTCTTGAGGTGAACCGATATTTTAATTCAGAGTATGTCACGTTTCCGCTCCAAATAATACACACAAAAGCAGTGCCCGATAGGGTCTTCAAATAATAGTCTTTGTAACCCTGATACACTGCAGAACACACACTGTAAACTGTGGAGTTTACAAGCAGAATCTTACTACTATTATTAATGCGAAGGTTTGTGAGGATGTATGTATGGATGTTTGTTTCTCTTTCACGCAAAAACTACTGAACGGATTTCGATGGAATTTGACACGCAGATTCACACATAAGTAGGATACTATATATCCCGGTAATACGATACCGTAGGACAATTAGCCGCGGCATAGACCGCTGGTATAGGCTAGTATTCAATATTATATACATATATTGAATACTGACCATTTGAGTTAGGAATGAATTTGATTAAAATCAGAAGTGCAAAGGCTGAACGAAAATATACCTTTAACTGATTTAAACAGAGGACTTTGTCGCTTTAAACCAATGCTCATATTCACCAGAGAACAATACAATTTTATTTTAATTTGCACCCGTGTTGTGGGATCCAATTCATTGGAATACGAAAACAATTGTCTGTGAAAGCATTCCGGATCCACTTTTATGTCCTATAGGAGTTTAAAATTCTGATTCAATAGGATGGAGTGGACACATTTATGACTCCAATGAAGCTGGGCGATGGTAGCTAGTGTCATACTTTATATACGTTTGTCGGGATATAAAGATAATATATACCAGCTGAGAATATTGGCAATATTGGTACGTTTCAATATGGGAACGATTTGTGATTTGGGTGAGGTAGTTAACTTGAATAGCAGTGTTTATGCAGTGACACGATTAGCAGAGCGAATTATTTCAGTAGTTCTGAATTATTATGCGTAGCTTTAAAGATGGCTTTTGTTTAGGGGAGGGTAATGTCTTAGGTGGTCATTGAACTTCTATAAATACACCGAGGGTCATAGACAAAATGAAATTCTATCAGTAATAACGATGATTGCAAAATCAAAAATATATTGAATTAACATAGGCTTCCAAAAGGCTTATGACTAACTAGCTTTTGCTCACGGCTGCTCTCCTGTTATGAACGAAAATTAACCCACGGGAATATTATGAATGTAGCCTGACACTCTTGACAAAATATTGCTTCCCGTTAGTAAAAAAGAAATCGGGATCGGATCAGTAGTTACGAAGATTACTACTACCTACATACAAACTTACAAATAAACACCTCTTTATAAATTAGTAAGAATGTTCTGGAAAGTGCTAGAGCACAGTTTTTAAGTAAGCAGAAGAAGATTTTTCAAAAATTGGTGTTGCCTACTCGAAAATCTCTTTGCATTGTCCCCACTATTAATAATTGATTTTGTTATAGCTCTTGCACCTTTTCTCTTCGGAAACCTTACATTGTTTGAGTATTGTCCAATGAATATTTTAGTGGCACTCAAAATACGTTTGTCGGACGCCCGAGATGAGAGATGGGAAACCGATTGAAGCTTCTAGAATACAAGGTGTTATAAATTTATGGAGGTCAACGCGGCAAAGCACTGTGGTCCACGCGCCTTTGTAAGGCGGTCATTATTTTCTAAGTTTGTTTTTCCATTTGGAAATGTTTTTAAAGTATCTTATAATTATAGGATTATAACTGAAAACACCATTTTTGGCATATATCATGAAAAATGTATTTATAAATCCAAAACAAAATTCGTAAATAAAAACTTGAAACTAAACAAAATAAAATAAAATCTCATATTCTATGCTAGTTAGTTATATCCAATAAACATATAAAGCTACTAGGACATAGATATTTCTTTTTTTGGGGCAATTTTTTGCTGGAAGTGATCAATAGAACTGAGTTCACTAGAAGTCTGTTTACAAGGTTTGTGTTTGTAGAAACTCGAGACATTTTTCTCTTGTATGTGTCATTCGTCATTGTGCCTGCTTATTGCTAGTCGCGAAATCCTAATTTGGCCGCCCAACAACAGCTGGGGTCCCTGATAATGATGGTTGGTGGGGAATATCATGCGAAGTGTTTTCTATGAAAGTTGATGTTCTCGGTAGATTGACACTTACTTTCTCACTAAGCCACTAAGAATGTTTATTGAAGACTGTGTTTTCCTTCCGAGAACTAGATTTCCATAAAACGGCAAGTCGATCGCAAATATACTTCACAACGTTCTCCAAATGCTGACATCTACATTATCTGCATTCGGCATCATGTCCATTAACACATTGGGCGTAGACACATCGTTATTTCAATATTATTTATTAAGAAAAATGTCAAAACGAGTATAAATATCAAAACAACAACCTGCTTCTTGAAACTCCATTAAAAAAATATCATTTCAATTAGAAAATTCTGAGAAAACAGCCACTAATGATCAGTCACGTAATAAGTCAATAATAAAGGTGCGCGTGCAACAGGTTTTTTGTTCACTTTCGAGTTTCATTAGAGAATGAAAGTGATTGGCTATGGGAGATCTATTTATATTTAATTATAGTAAACTATATGTATCCGCCAATGACATGCCAGCATTCGATATTTGAAAATACCACATGCGTTTTTTTGAATTTTGACCTCTAGCGGAACCACCGTGCAACATGAGCACGTCTCCTTATTCTGGCAGCGAATTTGAACGGTTCTATTTTGAGTCCTTTGATACCCAAACCTAAATCTTGGCTGTAGTCTTTTTTTTACACTATTTTTCGACAGCGGTAGATAACTTCTTCCTACTGTCAGTTTATTCCGCCATTTTTTCTCCCCAGCTAAAAGTCTACAAAGTGGCGAACAGTGGCAATTTTTGGGTCTGTCTTGTGTATCTGTGACGGTCAAAATGCTCAGCCTGATTACCATAAATGACTTATGTTTTTGTTTAAACAAATAAAAAAAATCCTATCTTATCTTTTTAACCGATTTCAAAAAAGGAAGAGGTTCTCAATTCAGTTGTATTTTTTTTTGTGTTTGTTGCCTCATATCTTTGTCATTTATGAACCGATTTGAAAAATTCTTCTTTTATCTGAAATAATATACTTACTCCCACTAATCCCACAGAAATTTTATCGAAATCGGTTCAGTAGTTTGGTTTTTAAATCAAAATATCGAAAAATATAAATAAAATTGATAGTTGACAAGGCTTTGTGTGTGAAACGATAACTGAAAGGGTAAAATGAAAACTTTTTTTTTCAAAAAATAACCGACTTCCAAAAAAAAAACACGGAAATATAGAAAATAACTTTACTTTCGGAAGTCGGTGGCAAAAAAGTCAATGAAACATACAATAGTCACCGCAGCCGGAAGTAAAGTTATTTTCCATATTTTCGGTGTTTTTTTTGGAAGTCGGTTATTTTTATTGAAAAAAGTTTTAAATTTTAAGCACCTTGAACTTTAGAAGGAGACTGCCACTCACACCTATGGTGATGTTCTACTACGAAGCTAATATTTGTTTAAAGAGTCGATGAGCCATATTTATAGCCGGATTATATACTCTTTTTACGGTCAAAAATGTTTTTATAAAGGTACACACCAACCCGAGCAGGTGTATTGTTGTATCGCAATTTATCGAATAAGCTATTTAATCCCTTGGGATAAGAGCCCTTTTTTTTTTTTTTTCACGATGTGGAAATCCTCAATGGATGTCCTCCGCCCTGGGGAGAGCGGTGGGGTCTGTCAGACTCGTACTGACTAAAACCACACCGGTGTTCCCTCGCACACTTGCGTCGGGGGGCAGCGGGAACTAATGCGACTTCCGCTGCCACGGACTAGTGCCGGCCCGCTTCACCTGCGGGCCCCGTCCCGGGGGGAAGTGAGGTGTGCAAAACTCCCCCCGTTACGTCATAGAGAGGCGCGCGTGGAACACTACGCGCCACCGTCTCGGGTCCAGTGTGTTGGGGGGCGACGGATGTCCCCGAATCCGTCGCCCCTGGACCAGTTTAGGGGGGCCGGAAGAGGGCGTTATCCACCCTCTGCCGACGCCCGGTGCGTCTGCTGCGGGATGGGCGGGAGCTCGTCATCTCCCTCTCCCTTTCCGCAGCTTCCTTCTGCGACATGACCGTTTCGCAGAAGGACATCACCGCATCCCAGGACTCTGCGCTGCCAACCATTGAGCGAACAACGGTCGGCAGCGACAGGTCTCCTCCCACCTCTGCAACGAGGGCACGGCGCGGCTCATCCCACGCGGCACATTCGGCCAGCGTATGCCGCGCCGTGTCCTCCAGACAGTGGACGCAGTGATGGCACCGAGCGTCCGGCTCCCTGCTTATGCAACACAGGTACTTCCCGAAGCAGCCGTGCCCCGAGAGCACCTGCGTCGCCCGAAAAGTCAGGGAGCCGTGCTTCCTCCCGAGCCAGTCGTCGAGTACTGGCCGGATCGCCTTGATTGTGTCGAGGCCGGCGGTAGGGAGCTCTAGCCTCCCCCGCCACTCCGCCACCATGACCTGCCGGAGCTGAGACCGGCGCAGCGTTATCTGTCGCTGCACCAGCCTCTCGCCCCGATCCTTGGCCTCCTCGCGCCACTGATGTAGCGTCGCGAGGGTCTTCGCCTCCAGGTCCCACGGCGGGGATCCGGCCAGTACGCAAGACGCCTCGTAGGAGATCGTGCGATATCCCTGTATGACCCTGACGGCCATCGCCCTCTGCGGTCTGCGCAGAACCGCGATAGTGCTGGCCGTCAGGTCGGTCGCCCATACCGGGGCCCCGTAAAGGGCCATCGATCGCACGATCCCTACATATAACCGCCTACAGGCGGTGCTCGGGCCCCCCAGATTGGGAAGCAGCGTTGAGAGCGCGCCCGCCGCGCCCATCAACTTGGGCACCAGCCGCTGAAAGTGGGGGCCGAAGTCCCAACGGCTGTCGAGCACCAATCCTAGGTACTTCATGGTTGACTCGACAGCGATTCGGGCCCCCCCGACCACAATGTGTGATCCTGACGGCGGCGCCCGTCGGGGGCCATGAAAAGCAATGGCCTCCGACTTGTGGGATAAGAGCCTTATTGTAAGGTAATTAAATATGTTGGTAGCAATATTAGAACCATGTTTGATAAATGCACATATATACAAGGTGTTAACAGACCCTTCACGAAGTCTTCAATCAAGCATCAAATCTACGCATTAATTATTGCTGGGACATGGACGTATTTAAAGTAAAGATATCATCAAACACTTGTATTTTTTTTAACTTGTGATAAAGTTGAAACTTTCTCGTTCCATATCTCCTTAACTAGAAGGTCTTCAAGGTATGGTGTAGAACAAAAATCAAATATCGCGATGACCGGGAGAACCAATGCCTTTTGGCTATATTTAGGGTTTTTTACACCCATTATGTCGCAGAAAGTTGGTAGAGGTGTATGTAGCCTGCATTTCGCCAGTTATTCACCGTAATATCTATTACGGGGCGAGCCAGTTGATCTGTTTGTTGTTGCATAATTCCTAATTGAAGTACCCAATTATACTTAGCCCGGATACTAAGCTAAGCTTTACTAAAATACCAAGCCAATATATATTCTAATTTACACCTTACCCGGACTCAATTTGGCCGAAGCGAGAAAAACCAGCTGTGGTGGAGATTCATGGATGACTCCACCTAAAGTGGAAATGTGGTGCTGTTCCACATATGATGGTGTATTTAAATATAGTGTCCGGTGTGTCGTGTTCTCTACTTGTTACAGGATCAATTTATTTTAATGTATGTCGTATTGATTTTATGTATGTCTCTTTTATCTATATTATTTTGTTGTTTTCTTTTAATATAATTTTTGTTTTACTGTTTCGTCCTGTACAAATAAATACTTTTTCTTTCTTTTCTTCTGAAAGCGCTCATAGCCAAACTCTAGGCCGGTCAATTTAGCTAAACCATCGTCACGAAGAAATACACTTTAGTCACGAAATCTATAGGTTTAATTAAAGCGTTCACAAGACAGGAAGATATAAACCTGATTGTTTACGTTTGAATATTAAACCCCGAAGCAATAGAAGTGATGGATGTGGGTTGCTGAACTGTCAACATAATAAATGCTCGCACAAATGCTCGCACGTGTCGCCATACAGATTGCGGTGGCTTCAGTAACACTCTCGATTAATTTGTTGCAAATGTATCCCTATACTAATTGTTTGTAGAACTCATTTCCTTTGTGGCTGTCGTTATAGTGTAGATGTCAGGATTGGACTAAAATACTAGTATTTAGTGTACCTAATTATATGCCGTGTCGTCTTTCCCCAATATGCTGAATCCGGTTAGACTGGAAGATGACCCCAATGGCTTCCTGTCTAATCGGATGCAGTTAAATACGAGTATTCAAAATATAACTGTTTATCTGCTCTCCACAATCCAGTTAAGACTGCGTGATTCGATGCTTCATGGTTGTCAGACTCTACGGCTTAGACTAAAGTATAATTACTGTCAAAAACTTACAAATGACAGTCGGGACCATTGATTTAATGTGCTTTCCAAAGGTAAGGATTTTTTTTTATTCATTACTATAGGTAATAGTTATGTTATGATGTTTCGTTATGTTCTCCCTTGTGTGTACGTAAATAATAAAATAAATAAATAATACAGGATGTATTATATATTATATGTATTATACAGTAATGGATAGCCATCCATCCTCGAACCGACCACTCCAAGTGTAAGTAAACCTTCGATAGACACGTGCCGCTGTAATTTAGCTAGCTCACACAGTCGTATACTTAGGATGTCTATAAAAATACCTGATTGATTTCAGTGAATCGCTTTGATGCAATCTAGGAATGAATTTTAAAAGAGGTGGTACTTCATGTGTTTTTGTCCTTGGACAAAATGTTTGCGTATTGGTTTTTGGCAAAAGTATCAAAATTTTACGTCATGGCCTTGTACTTGTTGTGTTACTTTAGAGCAAATAAAACTACGTACAATTAAATCATAGCGTTAGCAGCGGCTTCGGACAGTAGAAATGATTCATTCCGTTAAGAAACTTCTAAAAATAAATTGATAATTAAAAAAAAATAGGCATTTAGAAAGAAATATAATAAAGATTTACACATGTATCTCGAACACAGCACTAGTTTCAACTGTTTGTTAAAAAGGCATCGTTTTATCGATGCACTATCGTCTCTACCCCACACTAAATACTTAGTGAAACATGCTGGCTGATAGCTTATTAAAGTTAGTGTTTAAGTGCAGAGCTAAGGGTTCAACGTTATCGGGATACGAGCACACATCCGCTTGCGAGCTTGTTTGTCTTTCAAAGATGGAATTACACTTATATCATAGTGTGAAGAGAGGATTTCGTGAACTTTGACATACTCCGCCAATATTATTTTGGAGGAATTTTACTTTACATTTTTTTTGTAGTTACTCAATAGGTTGCAATTCGTTATATACGTTAATGATATTATCATTGTGTAATTGGTTGAAAATAACATTTCTCCAAGACATTTTTTTTTCTCTTTTATACAAGATAAGGTCGTTGTTTGGAATGGCATGCCTGGTGGCATGGGCGTCGCCGGTAGGGGGAGGGGGGCCTAGATGCTTAGGATATTTTTTAAGTTATAACTTTTGCTGCTTGATGCTCCAGAATTAGTAAGTACGTACTAAAAAAAATCTGTATGCCGTACAGTAAAACCACAGTAACACTATTAAGTGTTTGAAGGCTAATGAGCCCCTGAGTAATCTTACTACCTCTACAAACTTCACATTTTCTTTGACCTTGCGAAAAAACTTTTATCACATAGACTTTCATTTTAGTGTGAAAAAGAAAATTAGTAAAAAAACACGAATGCCTATGCAATAATTTGCGCTGTAATCAAACACATAATCGATCTCGCCCATAAGAATTCAACAACCCAACAACCACATACACACAACCACACCACACCACACCACCACACCACCACACACACCACCACACCACATTCTAACAACCTTTAATGATTTACGAAAATATAATTTTTCACATTCCATGTCCTTTAAATAAAGTATGTAGGTATGTTATTACCTTGTCGTGAAAATAAAAAGGTCGTAACGACTACAGCTGTAAGTACGGCTTTGTTCACATTTTAATTATGACCATTTGTTTATTTACGTAGTCCAGTACTTAAATAATTCAAACTGTTGTGTTATTTTGATCGGTAGGTTAGCGCTATAATGAATAATTAATTTTCGTTTAGCGTAGGATTCTATTAAACTGTATTTTGTTTAGATAAATAGGCTGTTATTTTGAACCTGAATGTTAAAATTGTTCCATTAATAACTAATAGCTAAAACATTTATACGTTTAAATAAACAAAATAGTGTTATTACTTAGTATTAAAACTCATTATGGATGCTAATTACTTAATTAAAATTGTTGCCTAATGTTCTCATTACTGGGACAGCCCGTTTACACGGCTGCCGTCATTGACGATCCGTCATAAAACACGATACATCATGACGGCTGGACGTTCACATTGCATACGGAATCGTGTTTTATCACGATCCGGCAAAAAAAAACGAATTGGTGTTCACATTAAAAACAACAATAAAAAAACTATTATAAATAACTAATATATACTACTACTACTACACTACACTACTACTATTATTTATTATAAATTAACTAATTATTTCACTAACTTCAAAAAAAAAACATGCTTTCGCCAGACCAATGACTTGTCAGTATCATGCCATCGTCATCGGTAAACCATGATGACGTCTGTCAATTGATTATAAAATCTGTCAAAATCAACAATCGCGGTGTCAATGACCGACTGTTATGCTACGATTTCACTAGCAGGCCTTCTAAATGTTAATAAAAACTTTAGCGATAAAACCTTATTGATAAAATACACTTGTGGATTTAATCTCACTTTCGAAACAACCCAGGTAAATCTATTTTGTTGTCCAATACGCCTTAAAAAGAATTTTTTCGTCGAACGACTACTCAACGTAATCCAAATTAGATTCCCTACATATTGTTTTCCATGTCTTCGATAAAGATGAATGTTTTGATCCATTTAATAAGAGTAGAAAGGTAATAAGTCCGTTGAAGAACAATCTTTTTATTCTGTGTAAAAAGAAGATGATAAATTTTGTCGAATATTGGGGTTAGTCCCGCTATGGTATGGTCCCGGTATGGCACCCTCTTAAAATACCTATCAAAAAGTCCCGCTATGGTACCCATCTTTTAGATCTACGTTAGACAATAGAAGGTACAACTGAAAAGAAAAGTGTATCTATAAATAAATACTTTTAGGAGTGTATCAATAAAACGTCTGTTTGCGATATTAAATCAGTCTTTTATTAATTCAAAATATTTATAAAAAAATATCAAACAGTAAAACGAAATATTAATTGCAATGTAATTTTTAAAATAATCAACAATATTAACCGAATTACCCAATAATCAACAATAAAAGAAATATAAAAAATCCACATCTCAGAAAAGTATTACTGTAAATATTATAAACTACAAATAAAAACAACATCCAGACATAAATATTAGTTACAAATAATCAACATTGAGAAAAGGCAGTAATTGTAAATTTATATAAACTACAAAAATAATCAACAACCAACTAGACAAATATATTAATTACAAATAATCAACATGGAGAAAAAGGCGCAAATTGTAAACATAAACTACAAAAAATAATCAACATCGAGAAAAAGTATTAAACATTTTAATAGGCTAAAAACAAAATTAAAATAAACTATTTTTTTAAATGTTCTGATCGAAATATTGACTTTGATATGTTAATCAGAAAATCACCAATGGAGATAGCTTTATTTTCGTAACTTTTTGTTAGCTTTTGAATCTGGCGGTCGATTTCTATACTTGTTCTTTTTCTTGAACTTATAGGTGATCTTTTTAGTCGAAAGCTATAACAAAAATCATCAGTTATTTAAGTTAAGCTATATTTTTTTCAGTAACCGTCTGTAATAGAAGGCGACAACCAATAATATCTACCAAAATAAATAAAATCAAATCCATTTTCAAATTCTTCTATGTACTCGTATTATGTAAAAAAATATATATCTGCTTTTAAAAATATTATATCTGCTTAAAAATATTGTCTAAAAAATACAACTTACTTGGCTTGTTTTATATCAAAGTAACATGTGTCGTTGCCAATTGTTTGCAGAAACAATAATAAACTGGGATTTTTTCCAATAATTTTGTTGAATCTGCCATTCCATGATTCCGCCAAGTTAGTTGTTCTATGGCGTTCATTATGGCAACACCAAATGAGGTCTGGATATTCAAGCCACTGAGTGACAAAATAGTCATTGAATTTGGTCATAGCTTCATCGTCGAAACTGAAAAAAATACTTATTAAACGTTCGTACTTGTAAAGCAATGAAATTAACAGGTCCTTACTGATATTGTTGTTCTTTACTTTTTTGCCATATAATTAGAGTTAAGTACTCAAACATCATTTTCGAAAGTAACCAAGATATTATACCTATTTTCCATTATATGCAGCCAGCCGTCTTCAATATCTTGTTTTGGCAAAAACGCCAAGCCTATGCATTGCTTAACATGGTTCGAGGACTCTTCGTGTTCCATGAGATTTAAAGATTTCGCTTTTTTGATAACGTTCTTTTGAAAATGTACGTTACATCCATTTATTTTGATATCAGGAAAAATCTTCGCTGCTGCATTTATTACTCCTATTTCATAATCGAAGGTAAATTTCGATGGACGCCATTCAGGCAAAGTTTGTTTAATCAATTCGAAAACTTTTTCATAAGTTTTCCCTTCTTTGTTTTTTAACAGAATATAAAATAATGGTGCTACATTCGTGGATAACTCAGTGCTTCCCATGTCTCCATGAATGACATAAACTTGTTCGAATGGGTTTGGGCAGCCGTCGAAAGTGCCATCACCAAAGTAATGCGTTACACATTTTATATATTCCTTTACTTCTGTCGAGGAAAATATAATTATTCGATTACAGTCTTCATTACAATAATCAGCCAATACATACTTATTAAATTCTTCTGGTATTATAATTTCTTCCACATTCTTAAATTGTGTTTTTGGTACGTTCAACGACTTATTTCGGTGTCTGTATAATACTGTTTTTAATTTTTTATAGTCAGGAACATTTCCTGTAAGGTGTAACCCTTTGTCTTTTAAGTTACCCATGTGTTTTTCGAAAATTTTCTGTACTGATCCGTAATTTGAATTTACTTCTTTTTTGCACTCACTTATAGCCATTTGAACTTCATTGTCTTCAAAATGTGGCACGCACTGATCACTGTGTTTATAATCTTTAATTATTGTATTATTGGTATTCTCAATAGTTATATATCCACTACATTTAATACTATTTCTCCTATTTACACAATGCCAAGTACTTGAATTTTTATTTTCTCTGCGTTTAATATATTTATGTCCGGCACGTAATAAAGTTTTTCCACCGCGTCGACTGTCAATAATTATTAAATTTACACCACGTGAACTACTTGACCCAGACATTGCAATAGATAAACTAACAAGCTATCCTAATTACTCATATCGCAAAAGTACAGCTGCAAATAGCAAACTAAACCCGGAATAATACTGTCTCTCTCTATTTTCATAAAAACAAAAGGGAAGAGCTAGATACGAATTCGAGGAAGGGCTCGTCTCTATTGTTTTACGAAAAAACCGGTTGGTCAGGTAACTACCTGAAGTGAAACGACAATTACCGAGCGTGATTTGTTTAAAAAATAGTATTAATAAATATTATCTTGCTTAACTATAATAGTTAAGAAAAGATATTTTTTATTAATACTATTTTTTTCTTAACGCATTGTATAACTTTTCTTTACAACAGTACCAAAAACTGAAGGGTACCATAGCGGGACTTTTTGATAGGTATTTTAAGAGGGTGCCATACCGGGACCATACCATAGCGGGACTAACCGAAATATTGTCAAGCAGACAGTATTGTTTTCCGTGAAAGTTTGTAAAGTGCTCGTTTTTATTGTTAGTGTGATAAATAGCTTTTTCGCTTATTTTATTCATTTTCTGTTTCACTTTATCTTCAAGAATCTTCGATAACTTGTTCATCAGTCTCTTGCTCTTACACTCACTTATTAGTCGTCGCCGCAGTATGTCTTCTTCTACCATACTTCTTTTGCCTTCACTCTTATAGCCATTCACATTCATGTTCAAACCTTTCGTCACAACTTTTCAGTGACAGTAGTTATTTTCTACCTAAGCAAAAGTTGTTTACATAAATGACTATCCTTAAATATAAAACACATTTTTTGGACTATCCGTTTCATTTTTAAAGTAGGTAGTAATTTAACAAGACAATTTCACAACTAGACAATTTTACAGCAAAACTGACACTGCCACTGCGGGCTTTATTATATTTGGGTATCGTTATCTGGCCTAGGCTTTGAGCCCTAGTCCTTGACATAAAATTTCAGTATTTTATGAAAAATATAATAAAGTGTTTTAGGTCAAAGTTACGATAACATAATGTTGATATGGGTTTAGGATAGAAAGGCTGGAGTTTTATTTCGGCCATTCAGTTTATACGATTTTTGAATTAAACGAATTTAGTACCTACTAAAATCCTTAAAGTACAAAGCTGCTGTTACAAATTACTTTAGATTTTTACAAGCATGAGGTTGAAAAGAAAAATAAATATTTGTGGTACTTCCACGGACCTATAACCCGCGAAGCTTTCAAATCAAGAGTAAACAGGCATCTTCTAAGTACGCTCATTCCATTGTAGACTTGATTTATTGCTCTCGCAATATCGAGATCGAGTCTAGAAAAATCGTCATTTTCACAAAAAAAAAAAAACAATCGTGATATTATTTTACTAACTATTTGCGAAAAAAGACATAATAAAAATGATTGGTACTAAAACAAATAAAAATGAGATCAAAACTCTTTACAACGCTCAAACTCAACTCAACTCTTTACAACGCTCAAACTCAACTCAACTCTTAAAAACGCTTTCAAATCGACTTCCACTTGCCTCAGGACGATCCCGCCATAAAAATTGTATCGTTTAGGCATTTTCACTTGATGAAAATACTACCTTTAGGTGTAGGCGCTTCATAGTTTAACTTACTTCGCGTAGGTGTGAGAATCAGTTTTAAAACTATGCCAACAACTACACGTTGAAACTTTTTTGAACGAGTCTCTTTTTCAGTGCTTTCTTTTAAGTTCTAACAGATTCAAAAGTGTGGAAGAAATCCTTCTTCAATGGATTTGTTGGAATATTGATTCTTTATTTTTATTGGTTAAACTATTATTCGACTATATTATATCCTTTAACATAGTTAAAGGACGCGTAGTCTTCGTAGCAAAGCCTACTAAGCGTAGCACAGCCTGTAGCACAGTCAGTTGCCTCCAAAACCAAGCTTGCAACCTTAGGTTACACAACGCGCACCGTAGCGTCGTTTTGATAGCTTTCATTTATAAATTAATATTTTAGTTTTTAGAACTATTAACATCCTAAGTATTAATATTGTCTTTAGGAGAACGGTTTGTCAGTACATTTTTAATACAACTATGTCTGAGTAAATTATTTGTATTTTAATCACACGCATCGTCATTAATTAATAGATTGTAATACGTTAAGGTGACATATTTCCCCCAGTTGCGTGTTGGCCGATGTCACGATATATCACTGGGTTATGTGTTAATTAAGCTTTCCGACGCGTAGGCCGAATTAAGGTATAGTTCAGAAGGTGATGGGAGACCGCAAACATTGCTATTGCCGCTAAGGTTTGAATTTCAAATGCCATATCACAACTTTAACGGCGACGGCTTATGTCTTATTCAGTTTAGCGAAAGTCGTTTGTGAAACAAGAAATACGTCATATCGCTCAGTTACCGATAGCCAGTGAGGGCATTATTGGTTTCTGGTCTGTTGTCGGCTATCGGAAGTGTACCCTTACACGTAAACATTCGATTCTATGAACAAATGTCACTAACAACGGCGTTGTCTTGTTTATAGAATTGTGTGTTAAGTAGAAATACAGACTTCTGTACGTAGATTTCTGTTCTTTTTGTGTATGTGTCTTGTGTTATAAAAACAGAAAGTTTATCTGTTACACGAAAACATTAATGATATTCAAATACTCCAGAAATTGTAAGTTTGAAGTAGAAGATTGTTACAACTCTAAGAAGTTCAAGAGTCGTTGTAAGTAAGTGTACATATTTACAGAATAGTACTATTTTCATTGAAGTAGGTATGGTTAGATAAGTTTGAACACCGATCTTTCTATACACAACTATTAAGAAGGTTAGTAAAGCTAGTATTGGAATATTCTTTCACCGGTAGTGTACTGTTTATACAAGGTGTATACGGAGCCTTCACGAAGCCGTCGACCAAGCATTCTGTACATGAAACTAAGTAACCCTACGCAAAAATTGTTTTTGGGAAACGAAACGGATGGATTTAATAGGAAACGGGTCATGGAGGTATTTCAAGTAAAATTTTAGTACTAAAAACTAGTATTTAACAAAAAAAAACTTGTAAAATAGTTGGAACTTTGACCACCAATATCTCCGTAACTACATAGGTTCCCAGGTATGGCCCAGTACAAAATAATGATCCCAAACGGGGAAAACAAGTCTATTACACCCTTTATAATATTACCGACTATAATTAGCATTTATTCAAAGAACAGCTTTTGTTAGCATTTTGAAAGAAGAAAGATCTCCCCGAGCGCAAGCGTCAAAGAATAAAGAAAGGAAACTAAAAAAAAACAACCCATTTTACAGGACGTTGATTTTATACAAAGCTAATGTTATGCACTGGGAACTTAGCATCTTAAATATGAGAAATTTAAAACAATTAATGCTCAATTTCACTTCCTACGACTAGTTAGCTAGTTTTCAGGTGAAAAATACGGTAAGAATAAGAATAAGAAACTTTATTTGTAAACATAGGTTAGTTACAGTGTGTGAGATGTTAAAATGTAACGGTAATACACGGTATGGTGTAATGTAATGTAACGGTGTTTATAAAAATCAATATCAGAATATAGAATGTGGTTTGAAATTGATGTAGTAGGTCTTTACCTATGAAATTGTTGTTTAGTATACAGAAATACAAGTCATTTTTATTTATATATTTTTTTATTTCTCTCAATCAAAATATGCACCCATGCTATCGAGGCATCTCTGCCAGCGCAGTGGTAATTTTTCACGGGTGTACGGGAGCCAACAAACTCTTCAAAGGCATTTTGTACTGCCTCTCGGGTATTGAATTTTTTCCCTGCCAAAAAGTTGTCCAAATTTTGGAAAAAGTAGAAGTCTGTTGGCGCAAGGTCTGGTGAGTATGGTGGATGACGCAAAACTTCCAACCCTAGCTCTTGTAGCTTAGAGACCGTCTGGTGTGCCGTATGAGGTCGAGCATTGTCGTGTAGGAGCAGCGGGGACGAACGATTAACCACGGCTGGCTGGAGATTTGCGAGCTTCTCCATTCTTATGTCCAGCTCCTCACAGTACACATCCGCAGTAATGCTACTGCCATTTGGTAAGAAGCTGTGATGTATTATACCGCCACTAGACCACCAAACAGTGACCATGACTTTTTTAGGGGTAAGTTTTCGTTTGGGGCATTGCCAAGATGCTGAACCAGGGTTTAACCAACATGATGACCGCTTACAAAAAGAATCCAATTTTTGATCGCAAGTGACAATTCGGTTCAAAATACCTTCGTTTCTGTGTTTGTTAAGCAACGCAAAGCATACCTCAACGCGTTCGTCGCGCTCGCGATCGTCTAGTTCGTGCGGCACCCATTTATCAAGTTTTTTTACCTTGCCAATTTGCAAAATTCGCAAATGGACCAATATTGTTTTGATGCTAACGTTGAAAGCTGGAAAAAGCGTGGAAAGCTGCTGCTAACTCAGCCGTAGATTGAGTATCGTTAGCTTCCACTATCGCCTTTCATTCGTCGTTGACTTTAGTTTTCGGGCGACCATGGGGTTCATTTTTTAGATCAAAATTTGCATGTCGGGATCGTTCAAACCAATAACGAGTCGTGCATTCATTTGTAGTGTTCACTCCGTACACATAATTAATGTTGCGAGCCGTTTTTGCGGCATTGCTACCGCGACGGGACTCGTATCAAAATTACTCGTATTTTTATCGTGTCCATATTGATGAAAAAGATATAAATGTAGTGAAAACAAAACACTAATCAATAAACAAATGACTGAATTTGAAAATTCATTTGAATTTAGAATTTATTGCCAGCCATACATACATTACGTTTCAAATGGCCAGTATTGTAAAACGGCAACTTCATAGGTAAAGACCTACTATTATTGCAGAAAACTGACAAGTTACCCATCTTATTTTACAGGAAAATGTTAAGAAAAAACCCAAGGATTGGTTTTCAATAAAAGTTTGTTCTTTAATAAAGAATAAACAATTTAATAATTATATATATCGTTGTGCGGATGATAGCAAATCGTGCATAAGATAATATCATGTTTGTCATTAAACATACACAGAAATACCCTGGCTACAATAAAACGGGTTTGTATTTTTGTTTGTATGATTTGCACGTCGATAATTATCATAGAAAGAAACGAGAGACATGAACGAAACCAAAACATTAATAGAAGAAAGGGGCCATCCATAAATTACGTTACACGTTAAGGGGGAGGGAGGGGGTCGACGAAGTGTGACATTGTATGACAAGGGGTAGGTGGGTCCTAAATTTCGTGACGTCACATTTTAAAAATGTAAGTATTAAAAAACGAAATTTGAACTACACACATCAAAAGTATCTAGGGATCAACATATATTTTTGCAATAAATTTTCTCCTGATTGATATTAATTAAAATTTTCTTTAAGGATTCATCAAATAAAGTGTTTTCGTTTGTCACAGTAACGATAAACCAAGTCACCTTTGCATTAATAAAGAAATTTGCCATTTTCCTAATAAAGGGATTTTTGACATTTGAACCACTAACATTAAAGTTCGAAAAAAAGACTGAAATAACAGTTTTCTTTAAAATTTTATTGGGTAACTTAAACAATTAATAATCCGTGTTTCTACCGCGAACACTAACAACACAAGAACATCGGTTTGGCATACTCAAAATGAGTTCATCCAAATCACGCTGTGGAATGGCCGCCCATGTTCGTTGCAACAACAAAAAAAGGTCTTCTTGCGACTGGATACCCTCCATATTCGGCAGAGCTCTTCTCTGTAGCATATCCCATGCATGCTCAATCGGGTTCAAGTCTGGCGACTGAGCAGGCCAGGGCAGGACATTGATGTTAGCTGCGGCGAGAGTCTGTCTTACAACTCTTGCGGTGTGCGGTCGTGCATTATCATGCATTAACTGAAATAAGGGACCGATTTGCACTTGTAGAGGAACGATGACGTCTGATACAATCGTCTCAGCATAAATTTGAGCGTTGAGGTTGCCTCTGATCCAAATCAACTCAGTTCTTCCGCCGATCCAAATACCCGCCCATACCATGATGGTTCCACCACTATAAGGATGGACTTCCTGGCAGGATTTTAATCGCTGTTGGCGTCCAGGGGTTCTCCAGTGTCGTATACGTCTTGTATCCGGTCTCATACCAAAACGAGACTCATCAGAAAAGCACACGAAACGCCATTGTTCTTCTGCCCAATTTCTGTGTTCAAGAGCCCATTGATATCGAATCCTACGATTGTGCATTGCTATAGGTGGTACCCGTAGCGGTCTTCGGGAATGAAGGTTCACTTCATGCAAGCGGTTTCTGACTGTTTGGTCGCTAATTAAGTTCCCTGAAGAGTGATGAAGCCTCACGGCTAACATCATGGCGGTTATTGTTGGAGCTCTTCGAGTTAAGATTTGAATGTATCGGTCTTGTCTCCGTGTGGTGCAGCGATACCGTCCTCCATGGCGCTCAGCCACGGTACCAGTGCTTCGGTAACGTGTCCAAAGTCGACTGATAACACTCTGACTTGTATTCAGAGCTAAAGCCACAGTACGTTGCCGGGAACCAGCTTCTATCATTCCCACGGCTCTGAGCATTTCTTCCCTGCTTAAATGACGTCGCCGCTCCATAATAACGTTGGTTTTAATCAGTAGTAGGGAAACAGTAGCACTAATAATGTCTTCAATGCGTTGTATGTTTTTATAGGGAAAATATTGACAGCTTATTTTCATCTTTTACTCGAATTTGATTGAGAGTTCCTGATTCAAATTATGAAATGCACCAAAAAGGATCCATATAAATTTATAAAATCATAAATTTATTACAAAGCCACATCTCAATCTCAAGAAATCCGCATAAAAATGCTTGATCCCTAGACACTTTTGATGTGTGTATTAACGAAAAATTTGAAAATATTTCGAACCAGCGAACATGCAAAATTGCAAATTATGTGACGTCATTAGGGAGGGGGAGTCTCACAAATGTGACCAGCTGTGATAAGGACGGGGGGGGGGGGGGGTGAAATAATCATAAAATTCGTGTGACGTAATTTATGGATGGCCCCTAAAGAGGCAATGACAATTTTCCATTGATACGGACGAATGTTTTGATGCCCAATGAGCTCTTGTCCCTTTATATGCTTGAAAATATGTAAAAAGAGAAAAGTTTTATATTTTACTGTTATTTTTTTAACTAAATAAGCTAAAATAAATAATAATAGTAGAACAACAAAAATATCTACAATTCTGAAGGAATGAAAAAGTTAACAACATTTTCTGGAGGCAAAGAAGACAAATGACAAAAAACAATGAAGGAATGACAAATGAAAAAGTTATCAGAAAGGGCAAAATATGTCAAGAAGAAAGTAACGCAGTTATAGAAATGGATTTGTTTGGCATTGCTGTGATTTAATTTAGACGAATCTGAGTGATCGAATTTAAGTCGTGTCGTAAATATATATCTTTTAAACATTTGTTTCGTTAGGTGATCCGAAAATGATCAGAGAAAGGCATTGTTATGTTTTATCATCTGCCTACCTGTCCCAGATTACGTAATCTAGCAAAATACACTGCGTTTTTAGTACAGCATAAATTATTAAGTCTTGTAGTGTGGGTGTCATAGTACTATGTCTATGGTTGTTTGTGTAAGTAGCCTAAGTCTGTATATTAAATGGTTTGCTACTAAAGAGTGGTATTATACGTCAATTCGCGTTCTCAATTACACCTATCCCTACATGGCGACCCCGCCTTCGGGCAAGCCGCGCATAATGGCCGTGTCGCATTAAAATTGGTTTCATTTTTAATTGGTGCGAAATTATTCGAAAGGGCAAGATGTGTCAATCATAACGGACCAAAGAAGAGGTTTTTCTAGCTCAAAACACAGAAAGTGCTGGAAATAATGCGAATTTGCAAGGAATTGGGACACATTTGAGCATCCACACTATCATTACCACAATAACTATCTGCTTGATGGCTGCAGTGGTTCTCTACTTGGGATTAAAGGCATATAAAAAATGCCATACTCGTTGGATGCGTCAGGAGATCAACCATCAGGCGTTCTTTCTTTCTCTTATTTTTTCTTTGCAAAAGTTTGGTCATTGTGAAGATGAAGATTTATATCAGTCTAGACATAAATAAAGCACAGATATATGAAAACCGTAGTTTGAACAAGCTCAGTAGATAAATAGCCACGTTCCGTGTGATCATTGACATGAATCACATATTGCATGTACCCAAAAAATAATAGTTTTAATCCTCCTCGGCTAGATATAGACTTCAATATTTTTATGGTATACAGTTTTGACTATGAATTTAGATAGATGGCTGTAAGAGGGAGACGACCAAAGAAACGATGGATGACTGTGAAAGATGATATGCGTAGAAAAGGGATCTTCTTCTTCTTTATCGTGTAGTTAGTGCCTAACCAAAAGAAAAAAAAAGGAAGTAGAAAAGAAAAGGGATGACTCATGAAATGGCGACTTATATAGTACTAGCTTTTGCCCGCGGCTTCGCCCGCGTGTATGTCGAAAAATATCCCACGATTTTTAACCAGAATGATAAACACCAATTTTCATGGTTTTTTTAAACTAATAAAGATTTTCCATACAAACTTTCATCCTCTATTTAACTCCTTTAGGGGTTGAATTTCGAAAAATCCTTCCTTATTCCTTGTGTACATTATAAAGGGTTTTGGCTGGGCGTTGATGAGTCAGTCAATCAGTCAGTCAAGACTTCTCTTTTTATTTATATAGATAGATGAGAGAAGAAGGCATGCTGCTCCGACCCCATATAAATTAAAATAAGGGCAGGAGAATCATGATCACCTGCATAGTTACATCCCTAATTCCTGACGCGAGTAATTGACCAACATAGTGTGTTGCTGTCGTAACGGACAACTTAATTGCTTCAATAGGAGCAACAGGCAGAAGGGCAGAAGTAGTGGTGTGCGATCACTCGGCCACTTACCCCCACGGCACAAACTAGACAGAGAACAGAAGGACAGGTTCTATAAGTAAGTACAACAGATGTTCGTTTACATATAAGCGAACTCGGTACAGATCCTCCAGGAATAATATGGGCTTCGGCAACGATCGTTAAGGTGCGACCGGAGTAGGCAACCCGACACTTTATATAAGCGCGCAAAATAGATGTTTATTACAGAAAGGCAGAATCACAATCAATCTCAATCAATCTAAGAAGCTTTGCCCTTGGAGGAGTAACACTTTGGCGCGACGTTTGTGCTCATTTAGAAACACGTATGTAGATTACCGAAGCGAATCTCTTTTCTAGTTTAACTGTCAAACAGTGAATGCGTGTTCATGTTTGCATGCGTTTTCGCTCTTCGGATGGAATGGACCTTCTGTATCTATATATTTCGTGTCCTTCATGGCTTAATAGGTGTCATGGGAAATTGAATGACATCACTAGAGAATAGGTTTTGATAATTATTTGTTCGGTAAAGTGATGCGGATAATTAAGAAGGCTTTTTCGAAATAGAATCTTCTTGTGGCGCAAGATGGCGTTGGATATTGACCTTCCTTGAGTGTATTTTGTTTAAAAAAATAAGTTTGATCTTACATGTTAAATCGTAATTTATATAGAGTGTTTTTTTAGTAAGTATAAAAAGAAACCAAATAATTATATGTACTTACGTCTAACCCAAGTAAAGTAATGATGATCATCAATTTCAATAAAAATTGCATTAAACTGTCAGTCATCATCAGCATCATTAAAATAACATTACACACAAGAAAACTCTTTGCACAAAATCTTTTCACATTACGTATTAGATAAAAAAATATAACTTTGTAGTGCAACAGCTTGTACAGCATAAAGCTCGCGAGTACCAGGTCACCTGTTGAATGGCACAGATAAAGGAATTCGTACGTGGCTTAAGCTTTGTTAACTGATAAAGTGGGGATCTTTTTGTCTTTTCAGTAAGAGTTTTCGTCGAGAGAGCAATGTGTTTGTAGTTTAGTGAGTACTTTGTGAGGTTTTCATGGTGTTGTTTCTTTGTGTGGTTTGAGCGTGAATATTTGTTACATAGGAAAAGAAAAGGCTAAGTGGCAACGTTCCCAAGTGGATTTTCGGCCACCGTAGGCGCGGGCTTGTGGACGGCAGCAATGGAAGCTCGCCGTCCGGTAAGGACCAGGCCCGGGTCGATGGCGCGTTGTGTTCCACGCGCGCCTCAAAGAGATGTCAGCACAAACTAACGGGGTCCATTAGTACCGATGCCTACCAGGGTTGCGGGTTTGTTCGAATGAGTTACCGTGGCCCTTGGCACAGGCAACTGAAAGAACACGGGTGGGTTTTAGTCAGTAAGAGTCTGACACGCCCTCCCGCTCCACTCAGAGCGGGAGAGGTCACTTGATGATTTCCCACCAAAAAGAAAAAAAAAGTTGCAACGTTGAAGTAAAATATGTGGCTCTTATTTTACTTCAACGTTGTTCCTGAGTTCTCAGTAATGATTGGCGTGTCTACTTTAACCGTTTCTGGTCTCTTTCATGCCTAGCTAGTTAAAGGTACCTAGTCTAATTAAAATAATGTATGATAATAACATTAAAACTGTTCCGTGTTCCGCCTTTCTCCTCCGTTTTTGCTTCATAGCAACATACATTAGCAAGCTTCACAAATACAATAATTTTGCTACCACACAATTCATTCAGGCCACGTATCAATGAGTGCTTACCAAATTCAATTTACAACAATTTTAAACAGTATCCTTAATCTGCATGTTTGTGTTATCAATTCATTGATATATTGTACAATAACTAGTTAAATTAATTACCAGCGTTGGCAATTTAATTTCCTGTTTATAACACAAATAGAATTTACTTTGATGAATATTAATAAGAACGCCCTTTGTTGCAAATTGTTGTGTTAATACTATATTTTTTCGGTGAAATTATTATTATTAGTAGAAATGAAATACTAACTCAATATACTTGACGTTTTCAACAAAGTATGTTCTTAAATCGCTTACAAGGGAAAAGATAAACAAGGGATTCGAATAATACAATTAATATAATTCTACTATCTCTTTTTAATAAGCTTTTCTTCTCTTATCATTCGTGTCTTGTCAGGATAGATTTAGATACAGACACAGATATCTACGAGTACTTACATCAAGACCGACAACTTTCTTTAGTCTGTGCTGCAAAAAATACCGACGAACATTAGCTAATATACCAAAAAAAGTTCTTTTTCATTTATCAAAATTAAATTCGTAACCTGACCACAAAACAAGTGTCCTTACAAAAGTGATACCAATAGCACTTGCAAAGCGTATTCCATTGAGATTGACTGGCCATTCCATTCAAATTCAATTATCCAATAGTATCTGTCAATCACACTTAAGGTCCATCGAGTTGGTGATGAGCGCGACAGGCCTTCGAAACGGACAAGCGTAAATTAAGTTTGCTACAAATTGATTCTTTTTCAGGTTGATTTTTTGGTCTGTCAGCAGATTTTTGTAATTTTCATGTTGGATTGCTTTTTGAAAAGGGTCAGTCAGCAGTTTTTTTCTTAGGTAAAGTCATTGAGAAAGGTTTATTAAAATATCACTTAAAGACGTCTCTAGAAATGTCTCTGCCACACTGGACAGTGACGCTGGCAGGTCTTGAATATTTGATTGAGAGTTCGACTGCTAACATTGTATTAAAAACACTTTTTTTTAAACATTGATATTGAAAATGAGCGTTCCTTTGTTTGACTTCGATGTGGCAGACGTGTCACGGAAAATTCTAGGTGAAGTAGTAAGTAGTGGGCTATATTTGGAAACATTAATTTGTTTACTTTCAGAAACTTCCTGATCTTTCCTGAAACATTTCCTTATGTTACAGGCGTGTTTGTGCCAGCTTGTCTTTTTATATAAAGTTATGGCAAAGTATGGCAGTAAATCTGACAAATCTTTATGGGTCCATCAAAGTCAACGTTAGTTGGGCCATTTGTAATTTTTACTGCTTTTCAAAGTATTTTGCCATCAGTTTTTTTTTAAAAGAATATTGCCTTATATGTTCGAAGCTTAAATATAGAGTAAGAACACGCATAAATCTTGCGCTTTCAGATCTTTATAAGCCCATTTGTTTCGAGTATTTTCCTGTACCGTAAATCAGTTAAGTTTGACATGGAAATGCGACAAAATAGCACTTTATAACAACTAAAATGTCCTTTGGGAAATGGCATGTTTATTTATAGCAAAATTACTGTCACGGGACAAATTGTATCTAGTTCACACATATTATGTCCTACATCCTCATTTTGTATGTACTCTAACGTCCTGTTTTGATATTTGATAAAACGAGAACACAGTAAAATAAATTGGCTATTTATGTTAGCATTTATCATAATCCACAATCATCATTGGTAGCAGTGATGGCCTGCCGATGGTGTCGAGTTCGAACCCAAGACATGCACCTCTGGTTTTTCGGATTCATGTGCGTACCGTATAATTATCACCTTGCTTCGGTGAAAGAAATCATCGTGAGGAAAACAAACATGCCTAAGATAAATTTCTTGACGGCAGGTGAAGGTAAGTTAGGGGCTCATGGGCGGCATAAAACCTCTGATACCAGGTTAGGCACTAACCACACGATCAAGAAAGAAAGAAGATCATCATCATTAATTATCCACAGCCAGACCTTAACCACTGCTGGGTGGGTATGTCTCTCTTTACTTGTAACAATAAGCTAGTCTCCTCTTGGTTTTTATTTAGTGTTAATATTTGCGAATCACAAAGTAGGCATGGGTAAAAGATTCTTATTACAAGTGATTAATGGTAAAAGGCTGTCTGTCTGTACCTTTTTCGGCTTCGTTCTAATCTACACCTCAGTAGATTAGAATACAAATACATTTTCGTCTGATCTCGATATGAAAACGTACATTTATAATTAGCAAAACTTATCAGGAATTAAAGCAAATAATTGGTTACTAAGCTCTTGTAATTGATCATTGTGGCTGCTATAGGCTATCGTTTCGGAAGAAATACCGCCGTGAATAAAAAAAAAAAACTATAATTTTGTATTTCCCAGTAACCTGCGAATGGCTCTAAAAGTAATTAAAAGGAAACGTCAATGGCCTAGGGAGTTATAAATTTCAAATGTACTATTCAAAGGGTTATTCAGAATTAGGTTATTAGGAATAAATAAATACAATTTTTATTCAGAACCAAAAATGGGAAAAATACAAAGATAGTCTTAATTAAACAATGTCGGTCTCACTATGTTCGATGCCTGTTTAACAATAATTCTGTATCAGAGGCGGAAGGAGCTCAAACAATATAACACTTGTAGTAGGAACAGATTTTTAAAACAATAATTAACAATTATTGAATGATAAAATTAGAATTATTTGATTAGTAAACCTAATAAACTAGAACTGTAACACGTAATAATAACAAGGAAGTATGTGCGTCAGCAGAAACTTAGACTAGGTTAAAGTCCATGGAGCAAAAAAAAGACAGTCAAGGCGCTCTTGTTTGCTTTCGATTTTTGCAGCTAGCGACTAATACGCTGAGACAGCAAACATCGATGAGTAGGAAAACATCAGGCGTAGGTACCAACGCGGAAGTCTGACCTAGAGTATGACGCTTTACGCGCCCTCATAGTCGATCGAGTTGATGTACCTTTATTCTGCTATTTTCCTAGCACGGCACTCAGCGTCTCCCGTTTTGTGGTAATGGGGCTTTTTAAAGCGCGAGCAAGTTGCACATGTAGGTGTAAGCGCTTTTTTAGCGCACTCGGACATCGAGTGCCCTGCTTCTCCGCCACTGACCGCAAGTTGAGTTGACCTCTCTGCATGATTTTGCTGCATGACCATATTGATGGCATGTGTAACATCTGGTAACCAGGGTGAAAACTCTGACAGGGCAGGAAGTCCAATTTATTAAAAAGCCTTTCTTGGCTCTAATAAATGCCTGAAACTTCAATAATGTAGTAACAACAACCCTTCTAAACACCCTAAAACCCTAAACAACCCAATGAAACCTTTGGCTATAAAACTCATGGTTATACAGATACCTTTGATAATTTCATGTGATGTGGGTTTTCAAGCACTGTATCCTTAAATTAACGTTTTAAAATTCTATAATTGGGGGCTGAATAAATGGACTCTGAAGGGTTTTCTCACATTTACGTGCAAAAGGTACTGTCTAACTGAAGTAGATAATATAGGTACTTAAAATTACCAGTGTTCAAGGGTACAAGAGCAGTGATAGTCTTCACTTGAAAATAGTAGAAGGTTCGTGAACAATAGCTCAGTCAAATTGTTACCACACACTGCATGGTTATCATTAAGACATGTACCTAAGTCCCGATGGCCACAAAGAAGTCTCTATCCATTGTTTTGTCCTCACAAAACAGAAGTGAACTACAAACTTCCCGTATGACGAAAGTTCAGAGAGAATTCTAGAAGTAGTTTAGATGATGATGCTTACTTTCGTAATAAATGTCACCTCTAAGAAAGCTGACCCTGAATAACAGGCAAAGGCGAGAACAAAGCAAAGGAAGAAAAAACCGACGAAAATATGAAACATTGATATCTTTGAATCAATAAAAATATAGAAAAAAATATATGTATAGAAAAATATAGAAAATATGGAAGCAGTGATAGCCTATTGGTGTGACCGTTGGACTGCCAAGTCATAGGTCTCGAGTTCGAACCCAGGATACGCACCTCTGATTTTTCGGAATCATGTGCGTATTGAATAATTATCACTTGCTTCGGTGAAGGAAAACATCGTGAGGAAACCAGCATACCTGAGAGATATTTCTCGACGGTATGTAAAGCCAAGTCAGAGGCCCAAGGGCGGCATAAAAACTCTGACACCAGGTTAGGTACTAACCACACGATCAAGAAGAAGAAGAATAAAAATATACAACTCGTTATCATTTACTTCTTCTCCGTGTCGACAGCAAAACAGATTTCGACGTAAGGCTATAATAACAAGGTAGGTAAAAGATTCCGGATACAGATAAAAATATAATATTCTATCTATAAATAATATCCATAAATAATATCCATAAATAATATCCATAAATAATAATCTATATTAAAAGGAGAAAGGGAAGGCAAAGATATTATCGTTTTCATCCCTAACTAATAAGGTGATAATTAAACCGTAATAATAAATGATCTTCGTAATTGGGATATTCGTTTCGTTGGATGTGAAGCGGCAAGATGTTTGCTATATTTGTTACTAAGTACCTATTGTAATTAAGAAAACCAGGCTTCACTAATTAAGAATATTATTAATTAATAAAGCTGGTTTTCTGTGCGTGTATGAACGTGGAGGAAGCGAAAGGAGTATGTAAGGATCTTAGCAGGTGGCGTTCTGTGTGGATGTTTCTGACTACCCCCACGGGAAAACGGCGTGAGTTTATGCATCCATGTATGTATGGTTGAGAGTTCTAATACAGCAACGAAGATAAGTAGACACGATGAATGCATTACGCAAAAAAGAAATAATTCTTTTTAATTTTCAATCAATACTTTCTAGAGAAAATCGCTTTTTATATTCCCCAAGTCTATAGGCACAGGCATTTTTACTCGGACTGTTACAATGATAGAGGTTCTATGTTTTTTTAGGAATCGAATAAAAGGAAAAAGCAAACAATAAAAGGTGCGTTACATTCAAGATATTGGATTCCTAGGTTCCTCGTATCATTTTCTTTTCCACACTAAGGAAAGTTATCTGTACCAGATTTCCGTTTCAAAACTTCTGTCTGCAGTGGTCTACAAACAGACAGAGAGTCTATTGAGTAGAGAATTTAATTGAGTAGAGTTTATTAACATCATCTTCCTGCCCTTGTCCCATTCTACTTGGGGTCGGCGCAACACGTTTTCTTCTTCCATTCTGCCCTGTCAACCCTCACTGAATCATTTACTCCTTTCTCTTTCATATCATTCATCATACAATCCATCCATTCTTTCTTTGGCCTTCCTCTCCCTCTCCATCCGTCAACATTATTTTATATCCATCACTCTTTTAGTAACATGCGTTTTATCCCTCTTCATTAAATGTCCATACCAAGACAGACGGCTTCCTTTAAATTTTTCTGTAACAGGCGCCACTTTCAAACTTCCTCTAATATACTTGACGGCGTAAGCGATGGCTGAGCGATAGCGCCGTTGTCATTAGGGTTCGGTGGTACCAGGTTCATGATGAAATGTTAAAATAATAGTTTCGGTTTCGGTACACAAAAATCACAGTTTATTATTTAACACAAATTTACATTTAATAACACTAACAAATAATCTCCACAAAGTGGGCAAACCGACAGTTTCGTTCTGAAGGAGTGACTTGGTTGGAGTTCCGAGCAAAAGTGATCTCGGCACAATCCCCACTCTACAAAACGACTCTGTCCACGTGCCGCCATTAAAACAACATCTGACGTCACGGCGTTTACCCCTACTACAATGGTCAAATCAGCAACTTGATGTTTAAAAGTTATCGCTTTCTCCGACACGGCCAGCCTGACAAGTTACACGTCCTCGTGAGTACCTGTAACCAAACAGTCAAATTTGGAGCAACAGTACAGGCTCGGTCAACCTGACCACATCCTTATGGAAAAGCATAACTTGAAAATAACAGTTGTCAAACAAAAGGTTCCTCTAAGTCTCAATCATATTTACTCAGCAACTAAATCAACTTCGATCACATACAACGCTCATGGCCCAGCTGCCGCAGCAGCTAGTGACACTTATGCCACCCATATCGTCATCACCTCATGTGATACGACCACATACATCACATAGAGTCTGCGACTCCCAGGTCAGTACAAGACCAAAACAACAATAGTCTCCATTGAGACCCAGGTCCCCGCCGTACCACCAGCTGCCCATCGCCCCCTGAACAGCTCACAAGTGAGCTGCAGTTACGACTACAGACTAGTGCGTACGGTGCGACCAAATAGCCATGGTATGTGTCTACTACTCGGTGGAGGTACTTTCATCACCGTCCTCTACGTTTAACTCATTAGGAACACTACTTAGAGGCATCTTTCGTATACGATCGTGAGCGTACTTGTAGGTTCTATTTCCTGTCAGTGATTTTAAAACATAGCGATCGTTTTCAAGCAACTCTAAAATTTTGAAAGGACCTTGAAATTTGGGTTTAGTTTGGTTTCTTTTTTTTTCATTTTTTATTAATACCAAATCACCAACACTGAAATTAACTACTTGGCCTTATTTTTGTCAAAACGGGCTTTTTCATAAGCCGCACTCTTCTTAATACCGTCCACCGCGTGTTCTCTCGCTTCAGTTAGGTCAATTCCGGTTTCATCATGGTCATTATAAGCCATTAGCGTCAGAGGCCTAGCAACTTTTCCTATCAAAAGCTCTAAGGGGCTTGATTTCGTAACACGGTTCATTGTGCAGTTGATAGCCAACTGTACATCGTCCAAAGCATCCTGCCACGACCTTTCCGACGTCTCTACCGCGGTTAGCATACCCTTTAACAAACCCATCTCCCTTTCGACTTGACCATTCGCGCGACTAGATCCCGTAGCAATTAAATGCAAGGAAATGTTGTGTGAATCGCAAAACTCCTTCAACACTTTGTTGGCAAAGGAACGACCTTGGTCGGCGATTATACGACTAGGAGAGCCAAATAAAGCAAAGCTGGACTTCAAAGCTTTAATAGTGCTGGCTGCTCATGGAGACTAAGCCTATGTGGGCGACGTTGTACCGTACGTGCTGGATCCACTAATCGAATGTTTAATTCACCCGTAGTCACTCGAGTTAACGGTAAACCATTGATAAAAGCATTCGAATACTCATTCAAAAGGGACGTCAACCGGTCCTTGTTTTCGTTTGAAATATCAGAATCAACATTGTAAAGATCAATTACGGGAGGTAAATAGCAACGACCTACATTTGTGACTTTCGAAATACGTAGGGTAGATTCAGTTAAATGTACCGTATAGCCAAGTGTCAAAATATCGCGTCCGATCATAACATCGTATTTCATACAATCGTCGGGTAGTACGTAAAATAAAATTGACAGTTCGTTATTGTCGACCACAACATCACTAAGAATTTGTTCAGTGCTAAAAACATTCGAATTATTACCGATACCAATTACTTGCACGGTTGAAAGTGAACGTTTGCCCGAGAATTTATAAGCTACACTTTGTTTAACGAGAGAACACTCGGCGCCGGAATCAAAACAAAATGAAAACGACTCACCGGATTGTTCCAATTGCCCGCAAACACCTGCTATTTCGCAGCTATCGACGCGTCGCTCCGCCGTTGCGTTGGCAGCGCTGCCCGCCGACGATGACGCGCCACCCGCACTGCCGCGTTGGCAGTTCGTAGAGATGTATCCGGCTTCTCCACAACGGAAACACGTTATTCTTTTGCTGGAACCCGATGAAGTCGCCGCCGGTGTAGTTTTCTGGGCGTTAGCTCCAGCAGGCTGCGTAAACTTCGAACGACAGTTCACCGCTTTGTGTCCCGGTTTTCCGCACTTATGGCACGTGAACATAGTGGAAGTTTATGGCTTTAAACGCTTTGCATCAGTGGCGCCATCACCGGTACTGCGATCGAACTTCCGCTTCAGACTTGCACTCGCCTTAATCTCCTGCAGTAACTTGTTGCGTGACGTTATTTCGCTAGTAAACGCCAAGCGATTAAGCCGAGAGTCGAACTGAGAGACATGAGCGAGCACATACGACGTGGCTATTTCTTCATGGCTTCGATTCTTCCATCGAGCCAACAGGGTAGTCATTAGGCGGCTGGCGTACGCTGCGAGACATTCGCCCTCCTTCGGCCGGCCGTTGTGGATGTTAACAAGCGATGCAGCAAGAGTTTCAGTGGATGCATAACGCGCAAGGAATAAGTCGCGGAAATGCTGCCACGTCATGCCTGCATGCGAAATCTGCGACAGCCACGATGACGCATTACCTTTCAGGGCTTTGCTCAGAGCGATGCACCCTCCAGTGGACGTTCGTCGAGGCAAATATCGATAGTATCGCACCAAGCACGTGGATCGGTATCTGGTAGCTCCGGATTAATTTCTGGCAGCATGATCTGAGGTGCCACTGTTGGTGTCCTGATGGCTTCGATCAGCTGCATCATGTTCTTCTGCTGCATCTCGAACATAGCACGCCAGTGGGAATCGAGTCCAGATCCCAATTCTGATGACGGCGTAAGCGATGGCTGAGCGATAGCGCCGTTGTCATTAGGGTTCGGTGGTACCAGGTTCATGATGAAATGTTAAAATAATAGTTTCGGTTTCGGTACACAAAAATCACAGTTTATTATTTAACACAAATTTACATTTAATAACACTAACAAATAATCTCCACAAAGTGGGCAAACCGACAGTTTCGTTCTGAAGGAGTGACTTGGTTGGAGTTCCGAGCAAAAGTGATCTCGGCACAATCCCCACTCTACAAAACGACTCTGTCCACGTGCCGCCATTAAAACAACATCTGACGTCACGGCGTTTACCCCTACTACAATGGTCAAATCAGCAACTTGATGTTTAAAAGTTATCGCTTTCTCCGACATACTCATTCCTTACTTTATCCATTCTTATTATTCCACACATCCATCTCAACATTCTCATCTCCGCTACATGCAATCGTTTTTCATCCATCTTCTTCACAGCCCCGGCATTCTGATCCATACAGTACGACAGGCCTAATCACGGACTTGTATATTTTCCCCTTTAACTTGAGGGGTATCCGTGGGTCGCAAGTTGTTCCAGTGACTTGTCGCCCTTTCATCCATTCTGAGTTGATCCGATGCGTTACATCCCGGTCTACTTCGCCATCCCCTTGGACAAGCAACCCAAGCTACCGGAAGTCGGAGCAGATCTGTATGGGCGTTCCAGCAAGAGTGATAGGCACAGGACTGGAGAGACCGCCGAAATCGCAAAACAAGAATTCCGTTTTGGTTCTACTTAATTTCAGACCAAAATTCTCCAGTCTTGGCCACCACACCTCCAATTTGCTCTGGACCTCATGGCCGCTCTCGGCAACCAACACAATGTCATCGGCAAACAGCATGCAGCATGCCTTTCCTGGCTGTCCGAAGTGAGAGCGTCCATTATCACCAGGAAGAAGTAAGGGCTGAGAACCAACCCTTGGTGCAAGCCGACCGCCACACTGAAGCTACCGGTAGTGCCCGCTGTAGACCGTACTTGGGTACTGCATCGACTGTACATCGCACGGATCAACTGCACATACTTTCCAGGCACACCTTTCTCCTTAAGGGCCCACCACAGAACCTCACGGGGTACCCGGTCGTATGCCTTTTCGAGGTTGATAAACACCATGTGCAAGTTTTTATGTGCACCTCTGTATTTCTCGCACAGCTGGCGGATAGCGAAAATGGCATCCGTCTTTCCCCGACCAGGCATAAAACCGAATTGGTTCTGTAAAATTTCGCTCTCTTCTCTAAGTCGCCGTTCAATAACTTTCTCCCAAACTTTCATACTATGTGACATTAGCTTTATTCCTCTAGTAGAGTTTATTAAGATACACTTCAATTTGATCGATAGTTTGACGGCCAAAGTGAACTATTTGTATTTACAAATCGTTTTTTTTGTGCGTTCCTCACTTATTTTTGAGTTTTTTAACTAGAGGATTATGAATTGAGCGTTTGAAATAATAATGAGATATATATTTTATCGATTTAAAAGTAAAAATTCTGTAAAATCAGCTTGGGGGTCGAGGGGACTAGAAAAAGGAAAAAAAAACACGATTATTCACTATGGGCGGGATAACGTGACAATCACGATTTTTTCCAAATAAGTTTAATGTGTAAAGTACTTTTTACCAATAATTAATTAAAACCCGAACAAGTGATTTTTGTCCAAAAAACCCTAGCAAGCCAATTTTCATCAAAAAAATCCGGTAGAAAATATTTTTTAATACAACATATTCTAATACTATCTAATCTTTTCAAAAATAAAAAACACACGTGATGCTTGAGGCAAGGTACCCGTACCCCAAAACCTCGATGTATCCTCAAGGCGGAGGGGGCTATAAAAGTGGCCTAAAATCCTCACGTGATTAAAGGATGGCCCCTTGACGTCCGCCCCTGTGGTTACAGGTCTAGGTTTTCTCAAATAAGACACCTGGATGCGACTAAGTAAGACTAATAAAGGTTTCTCTCATAATTAGGTTTTATATTCTCATGTCACCGTTATAGTGAAAGAAATAGGGAAAAATTACTGTCGATTTGTTTTTTTTAGGAAGCTCTCAGTAAATAAAATAAAACTGATGAATGGGTATCGTTTATTAGCATTTGCTCTTATATCCTAGGTAAATATTTATGACACAGTTTGTATCTACGTCGGCTCGGAGTTGCTGTTGTTTTTTCATATTTTGTTTTATTGGTTGTTTTTCTAATGGGAGCCCCCATTCGCATGAATTCGTTGCTAGTGGCGTTCGCGTAGAGTAAGGTCTTCAGAAATGTCAGATGTCATAGAGTGTTCCCGCGTTGCGCGCTTTTTTTATCACGTAGTTTTATTAATATTCACGAGTGTGGTCAAGATTGAGCCATTAGGTAGCAAGTTGGGAGTTCTAATTTGTTAGTACTTGAAGGAAGAATGATTTTTAATTTTTTCATGCTGCTAATTTCAGGGGCAATATTGTAAATATGTACCTTAAGTTTACATTATGTTGTTAAACGTAGTTAAATAAACTTTCTATGAAGTTATTGGTACTTTAAAGTATAAAATATAATTAATGACAGGACCTTACTCGACAGTGGCGCCATCTGGTAAGCTCAAAAACGATAGCCCTCATTAAAACGTGTTTGTATTAAAGAGAAATCGTGTTTACTTGCGCATTTTATTGGGAATTAGAAAAACATGAAATTGCTTTAGGTGGGTATTTATGTACATATATAGAGATTTAATACTGTATGCGTTTGTATTTTTAGACTCTACAAAAAAAGATTTTATAGTCTCCAAACTGAAATAGGTTTTTTTCTGTAGACAAGTAGAGACTTTTCAGTAAACCTTTTTCATTTTACACACTTCAATAAAACGACACACTAAATTGAATCACTCAATAAACGGGGTTAAATCTAATTAATCTCAAGTTTAGTTAAAACGACTTGACCCAAACTGTAGCAACATTCGGCCCATTTACCCGTGTTTTGAATTACTTGGGGCCTTACCGAATGGCCCTTAACGAGAGGGCTCAAATGACCAACCGATGACGGCGGCGGCTCGCAAATCTGTTTTTGATTCCGAAATGTAATTAAGATTTCAAGGGTTAATGGGTATACAAATATAACAGCAGAATTATTGATTGGTTGGTATATTTCAATATTATAATTTGATGGGACTACCTCATTGGTCGAGTGGTCGAAAGCGCGACTGCTCAGTATGAGGTGCTGGGTTCGATTCCCGGGTCGGGGAAAGTGTTATTGGGTTTTTCCACCAGGAATTCCTCAGTAACAGCCATGGAGTGTGGATTTGTACCCAGTTGATGGCAATAGGCTCAACCCTATTACTGGCGAAATGTGGGTGTATTATAAGGCACACCTCTGCCTAACCCTTCGGGGATTACAGGCGTGATAATTTGATGGACAGAAATTGGGAACAATGTTTTTGTTGTAGAAAGATCGGCGGGTAATTGTTTGACACGCTTACTGTAGCAATGATTTTCATATGCACAGTTTAACTTTTACTTTTATTGTGCTATTTACATATGTTGTTGAGCAAACGTTTTCTTTTACGATTTATGAAACAGTGAATTAGGTACATTATCCTTCAAATTTTTTCGAATTTTGATCCGTTGTTACGCAAAGTTGATTTGAAATTATTTCTATTTTATAGCTTTCCAATCGTAAAAATGACTTTGTAGATTAAAACTAATTTTAGGATTTTAATATCTGCGGTTAAGCACTTTTTTATTGGTCTACCAATTATATTGTCCACACTAGTTTTTATGCTAAAGGTATCAGGCAAAAAATGAAGATACAATATCAGTGCAACAATCACTTACAGATAAACACCACAATCATAAGGAAGTTGTACAAAAAATATTAAATTAAACTAATCTAGTTTTAAGTTAGTTATCTAAAAAAAGAGAATGGCCTAATGTTGAAGCTGAAATGAAACTTACTGTTCTTTTCTGGGACTTATGTAAGAAGTACAATAATTTGTCACATATCTAGGTATACAACGTGGCGCCGACAATACGACAATAAATGAAAACACTGGTAATACTAGTTCATAGGAATATTTTCATTTATTATCAAATAAATCCTAACATCGAAATAAAAAAAAACTAAATGGCATAAAACTGTTAACGAAATACAACACCATTTATAAATATTGGTTTGCTAACCTTAGGTATAATTTGCACTAAATTGCGTCTGGAAATAACGTATAAGGCAACATTTGTCAACATTTTGTCATTTGACAACTTTTGTTTAGTATTTGTATCGATGCGGGAATCGTTAATCTGTCGGTGCTAGCCTACTAATCTACATCATGTAGAAAATTCTGATTATGAAAAATAATGTCCTGTGACTAAACTACTGGATATATTCGAATGAATTTTTGTATGCAGACTGGGAACGTCATGAGGTATAGGCAGTTAATTTATTGTCGTATTGTCGGCGCCAGCCTGTATAATACCCACTAAATATTAATTGAATGGGCACGTAAGTAATAAGAAAGTAAAGAACACTTGTCGTCTACTGCTATGATGATTGTTTCTTTCTTTCGTAGATTACATAGAAAGTTGTTATGTCATTATTACAGTTGGTTCGCTATTGCGTCTGTCTAGACACGTCTTTATTATTTAATAAGGGCTGAAATATGACTGTATACTGTGTACTTGTATGTTTTATTATCTACTTTAGTATCAGTCATTTTTAGTTCTTGATAAAAAAGTGCCTATTACCTACCTTTATTAGTACCTATTTATAACAATGGTCTTTTAGCTTTATTTTGGTTTGTTTTTAATCTAAGACATCAATAACATAAAACATGATGAATCTTTTTAATTGGCTCTTCTTATCAAATAATAGCTACATGTCTCCTGTGACTAAATGACTGGTTATATGATAACTTGGTATCATGCATTGTGTTGCCATTTTTATTATAACGAAGCTTATATTAATGAAAAGACTTAATTCTTTGCATTGCCTATTTACTCCAGATGTACCTACAGTTTTGAAGTGTATTGAGTAAACGGTGAATGAAAAAGCGTCCAGGATATATTTTTATATTATAAATTTCTCAACACTTCTAGTTGTTTAATGTTACAAATAACTTAAGACGACGGAGGACAATTTACTTAATATCAACAAAAGACTAAGGAGACGATACTGAGTCCATTAGCGGGATCTAGGTCTATGAAGTAAGTCTAGGTTTAGTAGCGAGTTCGAATGTGTACTGATCAAGAGGCCCAAACGAGTACTTGTATTGTGAAGTGTTTACAATTCCGATTTTAAGTTTTAAATTAGTGTTTAAATGCCGGTGTAGCGATGACCGCTACAGTTTCATGCAGAAAAATCTTAAGATAAAAACTTTTTCCTTATCACTTCTAAATTGAGCATTGTGCCTATCATTTTCTATGATGAGAAGTGCACTTAATATAGTAGAAACGGTACTACTAAAGCAGTCCCCGGGGGTGGCAAATAAACTTGAGTTGGAAATAAACTTCGCTCTCTCAACAGCCTGTTTATCTGTTCTTCAACTTTCCAAACACGCTTTGATACATTTTGAAAGTGTTCCTGTGTATTTTGCTCCGAACTGACGAGACGTGGTTTTGAAAGAAAACAAGTGTGAGGAAGTATTGTGTTGTTGGTGAAACATTGTTTGTTCAAAGTTCAATGTAGTTTGTGCTACCTGCTTACAACCAAAATTCACTAGAAAACTGTATATATAACATAACATCACCCATTGTAATCCTCGAAGGGTCAGGCTGAGGTGTACCTAACAAGTACACCTACATTTCGCCAGTGATGTTTAAGTCCCATATAATAGGGGGGAGCCTATTGCCATTAGGGAATCGAAACGGGTTTTCCAATGGGACCGAAAACCCGATGTCCTAATTGCCATAAACCGGTCACAAATCCAGACTCCGTGGCTGTTACTGAAAAAATCCGTATGGAAAAACCCAATAACACCTTGCCTGGTCCGGGAATCGATCCCAGGACTTCATGCTCAGCAGTCGCGCTTGCGACCGCTGGACCAACGAGGCATGTAACTATATATATTGCCTTAAAATAACGTTTTAAACAATACAATGAACTAAAGGTCAATTCAATATTCATTTATATTATATATTCAATAGAATATTGGATCTGAATAAAGATGACTCTTCAAATAAATGCTTGAGTTTCACTCTTATTTCGGTGTTCATTGCACAAAGGTCTTAATCGAATATTTTTATGAGGTTCATAAAATCTCTCAAAGATAATGATTTAGAAGGAGAATTTTAAGATGACACCTGACTGATACAAAGTATCAGCAGTAGTAATTTCACAGTTATTTTCCTCACAGTGATCTTTAAGGTTTCTTGTTGGTTGCTGCCAGCCGGTAAAATATTTGTGAAAGGTGTAGAGCTTTGGTTGAAGTGATAGACACACATTAAATCTTATCAGGCCATAGCAGAACTTATCTACCGGCCTACCACACGCGACTGGACGCTAACTATCGCGGGAGGAAATTACCATAAACATAACCCTTGGTCTGAGCTTGCAGTTTGCTGTTATCTATTAGTTAGGTGCATGTGATTGTCTATTCCGCTGATACAGGTCTCTTTTATGACTCTCTTTAGGTAGGGGTGGTGATGTAACTGAAATTAAGCTGTTTAAAAGAAGATAGCTTATCTAACTGCTGTTTGCAATGTTTATAGATCTGAAAAGTTGTTATTACGGCTTTGAAGTTTGTGTAATGAGACTTTATTTTATTGATTTTTAACCGACTTCAAAAAAAAGGAGGAGGTTCTCAATTCGGTTGTATTTTTTTTGTGTTTGTTACCTCATATCTTCGTCATTTATGAACCGATTTGAAAATAATAATTCTTCTTTTATCTGAATGGATCTACTTCCCGATTAGTCCCATTGAAATTTCATCAAAATCGGTTCAGCAGTTTGGTTTTTAAATCAAAATAGCTGGAAAAAATATGTCATCCAAGTAAAAGGAATTGCGAAATTGATACATGACAAAGATTTGTGTGTGATGCGATAACTAAAAAGGTTAAAATAAAAACGTTTTTGCAAAAAATAACCGACATCCAAAAAAAACACCAAAAATAGGTGGAAAATAACTTTCTGAAGTCGGTGGCAAAAAAGTCAAAAGTCAATGAAACATACAAGTGACCGACTTCCGAAAGTAAAGTTATTTTCCACTTTTTTTAGTCTTTTTTTTTGAAGTTTTTTTTTTTTAACAAAGGTTCACAATTTTCTCTAGAATGCATAAATAAGAGGTAGATCCCTACAAAATTATTATTGACAGCAAAGGTTATTCACTCATTATTGTCCCAAGCTATATAATACCTATATATCATCGTTATTCCCCGGCCCATATCTCAATTTATTTGGTGTGAGCGCTTTGGTGGCAATCTTAAATAAGTTTTTAAACTGATGGTCACACTTAGAAAAACGCAAATGGTTTGTAAACATGGTAAATATCCCGTTTTACGTGTTTACATCTTCCATACTTCTCTATTAGTGGACATCTTATAAGTCACCTATTTTGTATTCATATCATCTTTCGCACAGTCCATGCGTTAGGATGTTTGAGTTATCAAACTCTGGACTTCCCGTTACTTTTATACTCGTAGCTATCCTCATTTGACACATCCACCGATCTATAGAGGGTGGAAGGGGCACCGACGCCAGAACGGTTACTCCGTATATTCAGTACATATTTCATTGAATTTAATTTATATTGATTTTGAATTAATATTAAGTTAAATTATTATAACTATTAAGACCAATATGTTTGTTATGTTGGGACCAATGTGGGATGTAGTGTTTGTTTTTTTTTCCTGGCTTTACGATCATTATTTATTTATTTTTAAAAACCACTTCGACACAGTACATTTGTTGATGAAATTAAATAAATAAAAATAATTAGAAATATCTCGTCGGTGATTAAAAAACAGCTGTTTCCTACAAAACTGCAATACAAACACGGTCAAAATGTATGGAAAAACCGATTTTTTTTTTTAAATTATCTATGAAACATTTCTATGCCCCCTACATAGAAATATTCCATGTTCAGAACCGAACCTGTACTTACCGAATACGTGGTAACTATTTTAGCCTCGTTGTGACTTCCACCTTGTATAATAAATGTGTGTGTATGTAATTAATTTTGAAGGAGCTAAATCGCGCAGACATGTTACACGACGTCCTGAGTCCCTGCTAGATAACCGTTCGTGATGAAATCAATTTTGTTGCGTAAACTGAACCTCAGCGAGACAATTTAGCGGATAGGCGTTTAGCAAATTGATCCGGACGTAGAACAAATCTGCGCTATTGGAGCCGGCACAATATGGCCATGTCTTATTTGTTGCAAGACTGATGGGGGAAACGTGCTGTCGAAGTTTTGTGTTTGTGTTAGATTTACCTTGTCTATGGTTTGTTCTAGGCTGCCAATCAATCAACTTAGACAATCATTTGTCTATGGTCAGACTTGCCCAGTCTAAGATAGAAATTATTAGTAGAAAAAGTCAATCATTTTAAAGTTCATATACTTCTTTGTGTTTTTTTTTGCTGGCACGCGATTTAATACCGACTGGTGTTTGATTTAAAAACTTCAACGGATATTATTCTTTGTTGATATTCTTACAAGTTTTATGCGTTCTATTACGAAATCTTTCCGCCTTTAATAATTCCATCTCCCAATCTAATTAAGATCGAAAATGTTTACAGCTTTATTTCACGACCAATGTTTTTCCAATGCCACGGTAGGTATGTTTCAGTAACCGCCAGTGTGTTTACTTGAGTGTGAATTAAAAAGTAAATCGTACTGGGTTTGTAACTGGGACATGTAACCAGGGCTGGTCACTTGGACAGTATTGGAATTATCTACTTGTACTTGAAATACAAATATCTACGTGTTTGGTATTTGTATTTCAATTACTTCCTAAAAATACTTATGGCCTCAGAATACATTTTTCTATTAACACATTTTTGATATAGAAATTTTATACCTTTTACACTTGTAAAGTGTTCTTGGTCTTCGTAACTAGCACTCGCAACATATTTCAAAATAAGCAATACTATACCTCAGAGCGTGAAGTTGAAGTCGTTCTCCGATAATTGATTGTTATAAAAGATTCTAAATGTATTTTGTATTTTAAATACACATTGCGTTTCCTATTTTAAATTTTAGGTACATACAAATAAACTGAAACACGTATTTAGCCCAGCCCTGATTACAACTCTTCGCGATGTTTACACTGGCTGCAAACATTTGCACCGGCTGAGGAATGATGAAAGGGTGGCCGCAGACAAACCGTTACTTCAGAACGTCTCGACGTCTGTCACTTGCCGTCTATCAACGGATGATTTCATTTTGTAAAGGTAAACAGCGGTGTATGTAAATAAATAGGGTCAGGGCTTTGGAACGCAGCCAGTCAGACATGTGTATGAATGTCAAACTTTTAATAGCATTTGTTCAAAAATCTTGGTATCTACGATATTGTTTTCTTCTCCTTTTTACTACTCTTGTCGATGCTGCTATTTTTAACTTTCTCTAATGGCTAGAGAACCTAGATCACGGGCAGTGTTTCGTATTTCTACAAAGGCTTGTCTTTTCGGTAGCCTGTGTCGATCCAATACATATTTGGCTTTTTCGCCAATAGCGCTGATAGAATGTCAGGGTATGCGAAACCCGGTTTCAGTTTCGAGTAAAACCCAGTTTTTTTCGTGTTTTATGCACTAGTCACGTTTTCTAGATGCTCTGTGCTGTGATCACAATATGGGAATAAAATACGTATTTTCAGAACAAAGTGTACTTACGAAATCCGTAGCAATATTGAAAGCAGGGTTGAATCCCGATTACTCACCTAAAACAATACAAATTAGTCATAAATAAAGGGAACATGTGAAAAAACAGAACTACAATATTTCTGCTAAGGCTCTCTTGACTTTTTACGCAAACTCTCCTTAACAAGAGTTATGCTCATCTTTCCCTCTTTTTCATACAATAATGCCTTCATTTATGTAAACAACAAATGAATTTCAGGTGTTTAAATCACTTATCTATCCATCTCGTATTCAGACGAAGTTTGGAAACTATTCCAAACTAAACCGAGAGCGTTCGAGGAAAAGTTCTGTTGCAGATAGAACGCGCTATTTCTCTCTATTGATATTATTTGCTCAATATTGTTCACTTATGCCTACAATGAGTATTTAACTAACAATATTACAACAGTACATTTTGATGCAGGTAAATAGTGATGCAATGATGTTTAAAACACGTGCATGAAAAATTATTTCAGAAAAAATATTTGTGACAGCGGACGCGCTTGGTAAAGCCGCCAACAGCCTAAAGATACTATTTATTTATAGAACACTCACTAAATTTTTTCCAAACATGAAAACAATACCTAAAAGATTTTTTAATTCTTTGAGTTATAAATCTTTAGCCGTTATTAATCACTGATAACTGATACTGTTAGCCTGCGTCATCCCAGATTTGGGTAAAGGCCTCTCCACATGACTTGACCATTAATCACAATCGATTTATTTTCACAATTTATTATATTCACACAACTTTTACGCAGAAAAGACTTGAATATTCTTCGCTGATATAACAGCCACTTTTCGAGCAAGTGTGGTGAGAATTAATTTTCTTATTCGTCGAAAGTAGTCTCTAAGCAAAACATTTTTTTAAATAATTAATTAACGACAGCATTTCGCTGAACTTACATAATTATCGCAATCAAGGAATTATTGGAATGAATAGTGGGCGGGTATTTGTACGGCTGCAGTATCCTCTGCCTTGTTGGCCTAGCGGTTGTTGCAATAGCGACGGCTAAGCATGAGATCCGGGGTTCGATTCCCAGGTCGCGTTAAGTGTTATTGAGTCCGTCATGAATTTCTCAATAGCAGCCACGGAGCTTGGATTTGTGCCCGGTTGATGATAATAAGGTCACCCCTTTTAAATGGGACTTAAAACTTAACTCGCGAAATGTCGGTGTACAACTCTGCCTAGCCCTTCGCGGAAATACAGGTCTAATGTTATGTTTATGTTAGTCTGTAATATAAGTGGGTACTGGGTAGCAACATTAATAGAAATAATTGTTTCTTTAACTTTGTTGCTGTTGTTTCCCTCAACTAAACATCAAGTTAAATCCTTGAAAGTCTTGAAAACTTTCAGAACCATTTTCAAATAATACTATTTCACATGAGTTGATTTTAAGATAAACACGTAGAAATTATGCACTTGTAAACTTCAGAAATGAGATACGTTGTACCGTGTGCGGAGTTGTGGCTTTTTGATGGGCACGCTCGTTTTGTTTATGTTATATTTTGTATGATGCATGGCTCTGCTACTTCCAGGGTTTTAAGGCAAGCTTTACATCAAGGGGTATTAAAACAAAGGAAGCAACACAAACAAATAATAATTTTGTGCATTGTCAATGTTGTTTTATTTAGCCTTTTTTAAGGTAAATTCAGTGCAAGCAAAGTTGATCATAATAATAGAACGGTATTGATAAAATTCGGTAGTATTTTTATCACGGTCTCATTGTATTACAAAACTAAAAATAAATTCCTACAATCTAGTCGATGAAGAAGTTAAAAAGAACTACAAACACATGTTTATTAGGTACTTTTTGGCAAAGCTCAGGCATCAATCCTAATGAAATTGCCCCATCGGGATAACCTATTGGTCGTTGTGGTTTGGCTGTCAACAACAGAACCTCTTCAGAAATTCAATTAGAAAATAAAATGTTTCTAAAGTCCGAATAAAGTTATACGGGAAAAGCTCATTAAAAGTCTAATGCCTATTTAAAGATTTTCACAATTAAAAAAAAACACAAATATCTAAGTAAAGGGAAGAGCTAATTATAAAAATGTATTTTAAATAATGTATTTTAATGAAAAGGAAATTACTTGACAAAAATAAACTTAAGAATCCATTTAAAATAGTAAATTATTCGTCGAAAGAAATAAAGCAGATGTACTTTTGTTAGTGCGGTAATCAATATATCATCCAGAAATGATGAAGATGATGCGATTAATCGCTAAAAGAATTATGATGTGTTGATTACTGGAAGCAATCATGCGGCTCCATACATTAACATGTAGGTAGTTAGGTACTTTAGAAGTGCGTAAGAATGAGCTTGCAAAAAGATATGTAAGTAGATATGAATACTTTTACGTGGAAAGGCAAAGTTGGCTACTAAATTCGTAAATCTTTTCAGAATATTCATAACATAACATCACGCCTCTAATCCCAAAGATGTCTAGTACACACACATTTTGCCAGTTATGTTTAAGTCCCATGTAATAGGGGGCGAGCCTATTACCATCAACCGGGCACAAATCCAGACTCTGTGGCTGCTACTGAGAAATTCTCGATGGAGTACCCAATAACACTTTGCCCGACCCGGGAGTTGAACCTCTCACCTTTTCAGAATACTGATTAATGTAATAATTTAATTATGAAGTAATATTAGGAAACTTTCAACTTTAAATTGTCTTAGGTTTCAGTCGGAAGCTTCGGAAAGTGTTAATTTATATGGTAGGCCACCTGACTGTACTTGTCAAAAGCTATGTTTTGATGTAGGTTTTTTTAAATATATGATTACCTTCCTAAGCTGAAGTGGGACTACGCTGGCCATGTCTGTCGTATGCCCGACGAGCTGTGGGCTAAAATTACCACGATGTGGAGCCCTGACACAACCAGAAGGCGGCGCGGTAGACCTCGCAGGAGATGGCCAGACGAGCTGGACAGAACCAACCACCAGTGGTCCACCTTAACCCTGGATCGAAAAATGTGGAAGTCATGGGGAGAGGCTTTTGCCCAGCAGTGGGATGATACAGGCTACCAGTAACAGTAATCCTATATAATATTCTTTACACTAATAAGATACATGGAATAATAATTACTACTATGTGGCATAACGAATATCAAAATAATGGATATTACTTGGAACTACACAATCCATTGGATATTTAAGTTGGCAACATTTCAATAAATAAAGGAAGCGTTTATTTGAGCGTTCTTTATTATTTTAGTGCTTTTGTGTAAATAAATACTAAAAGAATTTGTGTGTCATGCTATTTAACGTTAAAACGATAGAAGTGTTTTAAGCACGTATCGGTACTGTAAAACAAAACTGTCGAATATATTTCTGGACATCAGAAGCATTTAAGGTCGGATGTATAAGCTCTCTGTATTTTAATGTCCTACCTTATTCTCAGGAAAATAAGGTCAGATATACAAACTCTCTGTATTGATACATCCGACCTTATGCTTCTGATGTCGATATTTTTTTAACCGTTTATGCTCTAAAAAGGGTTATTCAATAACACGATACTGTGTTACTAAATAACTGATTTGTAGAAGTTTTATAGGCAGTCGCTTCATGTAAAATACTGGCATTTTGATGCATCAGGTTAAGGAGTGACTGGAAGCCGACTTCAACATAGTCATGAAAAGGAACCAAATGCAGATATGATGCTTTGGTAATCAGCAAAGAGGTTTACAGACACTGACAAGCAATATATATGACACTATTATAGAAGCTACATATTTTATTGAACAGTCAGCGGAATAAATTATTTACCAAATTGCCACACTACTTCAGTTTGACTTACCACTGTCAAGAAATTAAAGCTGTATAAATACGGACGATTTAAGTTGTCAGTCACTTTGCAATTAAATTTCAATTTCAAATTCAATTAAATTTTCCTAACTTTATCTCCATAATATTGTTAAATTTGTAGAATTGAAGGCAACATAAAGGTACTAGAACCAACAAATTTCGAGATTTATGATATTATTAGTAGGATTTTGCTATTCGACACACAACTCTGTTACAAAAATACCCAAACGCATTCAACCGTAAAATCTGCTGACTTAACTTACTAACCAATCTGAATATTATCATGCAAAGTTGCAAAAAGACATGCAACATTCATCTTATACTGACGGGGCTTTTGTCACTGTTCGATCATGATAAATGATGCATAAGCAACCAGGAACTGGTGTGTATTGTTTTTTTTTACCAGACTCAGGAGGCTAATGTATAATAGATACCGTAGGACATAACGCTGTGAAAATAAATAAAATTGACTAACTGTGCTGCATCAACGTCAGGGTATTGTCTAACTTTTTTGACGGCTGGATACGCCGCGGCATATGCCGAACTAAGCCCTCCCGCTAGGCTTGATATGTGTGAACCCCATTGTAATTTTGAATCTACCGTAATACCCAGAAACACAGCTGAGTCAACAGTATCAACCTTCTTATTGCCTAGGACAATGTTGGGACCTAGATTTCTAACATTGCATCGGCCAAGGCGGACTTAATACATTTAGTATTCTTGGCATTAAGAATAAGGTTATTTGTTGTGAACTAATCTGTGACAATGGTCAACAGCGCGCTATCAATGGATAGCGCGCTGTTTACGTCACCAAAACTACCACGGCCACTGTCAATAATTTCAAAATTTTGAACCGAACGACTTGAACAACTTGCACCCGACATTGTCATAGAAGAACTAACCGACAACTAGCCTAATTACCCTTAACAGTAAGTTGCAGCTGCATAGTAATAATGCAATCATATTGTCTCTACCTATTTATAAAATATCGAAAGAGAAGGACCAGATAATGATTCGCGGAAGGGATCATTGTTATGGTTACCCTGATAAAACCAGTTCGACACATGCTTCTCATAACAAGTGCAAAGCTTGACCTGATTTAATATATCTAATGCTGATTAAGAATATTATAACATATCTACATAAGTAGTAGTTTTTCTTAATTTACTTTTTAAATGGTTGAATGAAATATTATACTGTACCAGTTTTCTTCATCACTGCCCGCGAATGTGATTTCGTGCATAGCGAAACTTTTTAGTAGGTATTTTATCAGTCGAGCACAGGGGGACTAACCGAAAAAATCAATCAATCAAACTGAAAAGCTGGAAATAAAAACGGTAATTATAAAAACTGCAAAACCGGGTATCAAACGGGTTTTGTAGTTTTTACATATCATTCCTTTTTTTTACAACTGAATCAAAATTAAAAGAATGACGACCGAGTGAACAAAACCCTTTTTATTTAAAATTCCTGGTCGTACCATTTGGTTTTGAAAGGCCTGGCCGAGTGCTTTGCTAGTATATCTGCTGATAAATTGAACACTGTTATGATTGGTTGGCGGAAATAACAATAGCCTATGAAAACGACATGGCCTTTGACAACAGATTAAATTAGATTCTGGTATCCGGGGCATAGTTTTAATCTGACAGATCCGATCGAAGTAGTTAGGAAAACGTAGGTATGTAAATGATGGCAGAGCGTGACCCGTTAACATAACTAAAATGTAACAAGCGGGGAAAATGTTTTGGTAGAATTCTTAGCTACATTTTTACCATACTTTCATAAATTGAGGCGAGTTGAGATTCATAAAACTTTATAACATAGAATGATGCGTAAGTTTTATTAACGAAAAAGATCGTTTTATCGGTAAAATGGGCTTCCAAGCAAAAAATATACTTCAGTGTTCATGAACTAATTATTTGCATCACTAAACACAATTTGGTAGAGATATAATTTTTTTGAAACCGCTTAACTTAGTGAGCAATTTTACTTTTTATGCTGTCTTCATTCATCAAATTATCACATTTTTGGGCAAAAAACCACTGTTTACCGTAATATGTATTTTATAGCGTCTTTATTTCAAGGGCTTTATATAATATTCTTTGTTCAAAGTTTTCTTCTATTGAGCCTCTTTTGTTGCAACTACACTCCTTTGCAAAAAAACGGGCGGTTTTGATTTTTCTACATTATTGGTAATCATTTAGTTCTAAAGAGGTTTTAATAAAATTATGTGCCAAATGTTATGTAATAATGAGTCTGGGTATGAAAAAAAGTGAATTCCAAATTCGAAACATTTGTTTATAAATAGTTATTTGTTATACAAGAGTGCAAAGTTGCTTTTTAACCGCGTGTTCAATTTTGATGACCGAGCAAGCGAAGGATTCTAAAATTGAATCACGAGCGCAGCGAGTGATTCAAAATTAGAATCCTGAGCGTTAGCGAGGGAATCAAAAGAGCACGAGGTGAAAAATCTTTGCACTCGAGTGCAACACGTAACTTTTCATTCCACCTCAGCGAGGAAATGACTAAATGCAAAAAAAAAACGTTTACAATCACAAGATAGGTACACTTTTATTTCAGTTTAGGTATTAATTACTACATTATGACTAAACCAATGACGTGAAAAAATGCCGCGTAAAGAACCGCGTACAAAGCAAATTGAAAAAAGAACACCAAGAAGGTTCCGAGTCTGAGTTTTTAACAAATTAAAAAAAAGTTGTATGATATATTCGGCACCATAGAGGTAGCAGTAAATAGGTTTAATGTTTTTTTTAATTCACAAACTTAGTGCACACGATGTTCTAAATTCAATTTACTTTATCCTCTAGAGAATAAAAACGGCTTTTCCACTCAGATATTGAAGATTAAAAATACTCTTTCCGAGATGGTGGGATGAAAAATAATAATCCCTTTTTCAGTTTGTGACTTTTTACTTAGTTTTTGCTGGTTTGCGGTTAAAAGGTTATCAGGCAACTAAAACTAACTTCTGGTTATTTTTAGTAGAATAATTTATGTTTGTCGTATAATCCTGCCTTATTGTGACTTAAAACAGATATCTTTATGTCGATTGTAATGGCAGAAAAAGCAATAAGAGCTAGTAATATATTATAGCGCTGGAAATTGCCTATCTTGGACACTAGGTAATTGAAGTAGCGTACTCTTCTCCGATGAGGCTCCAATTTGTCTGAATGGTGCCTACCGACGTCGGCGAGTGTTACGAAGACCAGGGGAACGCTATGCCGACGTGTGTTTTGAAGAAATCACCTCTTATGGTAGAGAGTCCGTTATGTTTTGGGGGGGCGTAACTTCCAGCTATCATATCGAGATAGTATTCATTGAAAATGGCTCACTAAATGCCCAAAGGTACATATCAGAAATCCCTTGTAAACATGCACAACCCACACTGACTGTAATTGGTAAAGATGATTTACATGGACGATAATGCTCGGGCCGCCATTCTGGCGACGTAGATGCTTATGTGCAAGCGGTTGATATTCGTCGTTTGGATTGGCCAGAGCGGAGCCCCAACCTTAACCCCATTGAGCACGTCTGGGACCTCCTAAAAAGGCGAGTACGATCTGTCCAACCACTTCCACTAAACATCGGGGAGCTTAAACGTGTGATCTCGGCTGAGTGGGAACACATCCCACAGGACACCATCAAAAGCCTGGTGAAAAGCACGCCAAGACGATTACATGCCGTAATCGCTGCAAGGGGAGGTCATACTAGTTATTGCTTTTAATTTTTTCATGTCTTTTTTATTAAAATACCATAAAAATACTCGTAGTCTTAATTTCATTATACCCATACAAATGTCCATTTTAACACGGCTCTCTGTTTACATTGACTAAAACACCGATTCCAGGACTTAAGTGTTAAAAACTATATTCTCATTGATAATGAAAAAAATCTAGTCATTTATGCTAATGACATGCTAAAAATATTTTTATTACCCATAGAAATGCCAATGACAGTAAGGTGCCCGTTTTTTTGCAAAGGAGTTTATAAACATTAAAAAAAAAACCTGTTTACTTGTTACTTTAATGGCATTTTCTTATTGAGCAATCTCTTCAGTTTATTTATTGTTTAAGATAAAATTTGGCGGCAATTACCTTTTGTTTTGGGCTCCTATACAATTCGGTGTTTAATGAGAACAGGCATAAAGTTAAGATTGATAATGATTAGATTCCGGAAATGTTTGTCCTCATTTAAGGAAACCGAGCTCTCTCCAGAGGCGTATAGGTCTTTGTAAAGGTATGGACTGATGGGCTTAATGGATATGTCGTGGCCAGACCTTAGAATTGATCACTTCATGATATGGCCGATCATTTCATGAAATGGTACCAAAGAACCAACGACATCATGAAGTGATCAATTCTAAGATCTGGCCACGACTGATAGATTGATAACCTTGATCATAATGTGCAGTCCTGGTATATTGAAAAGATATTTTAAATTGCGCGTGAATTCAAAACACAGCACTAACATTCTTCAGTAGTCAGAAAAAATGGCAATAAAACAACACTAATTGACGAAATGTATCACTCTGCTTAACTAATAAATTCCGTGACTGTACAATATATAATTATTACTAACTTATGGCCACAGGTTCGCACGCGTGGTGTTCGGTTACTGTCCAACGGGATCGTACTACCTGGATAAAAAGTACCTCATGTATTAATCCAGTTTATAAACTATCTGAGTGCCAAATTTCATCCAAAGCCGTGAAAGGGTAACAAACATCTATCCATCCATTCTCATTTTTTTAAATTATAATAGTAGTATAAAAAAATTAGATGTGGGTAGTTATCATCCATGCAATCATTCATAAACAAACAAAATAATGCATCCACGAACATTTTAATAACAAAATGGTGAAATTTTCGCCCTTGACGTAAATGATGCGTAAATTGATGCTGTTTCAGAAGTAAACAAATTAATGGGCAGTAGTTTGAGTTGACTGTTTGTGTTCCCGTTTTGGCGGGAAATGACATAATCATTGGATAATGTCAGAGTTACTGCATAAGGTGCCCGGCGTAATGGTTATGCATCATCGTTTTATGCATTTCGATACGTATGTGAGAGGTTAGGGTCTCTACAGCGTGTACCAAAAAGGTGTAGTCATATTTCAGGGTGTGGTTTAGACCATTAAACTGAGGAACTTCCTCCATGGGAACACCATCGTAATCACGAAATAAATGAGCATTTGTTTTTAAAAACAAATGTTTTGAGGTATGATTTAGAATTTAGGCAGTCACTGTTTTTTTGTGGCACTGGCCTTATTTTACAATTTTATTCGTAAAAATCAGATTTCCCACCACTCTTTTAGGGAAAAAATATAACCATTCATGATTAAAAACCGCCACGTGTGCGAATATCAGCGAAACAACATGAAATTTATGTGATGTAATCATTTACATACGTCCGCAGTATATGCTAACGTAGATATACAGGTACCAACAATGTGAATATAAATCTCTCCACACCCACTCTTAAGGAAGAAATCTATTTCAAACTTTGTAATTTTTGCTAGAATACAGCTTATAAGTTATGAGAACTGCAACGGTAGCAAGATTCATTCTGAATTATGTAAAAAAGTAGACTAGACACTTACCTATATAAAATATATTAATATATTTAGAACTATGTACCTACTATGTGACTGTACTTATTATAGATACGGTAAAATAACTATATATATTATGCATATATGTTTAACTCAACAAGTAGATATCTTTATTTCTGGGAACTAAACGAATATCTTGAAAAAAAATTGACACTAGCTCTAAAATTCGTAGAATATATTATTACCATAAAATCTATGCTATGGCCAACGGTATAGTTTTCTGTTTTCATATCAGATGAGGTGTTTCGAACATTACCTCCCACCTTCTTTACAAACTACACCTCTTTATAAGATAAGTTAAGGTAGGTAGGTATTGGTGATAAGGAAATACTCGTATTTAAAAAGTAAAAGCAAAAAAAGTAAATTAAAACGATCTTACAAAATGTATAAAACAATAAATTCCCCGGTGTATAAATAAAATCAAATACATAAATAACAAGAGCTCAATGAAACATTGCCGAAGCTAACCGATTGCAAATAAACAGTTTAGAATTCTTCGTCTGCCTTCTTTTGTTTGTTTTAGTTCTATAATCTTATTCTAAATCCGACATGAGAGTACGATTTTAAACTAGGAAGTAACTCCCATGGGCGAATTGATTATGTAACAATAACGACTGCTCTATGCATTTAAAATTCGTCCTTGCCTAATAGTGGCGTGTCTAGGGACCAGCAATACGGCAAGCCCCTAGGGCAAGAAGACTGTTCAGAATCCCTAATATCACGAATATATATGACGGCGTAAGCGATGGCTGAGCGATAGCGTCGTGGTCATTAGGGTTCGGTGGTACCGGGTTCATGATGAAATGTTAACATAATAGTTTCGGTTTCGGTACACAAAAATCACAGTTTATCATTTAACACAAATTTACATTAAATAACACTAACAAATAATCTCCACAAAATGGGCAAACCGACAGTTTCGTTCTGAAGGAGTGACTTGGTTGGAGTTCCGAGCAAAAGTGATCTCGGCACAATCCCCACTCTACAAAACGACTCTGTCCACGTGCCGCCATTAAAACAACATCTGACGTCACGGCGTTTACCCCTACTACAATGGTCAAATCAGCAACTTGATGTTTAAAAGTTATCGCTTTCTCCGACACGGCCATACTGACAAGTCACACGTCCTCGTGTGCTGTATTACCTGGCGACAAAACAAAATGCATTTGTAGACAATATAAGATTGCTCGGCCTACCTGACCTCAAACAAAGGACTTGCATTTGAAGCGACACAACAAGATTTAGAAAAGTCAAATGAAATAAACTAGAACACAATATCAATGCACCAAGTAAAAACAAAGTAGTCAACTTATTATCAGCCCTTCTCGCTGGTAATGTCTGATACATCACACACAGCCCTTCTCGCTGTCGTGCACACAATAGATTGGACAGTATCAGTCCTTCACACTGATAAGCCCTAAACAGGACGCATGTTACCGGGCCTTCTCTCCGGTAAACCGTCCGCTTAAGAAATACTTTGTGCATTAACATTAATCGGAACGAGTTGATGGGCCTTCACCCGCATCATCTAGATCCAATTCTTCACTAATTACGTCTAATTCGCTGGGGATATGACCTTGTGGCATCCTTCTTATGCGATCATGAGCATACTTGTATGTTCTATTACCATTCAAAGATTTTAAAAGATAACGATCACCGTCAAGTACTTCTACAACTTTAAACGGTCCCTTATATTTGGGGTCTAATTTAGTCTGATTCCGTTCTTCATTTTGAATTAAAACCAAATCACCAACACTGAAATTAACTACTGATGACCCACTTCCCACTTCTGATGACGGCGTAAGCGATGGCTGAGCGATAGCGCCGTTGTCATTAGGGTTCGGTGGTACCGGGTTCATGATGAAATGTTAAAATAATAGTTTCGGTTTCGGTACACAAAAACCACAGTTTATTATTTAACACAAATTTACATTAAATGACACTAACAAATAATCTCCACAAAATGGGCAAACCGACAGTTTCGTTCTGGAGGAGTGACTTGGTTGGAGTTCCGAGCAAAAGTGATCTCTGCACAATCCCCACTCTACAAAACGACTCTGTCCACGTGCCGCCATTAAAACAACATCTGACGTCACGGCGTTTACCCCTACTACAATGGTCAAATCAGCAACTTGATGTTTAAAAGTTATCGCTTTCTCCGACACGGCCAGCCTGACAAGTTACACGTCCTCGTGAGTACCTGTAACCAAACAGTCAAATTTGGAGCAACAGTACAGGCTCGGTCAACCTGACCACATCTTTATGGAATAGCATAACTTGAAAATAACAGTTGTCAAACAAAAGGTTCCTCTAAGTCTCAATCATATTTACTCAGCAACTAAATCAACTTCGATCACATACAACGCTCATGGCCCAGCTGCCGCAGCAGCTAGTGACACTTATGCCACCCATATCGTCATCACCTCATGTGATACGACCACACACATCACATAGAGTCTGCGACTCCCAGGTCAGTACAAGACCAAAACAACAATAGTCTCCATTGAGACCCAGGTCCCCGCCGTACCACCAGCTGCCCATCGCCCCCTGAACAGCTCACAAGTGAGCTGCAGTTACGACTACAGACTAGTGCGTACGGTGCGACCAAATAGCCATGGTATGTGTCTACTACTCGGTGGAGGTACTTTCATCACCGTCCTCTACGTTTAACTCATTAGGAACACTACTTAGAGGCATCTTTCGTATACGATCGTGAGCGTACTTATAGGTTCTACTTCCTGTCAGTGATTTTAAAACATAGCGATCGTTTTCAAGCAACTCTAAAATTTTGAAAGGACCTTTAAATTTGGGTTTAGTTTGGTTTCTTTTTTTTTCATTTTTGATTAATACCAAATCACCAACACTGAAATTAACTACTTGGCCTTATTTTTGTCAAAACGGGCTTTTTCATAAGCCGCACTCTTCTCAATACCGTCCACCGCGTGTTCTCTCACCTCTGTTAGGTCAATTCCGGTTTCATCATCGTCGTTATAACCCATTGATAAAAGCATTCGAATACTCATTCAAAAGGGACGTCAACCGGTCCTTGTTTTCGTTTGAAATATCAGAATCAACATTGTAAAGATCAATTACGGGAGGTAAATAGCAACAACCTACATTTGTGACTTTCGAAATACGTAGGGTAGATTCAGTTAAATGTACCGTATAGCCAAGTGTCAAAATATCGCGTCCGATCATAACATCGTATTTCATACAATCGTCGGGTAGTACGTAAAATAAAATTGACAGTTCGTTATTGTCGACCACAACATCACTAAGAATTTGTTCAGTGCTAAAAACATTCGAATTATTACCGATACCAATTACTTGCACGGTTGAAAGTGAACGTTTGCCCGAGAATTTATAAGCTACATTTTGTTTAACGAGAGAACACTCGGCGCCGGAATCAAAACAAAATGAAAACGACTCACCGGATTGTTGTAGCTGTCCAAGGACGCCCCGAACCTCACAACTGTCCACACGTCGCTGCGGGACGGTGCTCGGACCGAAATCGCTGGTCCCGTGAGCGCCTATGGCTGTGCTCGTTCCAGGTCGGCTGCACTGGAGATGTGACCATTCTCGCCACATCGGAAACACGTTATTCTTTTGCTGGAACCCGATGAAGTCGCCGCCGGTGTAGTTTTCTGGGCGTTAGCTCCAGCAGGCTGCGTAAACTTCGAACGACAGTTCACCGCTTTGTGTCCCGGTTTTCCGCACTTATGGCACGTGAACATAGTGGAAGTTTGTGGCTTTAAACGCTTTGCATCAGTGGCGCCCTCACCGGTACTGCGATCGAACTTCCGCTTCAGACTTGCACTCGCCAGAGCTATAATAAGCGATGCACCCTCCAGTGGACGTTCGTCGAGGCAAATATCGATAGTATCGCACTAAGCACGTGGATCGGTATCTGGTAGCTCCGGATTAATTTCTGGCAGCATGATCTGAGGTGCCACTGTTGGTGTCCTGATGGCTTCGATCAGCTGCATCATGTTCTTCTGTTGCATCTCGAACATAGCACGCCAGTGGGAATCGAGTCCAGATCCCACTTCTGATGACGGCGTAAGCGATGGCTGAGCGATAGCGTCGTGGTCATTAGGGTTCGGTGGTACCGGGTTCATGATGAAATGTTAACATAATAGTTTCGGTTTCGGTACACAAAAATCACAGTTTATCATTTAACACAAATTTACATTAAATAACACTAACAAATAATCTCCACAAAATGGGCAAACCGACAGTTTCGTTCTGAAGGAGTGACTTGGTTGGAGTTCCGAGCAAAAGTGATCTCGGCACAATCCCCACTCTACAAAACGACTCTGTCCACGTGCCGCCATTAAAACAACATCTGACGTCACGGCGTTTACCCCTACTACAATGGTCAAATCAGCAACTTGATGTTTAAAAGTTATCGCTTTCTCCGACATATATGTATAGGTTATAAGGGCAAGCCAAGCTTTAAGGCTTGTATGAAAGTACCCCCACTAGAGCCTAGTGGTTTTTAATAAGGACAATGTTATTGGGGCGTCCCAGACTAGAATCGGCTTACAGACTCCGACTGCTAATCAGTTTCTGAAGGAAAAACCCAATAAAGCTCCCGACCTGGAAATCGACCCCTGAACTACATGTTTAGAAATCAATTACTTACTAGTCCATCAAGGCAGTAAAAACAAACAAATGTAGATTAGTAGAATCAATAATTCACATTTCCAATATTTATAGAAATAAAATAAATGACAGCAAAACACAAGTACCTCCAATTATGTCAGCAATCCTATTGATAAAATTCTGAATATCTATTGAACGAGCAGCTTTCCAACGGACGTTTTATGCATTCCAGTTCGATTGAGCATGCTTGACAAAAATGCATTCGTTTTCAGTCAAGATTATTCCTAGTTACACCACCAGAGCAGGTTGGGTATATCAGAAATTAGTTTCCTTATTTTCTTATAGATATAAAGAAATCTTATTTAGCATGTAGATGAAGTATGTTGTCGTAGTTTAGGTAAATAACGAGTAGATTGTTTTTACTTGGTTGTTAAGAAAATATTGTTTCATGTTTTATGCTCTGTCCGTGTAACCTAGCTATATTTATAAATCTAGCAGGTACTTCGTCATTACCGGTAAAGTCATTTGCAGGCAAATTGTTTTACTTCGCCCTTCATAAATTAATTTTACGCATCATAGACCACGGAAGCATTTTAATTCGTATTGAATTAACCTCTCGTATACCGGGCGACAATGCGCAACGAAGGCGCTGTTTGCCGCGGAAAATAGTACGCGCGCGGATATTTTAAACTAACAACGTAACTTACATAGTTTTACGCGTAGATATACGCTCCGGCAGACTAACACTGACTTATTTTGAGCGTTGATCTACGTTCCGGCACACGAGAGGTTAATCTTTTTGTTTGAACTCACTCCGACTCTAAATAAATTAGCATAGCAATTCAAAATTCAAAAGTCTCTCTTCCAAATGGCAGAGATAACGAGAATCGGAGTGATATTATTCCACGATATTAAGTAGGCCGAGTTTCAGTGAAACTGATTAAACAAAACATTAGTTCAGTGAAGCGGCGTCGTAACATAAAAATTCATTTATAATGAAAACAGAACGAACCCTTGACTTGTTGCTGACGTCATCGTTCGCATTACCTACCTGAGTACAGAGCTACTCATTTACATATCCGATGTTGAATTTTTTTTTTTAATATACTTCGAAGTTCACTGACGGTCTGCCACTTTTCACTCCTATGCCCTAAGTAATAAGGTTGAAAAGTGGTCGACCGTCAGTGAACTCAGTCTTCTTCTATATTGTGTGGTTTTCCTCACGATGTTTTCCTTCACCGAAGCAATTGATAATTATACAAAACGCACATGATTCCAAAAAAAATGAAGTGCGTGTCTCTGATTCGAACTCGAGTACTCAAAAGAACGGTATTACCCACCTATGTAATAGATAGGTCAACATTACACCATTTCGCCCGGAATTTCTTCTGCCGTACTTCGAGGTTCTGTGCGTTATATTCCAAGTGTTTCCCGTCCCTTTGACGATGTCGTCAACCCAACGCGCTCCTGGACAGCCCTGGGTTTTTAGGTCCAAACTTGGCCACCATTGGGATTCAGACTGCTTTACAGTCTACTAAATCGGCCATCCCCGCGTCCAGACAGATGTCCTGCTCAGCTACACTTAAAGCGTATATTATCGCCCTGTCCTCTGTAGGTAGGCTAAAATCTGAGAGTGGCCGTTGTTCTTAAGTCACGGATAACTCTAATCACGAAGCAGGTTTTTATTTAAAAACAAAAACAAACCTTGTCCTACACTAGGAATGTCTCCTGTATCGTGGGAGTGTTTACAAAGATCTAAAACTCACAAACTTCACTTGAGTCATAGATGTTGTTAGCGTTCTTGTTGTCAGTTTATTATATCCGCTACAAATCTAAGGTCGAGTTATTATTAGTATTATAGCACAAAAATGTGAAATAAGTGTGTCAATATTATTTATTCAATTCGCATAACCTTCTTTAGGTTTGTGTGAATGGTGTTGAACGAGTTATTTTTAGGCTTCTTCCTTCAAAGCACCTCAAAGCTTCGTTACCTCGGCTGCTTGTGTTTTGTAGACTTTGAATCATAAAAATTAAATTGCCGTTTGATCTCCACAAGCCCTTGAGAAATCAGGCAATTCATCGTTATTGGCGTGTCAGACAATTCCATCAGATTCGTACGATATAAAATATGTTACTTTTGTTTCAATAGTGTCAGTAGGTAAATAAAAAAGTTATTTACTTGTGGAGTTTCTTGAGATCTTTGTCAGTCTCAGTTTAGTTGTGACTTGTGTTGACTGTCTCTCGTTATTACGTGCGGTTCTGCCCGGGGAACTACTTGATACTCACGGTTAAAAGTCTACTATAATTTTAATCCAGGATGCTGGTGTTCTTGTACGCCAAATATTATCCTAATTCATGTAGCTGTTAAAGCGTGGCTGAGTCAAAATTATACGAAGTAAGTTTTTTTATTTAACATTAACCCAAGTGCAGTCACCTTTAACCTAGTTCTATGATGTGCAGTGTTTAAAGAAATTCATGGAAAGAACTACAATTGAGTTTTTTTTTTGAAGTCGAAGCAAGGCTTTTGTAAGATCCGGATTCGTAGAAAAAGATAAATATCATCTTTCTGTTCGCGTCGACACAATGTGGATTTTATTACGTCTCTCTTTTGATGATAAAATAACATGGAACTGTCGGAAAATAATTTTTTTGATGGGACTTAAATTGCGCTATAGTTTATTGCTATCTATATATATTTTAATCATTGAATAGAGACCCCTCCATACATTGGAAAGCACGTTAAGACATCGGTCCCGGCTGTCAATTCTAGATCTTTGACAGTTGTTATGGGTAGCCATTAATTTAATTAATGAGTATTTTATGAGGAAGTTGTTAAGCTCCCGAAAAGATGAAACACTCAAAGAGTGTGTGAAACATTGTCTTTGATTTAGTTTGATTAATTTTCTTTAGCAGACATCAGTAAGTTGATTTAAATTTTTTATGTTTATCAACATTTTATTTAATAATTGCCTCTTGAATTATTGACTTTTAAAACTCGTTGATCAAAGAAACTGTTTAGTGTACAATTTATATACGCTTTAGAGTTTAAAGTGTTCAAATTAGCTTCATTGATATGGTGTTGACATTTTCAGTGTTGATATTTCGATGTTTGATATTAGATGGCGTCACGGGCCAGCTGTCAGGAAACTCACGATTCATTGTTGTTTATGTATAATCAACCTTGTATGTAATTAATTTAGGACTAGATTGAATGTCACTCGAACTTCATAAGAAGACAAGAGTGACTTTAGCTTTCAAAGCCTTTCGTATTTCCACACCGACTTTCACCAGGATACCGTATTATCAATGCGAAAGCTTGGATGGATGAATGTTTATTACTCAATCACGCTAGAACGGCTAAACGGATCTGGTAGTTATCCCGGAAGTAATATCCCGTAGGCAATTTCCGAACTCACGCGAGCGAAGCCGCGGGCATAAGCTAGTCCAATATAATCCTGACTTCCCATCTTTGTTATCGCAGATAGAATATGTCACTTTTTTAGGCCTTAATTTCTATTTGTCTTAGTGCCAGTAACATTTTTTCAATCTTTGCCTTGAGAGGATTCAAATTAATTTTAATTGCTGTCAAAAGTAGCAAAGCCTACAATTTAGAATATACACGCCACAATGCCATTGCTCCCTGTTACCCTCAAAAGATTTTATATATATTAAACAAGTGCTCATATTTTATTTTCCCCATATAAATTCCTCGATGAGCTTCCGTAATAAACCCACTTCAGCCAGGTTTTGGCAACAATGGGCCATTGGCTTTAATAAAATAGTATTGTGGGCTTTTGTTAGATCAAAATAGAAATTAATATCGTAAATCGGATCATGAAGAACTGACGTGCATTGTAGGGCTTGTCAATTTATGAAAGCCTTTTAATATCTGAAGAGGTTCAATGACTAAATATCTTTGCAGCACAATGATAAAAGTTCTATATTGTCTTTACTGTCAAAACTTTTGACGTCATTCAAGATAATTAATAAAGTGTTGTTGCTTTGTTTCGATACCTACTTAAAGCTATCAGTTTTTTTATGACAGTGGGGTTAATCATGGGTTAATTTAATTGAAAACGCCTAGAGACAAACCTCAAATTTGCAATTTTACGTAGGTATATTATTTTTGTACGCAGATAAGTAGGCATAGATAAGTATTTGTCTCTTTTTATTTCTGTGGTTTATAATAATGTTACGTTTTAATTTTGTTTATCCATGGATTAAATTTCGAGCAATAAAAATGCTTCTGAAAATTATTGCCATTGTATTACCTTCTCCGACATATTTTTACAACTAGTGAAGCAAAAGCTATGCAAAGTACCTACTTTCTATTCGTTCGCTATAAACATTGGAATTCGATTTAAAAATAGTGTAGTGATGCGATCGATGTTATACTCGTACATTAATACTAGGTGTAAATAATTCGTCAGTACCGGTTGTAAATATAGGAACTCGAGGTATAGAAAAAGTACGGTTTTGTTGAGCTTTATGTGTATAAAGCTTATACAGCGTGTATCAGAAACGCGTGATCATATTTCAAGGTGTGATTCAAACCATCAAACTGAAAAAATTCTGTTCGAAACATTTGGGTCGAGTAGGTAAGTATTGAAGTTTTATACGGGACAATAGTTTTTTTTCGCGATTTCGATGGTGGTTCCATGCAAGAAAGTTGACCAGTTTGATGGTCTGAAACATACCTTAAAATTTGAAAACGCCTTTCTGGTACACGCTATATAAGTACGGATTAAATTAAATGTAAGTTAATCTTTTGAAAATGCACATAAGGCAACTTGTGCTCAAATGCTGATTAGCATTGCTATCCTCCGGACAATTTCCTCGTTGACAGCGATGCGGACGAATTTTTTAGACACCCTTACTTTTCTGCTTTTGATACAACATGTCTACATATTTTTTATAATTATTCAGATCTGTTATAGTAAATAAATAATGCAAGTATAATTATGTGTGTAATTAAAGCATTTGCTCTCAAATAAGACACAAATCATGCATTTACTTTGAAGCAAATGGTACGTGTGTTTATAAATCCCCGAATGGAATTTAGATTAACTACCCGACCAATGAAAAACGTCTGCGCTATATTACATGACACATTTAAGACCGCTATCACCAGAACAATAGGCATGTGAACACAGAACACCCCTAAGGGTAACAAAAACTTAATCCAACATTAAATTAACTACCAAATCCGGAGAAACATCTTGAATTCGAACCTAGGGCAGGATTTAGACTAAAGGGTGCTACATAAATGTTGGGTTCGACTTGACACGGCACAGCTGGGTTGCCACGCAACTTTGTCGATTCTGCCGCATCGAATTCATGAAGGAATACGTTCGTGAAGAAGCTCGAATTAGGCCGAGCTGACCCTAATCGATCCGATCCATGAAGGTTAATGTCGAAACTTCCTCGATCGGCACGAAGCAAATGGGAGCTTAATAAATATTGTACATAATAATGTGTAACTAGTGATAGTTTCGGGTCGGCTTCGTTTTTCAACAAATACTTCGGAATCAAATGTGCCGACTCGAACTTGTGGGAAGTGTGTACCCCTAACTCGATTCGAAAGCAGACGCAGCGAAGATTTTGCGGTGCGCCGTGCGGAGACGCCCGCTCGTCGCGCGTCGGTGTCATGTGAACACTTCCTAACATGCGATGTTCGTCCTTGCTTTTTGCTAGAGACTAAACAATTCCTAGGTTAGCCATGTGGATTGTGTTCAAGTTACGAGCCTGAATATCGATTAGGGCTTGATGAAGAGTAGATACCCTTACTTAGTTAATTGATACCTCCCTAGATACCTATTTATTTTGCCTGGATTTTATTATTTGTATTTACCCAAACCTTTTCTTGGTATGACTCTGATTGTTGTTTAGGTTAACATAACACTGTCGGTTCTGCCTTGAGGTTTGTAAAACTTTTAAGACTATGTGATCCGACACTTCAAAGGCCTAAAGTTATGTGAAAACTGGAAGCCGAGGTGAGAGCGACCAATGTTTGATTGTCATTTCGTATAATAAAAAATTACAAGCGACCACTCATGCACTGCACAGTTTTGACTTAAATCTAGCTATTATATGCAAGTGCTGCTGAGCATGAGTCCTGGGTTCGATTCCCAGGTCGGGCAAAGTGTTAATGAGTTTTTCCATCAGGAATTTCTCAGTAGCAGCTACGGAGTCTGGTTTTATGCCCGTTTATTGGCAATAGGCTCAGCCCCTAGTACATGGGACTTAAACATAACTGGCGAAATGTGGGTGTACTATTAGGTACACCTCTGCCTAACCCTTCGGGGATTCTAGGCGTGCTGTTCTGTTTGAATGTTGTGTGTTATAGAGTATTCATCAACTTGCCGAAATAATTAATAATAAGGAAAAATCCGTTCTGCAGTTTCTAAGAAGAACGCGGTAACTCAGAAAGACACTAAAAGTAATATTGTGTGATAATTTAGATGTATTCGGTCAGTTCCAGACTGACGCAAGTTCAGTCCGAACTCACCGGGTGAGGTAGGCTTTATATTATTGCCAGAGAATTTCGCCTTTCATAATATCATTTACTATGTTTGTCTGGGTTATGCCTACATTGCGAACGTGACTGCTTATTGAAAATAATTTCGGGAATCGAATGGTGGGTTTATCGACACCTGTTTGCTGTATCGCGATGGGAGAATTCTATTTTCGTTTTTGATTATTTCATTGTGATGTAAGATCAGATATTTTCGTTGAAAAGAAGCAATATGACATAGTTTTATTTGAGTAATCTGGTAGATATCGTGGTCTGAGTGGGTATTAATTATAGGGTTAACTAATAAGCCTCATAAGCATAAAGTCCTGGATCGATTTGCACGTCGTCGGACAAAATGTTATTGAGTTTTCCATCAGGGAAAAAGGACAGGAAAAAAAAAACACAGGACTCAAATATACCTGTACAGTACATTTCTACCTACTCCTTTGGCTATTACAACTGATGTTATGGTAATGGAAAGTAGTTCGTGACTTCGAATTTTTGCAACATAACTATCAAAGTTATTCCCAAAAACTATTTTTAAGGTCGTGGTAACCACAGTTTAATAATTAGGCCGTTAGGATTTTAACTATAATATAATTTATCGTAACAAAAACGACTTACAGAATCGTGAAGTAACTGACTTGTAAAATCATTCCAACAGATAAATTAAGAAACAAAAAGATTAATCACGTCCACGGAAATCTTTTTAAAGATTTGTAACCAAATATCCGTGAAAATCGTTGAGAAGCGATGACAAACAGTAGTTCCATAATGATGGAACGTAGCTAGGGTTGCCAACATTTGTTTGAAGAAATAGAGTACTTCTGAATGCAGTGATGAATTATTTGTCATTTAAATAAAAAAAGTCGGTTAGAAACCAAATTATTGTAGTTTTTGTAAAACATCGCAACAATTTTTATTTTTCTTTTCTTTTCATTTAATTCCATTCAAAGTCGGAGTCAATACTCGTATAAACAGAGTATTTAAATCGTTCTATTAGTTTGTCAGATTATAAATGACGTCCTCTAAAAATACAGTACAATACTCTACAGGGTGTACAAGTATTCATCGCGAAGCCGTCAATCAAGCATATTGATTGGCGCAAAAATTATTTTTGGGAAAAGATTTTTTTTTGGTGAAAACTATCGTAACGACGGAAAGAACTAGTGCCTCTCGGCGTCGACTCGGGTGTTTGTATGTTTTTACACCCGTTATATTGGAGTACGGTTGGCAACCCTAAACGTGACTGTAACTTCCAGTTTGCCAAATGAAGTGTATGTGCGTGGGTGGGGCTGATCGATGTGACATTAATCATGTCCACGACATGGGACATACACGTTATTGACCTCATATCCCATCACTGGAAATATTGTTGTGGTCTGCTCAGTTTCTAAAAAGGTTATAAGATAAAACATGAGCCTTATCTGAACTCTTTTAAACTGCATGAAACCCTTCGAGGCTTTTTCTCCGAATTTTAATTTTAAATTCGAATGATTGAGGAAACGTTTTTGTTGCAAATTGCATTTTCTTACTCCATTTCATAAATAAAATGGTATTTATAAAATCTCAAATTAATGATTCTATTTAATTTCGCTTTTTGTATGAATTTTTATGCATAATATTAAAAGGCTCACGTGTAGTCAGTTAAAAACAACTATCGTGGATCAGGGTGCAGAGGAACGCACATATTCGAAGTACCGAAATTACGTTAGCATTTTTACACATCTGGACGAATATTTATAAAAAAACTAATATTTGACGAACTTATAGATACAACAAACAGAAAAATAAAAGATAATATCACATAGGTAACCCTACATGGGCAACTAATACGAAACGCCAGAAGTCAGGTGCAAGGTTCTAATTATTGCCGTGTCGACGGTGCGTTCGTGTTCCACGCGCGCCTCAAAGAGATGTCAGCATAGGGAAGGGGCCCGCAAGGGCCGATGCCTGCCGGGTGCTGCGGGTTGTTCGAAAGAGATACCGCGGCCCCGGAACACAAAGGGCGAGGAAGGAACATGGGTGGGTTTTAGTCAGTAAAAGTCTGACACTCCCTCCCGCTCAGCCCAGAGCGGGAGAAGTCATTTGATGATTTCCCATCCGGAAAAAAAAAGGTTCCAATTATTGGTCGTTTTCTATGGAGAAAAACCGCCAAAAAGACAGATGTCTTCCTCCAGGTATTAAGTTAATCGTTATAAAATTTTCAATAAAAAAAAAATGCAGCTTGATAACTCCTGAACTAAGAGACGCGAGTGACTGTAATGAACTTTGACACGACTTATCGCTCTTTTAAGCGAACGTAAGCAAGAAGTTTAACGACAACTTCAAGTTATTACAAGCTAAATTAAGCTTTTTAATAAAAGTACTACAGTTTAATTCTTTTTAAAAGAGCTCATCTGTCGTGTGTAGATAAAGTCAGGCAGATTATTCGTCTAAGAATTTTCTTCCTTACTTATTTTTAAATTTTCCTTTAAAAAAAAACAACATAAAAAATATGAAAATAGTAGCCTACCGGTATTGGGAACAGGTTCCAAGCCACCGGCGTTCAGGGCTCCAGAGAAAGGAACCTCCAAACAAGCCGTGTCCCGCTTTCTGAATCAAGCCTTCATTCATCTCTCAATCAGGGATATTTATTGTTAAGCAAATTGACTACCAACATAAATAGTTCGTATGCTCAAATCTCAAATGCTATTCTACGACACCTGTAAAATGGCTATAATACTTTAATTTGATGAAGGGTATCACCTGCTACCACACGTATTTTCGACTTGAAGTAGTGTTAATGAATGCCGCTTTGTCTGTTTACACCTTGTGTATAATACACAAGGTGTAAACGGACCCTTCACGAAGCCATCAACCAAGCATTCTGTACATCAAACTAAGATGCACTGCGCAAAATTGTTGTGTGGAAACGACTTTTTTGTAGTGCGTAAAATACCGCGGTTTACGATAGCGCTCAATGTAACGCACTCAAAACATTGTGCTCATGGATGCATTCGATAGTACAGGGGTCAGAGAGCATTTAAAGCAAAACTAGGTATGATATTTAAAATTTGTATTAAAAAAAAAACACGTGCAAAGTAACTTAGACCTTCAGTATCTCCGTAACTAGAAGGCTCCGATCTATGGTCCAGAACAAAAAAAAAACAAAATATTCACGGGAAGAACCAGTGCCCGTCGGCTTCGCTCGGGTGTTTTTAAACCCGTTATGTAAATGACGCGTGTGGCCTTGTCTCTACAGTGGTTACGCACCACACATCTGTAATGTCTCTGGTATTGCAAATTTTCAATGGCGGCGATAACTTTCTAATTGATATTTTCGTCGTTTTAGTATAAAGTGACCACACTGGTAGACTCAGAAACGGCTTTAGTTGATCCACAGACGTCGTATCGCGTCGTCTGAACCGACGCGAATGGCGTCATATTGCTGTAAATTAATCAAACAAAAATCTTCCTGAAAGGTCTTCTTTCCTTCTATTTACCAGTCAATACCTAAAGCAAAAAACAAACAAAAGAAATATTCTACGCAATACGCCGCCATTCTCATGTAATCAGCACGCACTTTGGAAACTGAGCCAGTATTGACATACCATAACGTTATTGGCTGTATGAGCGTTATGTTTGCCATAACATGGCCGATGTGTAAAAGAATATCGTTGACGTCATGCCGCCAAACTGAAGGTCAGTCATCTACCCTGGTGACGTGTGGATTTATTAAACGAGTAACTAATATTAGGGGTTAAAATATGAAATTGCCGCTTTATACTGCAAAATTAAAACTCAACCATTGCATTTTTCGCTTACGGTTATCGTAAAGAATCCACTTTTTGTTACATGTCACAATTCGATCCAATATTCCTTCCATTTCTGTACCGATTCAACAAGGCAGCGCAAGTTTCAACTCGAGTTTCTATCTGCAGATCAGTCAAATCATCATGAGGCACCCATTTTTCATATTTTTTTTATCGTATTGATTTCATGCAAATGAGTCAATTTTGTTGGTAAGGTTTAAGCCATGCTGCTAATTCCTGGGTAGTTTCTGTACTTTGACTCGGATCGGCTTCCACCATCTCCTTCAATTCAGCGTTATTCACCTGTGCGGGCGGTCTTCCACGTGGTTCGTTCTTCAAAAACGCACGGTGCGTTCATTAGCAGTCTCCTCTCCAAACGCAGCATTGATATTGCGAGCCGTTTCTGTCGCGTTAGTGCCATGTCGGAACTCGTATTCAAAAATTACTCGGATTTTCGAACTATCCATCTTTTCCGTCAAGCTGAATAAAAAAAACAATTGAAATTCGAAAATCGAATGTTGCACATTTTTTAAAAGAAAAATCTCATAATATCGTGGGTGCGTTTACGAACATTGAAACAGCCAGACCCGGAACAACTAGCTGTAGACCATACGAATAGTTGTTCCGTGCGGGAATCAAACCACAAAATGTCAAAATGTTAATTGCAGATGGCAAGCATTAGTTGAAATAGTTTGTCCGAAACCGCTGCACGGCGCCTTAGGTAGGTAAGACTACAGATTATTGATTCATATCTGTCACTGTACATATTAAGGAATCATCAAAATTATGATTTAATCGTATGTTATCTTTATTCAACGAATATTATTGTAACATCACAAAGATCGTTTCGTGCATATTTTTATAGCGGCGTTTAGTCAGAAATAAAGAAACAACAAAATATTTGGATACGCATACCTATTTGTGTAAACCGATTCAAAAGAAAAATATACTGTCTATGTATTACGACTTCAAATCGTGGCCAGAAGATATTTTAGTTAAAAAAACAATAGTGGAACATCTCAGTTACAAATGTATACGAAGAATTTATAATGCCTATACATCACGATTCACTTAGGACATAAACTTAAATGAATCAACCAAATTGAATCGATAAAACATACACATTCATAAACTCACACCAGGAAGACAAAAAAAACACGAGTAGAATAACATAAAAGTAAACAATTAAATGTCGGCCACACCTTATACTTCCCCTTTCAACCAAAGTGAAACAATTTAGTTGAACCGTGTGATACTGACATTTATAACACACACGTTCGATTTCAATACCACCTTTAAATTCACGAACCGATAAAGAGCAGAGCACATAGCTTTTTCATCGTATCGACGCTCAAATGTGATCGGTTACAAAACAATCAGTGTACCGTTTGATCTGTATTTGTAATGAAGATGTGAGATTGTTAATATAATGGTTTGTGTCTATCACATCTCTTTGGGAATGCTGGGGGTGACGACACATCTTGTCAGTAACAGAGCTTATTCAACACGGTTGATTCTTGCAGTCGACACAGAACAATAAGCAGTAGCGTCTGTTTAATTTTTGTGAGCATGTTGTTTCTTTGCTGTGAGAATCACAATATTATCTGAACGAAACCTCTGAAGAAACAAAAATAAACCATAGATAATATAGACCTGTAATTTTCCAAGTGCAGCGAAAAGCCTCTTACCCCGAACGACTGAACTTTGATATCCGTGCTTACTAACTCATTAATACTACGAGATCTTCCTCACGCAGTTTTTCTTTGGTGAATGGGAAAAAAATAAAAAATATATAAAAGCCCGTTTGATTTCTTATAAGACCCTAAAGTCTTTCCTTTTGGTTCATATTAGATATTAAATATGAGGAATTTGATACGCTATAACATCCAATAGGGCTCAAAAAGCTAGACCGGACACGGCTAAAAAAAAAACACAATAATATTGCAAGAAAAAATAACATCACAAAGAAATATTGTCGTCTGCCCAATAAAAGAGTAATATCGTTTTATTCCCCATTTATGGCATTTATTGATGGCTAGTTAATAGGCATAATGGAATATGATATTGTCTGTATATTTAGCAGTGTCCCTGAATACTAAGTGAGGAATTTATTTTCTTTTTTGTGTCACTTTTAGCCTTTGTTTGCGGACGTAAAAGTTTTGACGAGAACTGTTATGGATTTAAATCTGAATGTTTATTGTGTTTTGGAGATGCTTGATTCCGATTGTATAGTCAAAACAGGTCTAGAAAGAACAATTTACATAAAAAAACGTCGTTTCGACTCATCGTCAGTACATAAAATCGACTGTTTGATATGTTTACTTTCGAATAAAATATCACTGCAAATGAGTCTAGCTCAGTAGCAACACGCAAAACATATGGTTGACCTCGAAAAAAAACACGAATTCTATCTTCGTTAGTGCAGTTACGAAATTGTAAAAGTTCTATGAATAAATACATACAAAGTTGTGTGTTGGCAGTTCTCTGAATTTCAGTAAGTGTGTCTAAATTACTTTTCTCATAGTAAAGCGGATGTCATGTTTATGCCATTATATATCGGCAATCGATCAGATTTTTTAGCATTCGTCTGCGTATTGAAAAAAGGAGAATTGTGGCTATGGTTTAAATACACATATCTATGGTTGAAATAATGTTCCTTTTTATGTCTTTTCCACATTTGTGTGAGTCAATTGGTTTGTACTCATGTTTTAAAGGGGCTTTACAATTTTATACGTGCTAATCTATTATAGAAGCTTCAATTCTAAATTCCAAGTATGCCAACATGATACTAGTACAATAGACGCTGAGCTCCACAGAGCACGATAAGCCGTCGCCCCACGGTACAAGCAGTCAGAAGTTTGAAATTCTGAGCACGGATTAGAATATCGATATTTCTCTCGCCAGGCTACTAGGGAACAGCAAACACCTTCTGATATTTAGCGTCCAGTCTTGAAACGAATCTAGAAGCAGTTGAGTCTGCTATAAAAATAATAGCAATGTTCACTATTTTCATGTGACTTAACATGTCATTTCAAATAACATCATACCACGCGTGTAATCTCGGAAGGTTGGGCACAGTTGCACCTAATAGTATACCAACATTTCGCCAGTTATGTTTAAGTCCCATGTCATAGGGGGCGACCCTATTGCGATCAGCCGGGCACGAATCAAGACTGCTACTGAGAAGTTTCTGACGGAAGGCATACATGTAATTTCAGTAACCACCACACCGAATTTTTACTAAAAAACAGTCTACAGTTTCGTCCCAGGATGGTTAGGTTCTTATTGTACACGTAAACAGACTCACTATCGTATTAATAGCAAAAAAGATGTACCGTGCTATCCGCTCAGAATTTTTATTGCTCCCCGTAAGTGAATGAAATACCTTTTTCCTCAACGCCACCGCGACACCGGATTCACCGCATTTAAATGTAAAAACCCGACAAGGGGAAACACGATTGTTATTTAAAATGGATTTTCGTACATTTATGGAAACTCAAGGGGTGAAAACCGTGTTGAAAAGAATGAGACTTTTATTTTTACCTATTCTTTAATACGGATGCCATTACCAGATTTTCCTTGTCTGACTATTGAGAGGTGTTCTGGCTTAATTTTGAATTGGAGCATATCGAGGACCACTAACCCAGGGCCCTGATTAGCTATGAAAATTCGCTCACATTACACTTTCTTTAGTATTTCAAAGTGGCAAGTGGCAAGTTACAAAGCGAACCAGCGAAGTTACAAAGTATAAAGGATTTCGACATCCTCAGTTTCGCAAAGACTTGTGCTAGTTCAAGAGAAGGACATAGATATACACACAAAGTCAGCAATAGTTGGCTAGAAGCGACGGGTGGCTCTGTGACTATCAAGATAATCAATTTCCCTCAGACACGACTTACAGTGAATTAAAACCTTGGTCTCGTTTACCTGTTCTTGTCCGAACTTATCGTTTACATCTGATAGTTCCAGTAAGTTTTCTGTTGAGCTTCGAATGGCTCCTCTTAAGTAAGAGTTTTTTAATCTTCTGTTCGGTTGTGTCTTTTTTTTGTTTCTTAATCATGTATTTAACTCTTAGAGGGCATTGAGCACATTATTATAAACAATTTTAACTGCGGGATCAACCCTGAAATCTGGAAACAAATCAACTATATTTTTCGTTTTTTTGTTTGGTTAGTGCCTAACAAATCAGCTACCTCATACATTTGTGTTAGCATAAACCACCCAAATAACAAAGTTTTCTTAATATACATTAAGAAAATTTTATATATTTTTTTAAATATACATTAAGAAAATTTTGTTATTTTTTTTTTAATAAACATTAAGAAAATTTTGTTATTTTTTATATACATTAACGAAATTTTGTTCTTTTAACAATTTAAATTCATGTAATTCTGTTCTTAATTACGAGTAAAATGATCTAACGTTGTAAATAATAAAACGTGTTATCGAAATATACCATTGTAGTTCGTCGGTATTATAAGTACTACTAGCTACTAGCTAGCAAAAAAAAACTCCAACGTTATGATTAACAACTACATATTATATTGAAAATAAGTAAGTACTCGTACATTATTAAATAGTAAATAGACTGACACGTGCCAACGCCTACAATCTTGTTGACATTTGAATTAATGTGTAAGCCTTCAAGGCAGTCATTGAATACTTCCCTGGTTTCACATAAATCCAATCAAAGAGCTAATTTCAATAACACCCACGTTACAAAACTAAGTAAACTTTCTTTCATTAAAGTAGTCAACGAAATCGAAGGTTTTATCTGGAAAAGACCTCGAAATTTGCATAACCCGTACCTAATTTACACGACTCCCATTCCTCAGTTCAAGGTAACAGTGCGATATTCATTAATACCAGTTCGGTATGTCTGTTATTGAAAGTCCTGGAGCGTCTTATCTCTTGGAAACTATGCGGGCGCCGGCAGCAACCATCTGCAGGGTTTACTGTACCTACTGGCATCCATGATTTTGTAGCTGTCTGCAGTGTCGTTACAACGAAGAATTTTAGTGTTGTTATAAAATTGACGATTATATTTGTGCTTTCAAAATGTTTGGCGAAATATGTCGTACATATTTAATTCATTTGGCATGTCCTGAAATCGGACGGTGTTAAAATATGTACGTAGCTATGTTATTTTTAATGCATGGTTTACTGAATGGTTTATGTAACATCCATAAATATTATCTCATGTAGGGTCTGGTATCACCAAAATTATATTAATGACAGTAATGAACAAAATAGCACTACCTGTAGTTGATATAAATTATAGTGCAGAGATTTTTCTTTAAATAAAAAAATAGTTTAATAATCATGACGTATGTGAATGTTGTGCATAATATCATGATGATATTTTCAAATCAAACAACCAAACCTGCGGATATTTGCATAAAGCAACTGGACTTGGTGGTAACATGCATGCATGCACACAAGTACATACCAACCTACCACTAATACCACGAAGATAGTCACACACACTACACACAACTTCCAATATTAGTTCACGTAAACAAATATTATGTAAATCGTAGTCGCAATATGCGATAGCAGTTCTTTGAAACCTGTTTTACGTTTCTAAGAATTTTGTGACGATCTTCGTTTGAGATAGAAGGTAGGTTATCTGGAATTCTTTTGCAGTAACTTCCTAATGCAAGTCTGAAAATCTGAAGACTATTTATTGATTGTTACTTGTGCTAGGAATTGTTGAAAACCTTTATTAAGGTATTTTATGACGTTTTGCCTTTTTACAGCGAGTCTGAGGTGCTGAACGATTTTTACATAACTATTATTAGGTTTTTATGTATTTACCGTTGAAAAATTGCTTCTTATTTTCGCTATTGAGGTCAGGATTTCTTGTCAATTAGAAATAATACACCCCATGCCAATTTCGTTTTAATTAACAATATTTGGTAAGTTTTTAGCGTTCATAAGTACAGGGGGGTTACCATGATCCGTTAGTGGAGGAATGTTTTAGGACTATTCCGAGAGTGGGAAATTGACAGCGCTAGACAGCTGTCAAGCGCCATTTTTCTACTCACTCTCGGAATAATAGTAAAACATTCCTGCACTAAAAGATCATGGTAACCCACCACGTATCCTTTTGGTAGGCATTCATTGTCCAAGATACATTTGTAACTTACCCAATAAATAGAAACTCATCATTTATTTACCAATAGTATCCATTCAAACTGCACCTAAATCTAGAATTGTGTCAAAGTCGCAGATGCAACAGCAACAGATTCCAAAGAAACTATGTTGCCTGTCTATCACGTAGCGGTAACCGAGTTAGCTAGTCGGACTCAGTTGGCGAGCCGCTGATAGAACGGTTAGACGATTTGCGAGGTCATTCTCAGGTGTTGATTTTGTTTAAAGTTTGAAAAGAATAAAAGTTCTTTATTAGTAGAACTTTTGTAAAAATAAAACTACTAACAAATAAGTATTTAGTGTCCAAATTCATAGAATATATTTATTTCATGTGCAAAGTCCTTTGTACCTATTTTTTCTTCCTTACTGTGTGTACATAGACTGTTAATTATAATAAATAGTTACATATTCGAAAACAACCGCAACGATTCGCAATGACGCACGACTATCCGCAGTGATACGGTATTTTGTTCCTTGCTTTGTGGACCTCTAGCGACCAAACGATTTTGATGATTCTTACGTCAATCGATTTGTCTTAATCTTGTAAGTGTCACTAAAGACATGACAGCAATCAAAATTCAATATGGCGACAACCAGACGCTATGAATAAAGCAATAAAAAAACCGACTGAAAAGTCAAAGCCTCCATTTTAATAATTAATTGTATATTTCTGAAGCGTTCAATACGCCAGTAACCAGTAACCACCATCATAGTAACCAGTATTGCCTCTGCGTCCGTCAAAGCGATTATGTGGCTTTGCCACTACACTAATATGTACACTTTGCGGTAATTGCACCGTTATGAACATAATTATTGAGTCAAAAAGTTATTACTGTTACTAGGTAAGTAGTTATGCGAATAAATAATTTATTTTCACATCTATTTAATTCACGGCAAATTTAATTAAGATCACAGCTCTCAGCTTATCTTTCTAAGTCCTTCACAGCTTTTTGTTTCCAACTCATTCAAGGATGATTGCCGCGCTTCCCTAGGTTGATCCGTGGGATGGGTGAAAACCCATTATATACCGAGTTTCCTCCGTGCCTAGGAAACCACGTTAACCCGGCTGTCGTTTGTAGATCTTTGACAATTTATACAGGTGGTCAGTGGCCCGAAAGTCTGACACCCAGTCCTATCAAGGGTACCGTATTACCCAGTACTAACTGGGTTGTGGAGGTCAGATAGGCAGACGCTCCATGTAAAATATTGTTATTCAGCTGCATCCGGTAAGACTGGAAGCCGAACTCAATAAACTTGGGAAAAGGAACCAAAAAATTAACAATATTGTAAAATCGTTGTGTTTCAATTTTGGTGTACAATAAAGTATATTCTATTCTATTTTAAAAGGTTAGGCAGATGATGAATGTCCGCGTTTGTATTAGTAGATATCAAAAGGATATCCTTTAAGGGACAAAGTACACATAACATAAATGTCTGTAATTCCCTATGGTGTTATGTTGCTATATTTAAGTCCCATGTAATAGGGGGCGAGCCCATTGAAATCAAGCGGGCACAAATTCTGACTTCGCGATGGTGTCGAAAAAATTCCGATGGAAAAAGCCAATGACGCAGAGCCCGCCTTGAAAATTGAACCCAGGACATCATGCTCTGCAATCGCCCTTGCAACCGCTTCACTTATGCGGCTTTACTCATGTGATTTCTTAAATCCAAAGTTTGCATTTGTATTAGCAGAAATAAAAAGTATTTCCATTATGAGAAAGAATATAGGCGGGCAATAAAAAGGTGTCCTCTTCCCTCAATATAACCCGCATTCTGGAACGTGCCCAGGTCTGAGCTACGTCTAGCACTGCATTATTAAATTGAACGGGATTCAAGCACTTTCACTATTTCTTAAATATCTACACGCAGCTGCTTTTCAAGGTGACATTAATAAAATATTCATGTCTACATTTTTTACGTACCTCAGGATTTTTCTTACAATTTTGAAGTTGTACATAATTTACATAAATAAATGAGTAATTTCATGGATTTTTTCTTGAAAGTTTTGTTGTGAGGTACCTTCTCAAAAACATTAAATACAGAGCGAACATTTTATATAATCAGTGAAATGTTGCAGGTTGTCAAGGAGGAGGGTGTAACAGGCTAACAGTATGTATACATGGAAACATTTTCGGTGATGAAGAAAAAAACATCTACATGCTTTTTTCTTATTACTATACTGCTTTTTTGTTTATTTATTTAAATGTTCCACAATTTGGGCTTCAAATAAGTATGTAAACCCTGTATTTGGTGTAAATAAAAATCAACTTTTTTTCTAAACAAGGCGGAACATTCTAAACGCAAGACCTATCGTGGCGTCTCTCGAGCCAAGAAACTGAACTAGGTTTTCTTCTACGAGTTCTTTGTAAAAAAAACTTTTTTGCAACAAAAAACCGACTTCCAAAAAAAACACTAAAAAAGTGGGAAATAACTTTACTTTCGGAAGTCGGTGACTATTGTTTGTTTCATTGACTTTTTTGCCACCGACTTCCGAAAGTAAAGTTATTTCCCACTTTTTTTGTGTTTTTTTTGGAAGTCGGTTTTTTTTTGCAAAAAAGTTTTTATTTTACCCTTTTTAGTTATCGCATCACACACAAATCCTTGTCAAGTATCAATTTCGCAATTTCTTTTACTTGGATGACATATTGTTTCCAGCTATTTTGATTTAAAATCCAAACTACAGAACCGATTTCGATGAAATTTCTATGGGACTAATCGGGAAGTAGATCCATTCAGATAAAAGAAGAATTTTTAAAATCGGTTCATAAATGACGAAGATATGAGGTAACAAACACAAAAATTTCCAGCCTTTTCGATTTCAAAACCAAACTGCTGAACCGATTTTGATGAAATTTCTATGGGACCAATCGGGAAGTAGATCCATTCAGATAAAAGAAGAATTTTTCAAATCGGTTCATAAATGACGGAGATATGAGGTAACAAACACAAAAAAAAAAAACATACAACCGAATTGAGAAACTCCTCCTTTTTTAGAAGTCGGTTAAAAAAAACATACAACCGAATTGAGAACCTCCTCCTTTTTTAGAAGTCGGTTAAAAATAAACTTTCTATAGGAGCTGACGCGAACAGCTGATCAACATTCATGGTAAAACAAAAGTCTAAGATACCTCACGAGAGGTCTTGCGTTTATTACATTAGACCTTGTATATTAAACATCAATCGAAACCCGTTCAGAAGACAAACATTAACAAAGTTATGAAATTCGGTAAAGTCCCATACCCCATTAACTAACAATTGAATTGCCAACAACTTGTTACGAACATGTTGTATTTCCTGACAAACTTCTGAACCCCCTGTATATCATTGGAAACTTCCACCCGTATAGAAGAGTTTGAACAGTTGACGTACTCGAGAACAGAAGACCCAAGTTTGAAAAGAAACCACACAGATTCTTTGTGATTGCTCAGTTTCCTTATCTCTCCAGCAAGATATTATGCCGTTAAACAAAAGGTTTATTAACTACTTGCCGGTCCCGGCATCTTTTTAAATCACAAACTTTAATCTATTTTCACGACGTAATGTTTTACACAGAAACTCTCAACGAAACTTTATGAAAAACCCATTAAATACGACAATGTTGTTCGAAATTGGTTTGCACCTGAAGCTTTTACGATGTGCCTATTAATACTGTTAAAAGCCAAATAACAGTCTGATATTGGTTCACGGAATTCCGATGTTATGTTTACGCTTATACAGCAGGATGTTGTATGAACATCGGCAGAGTGATCCAAGTGTCTTAATTGGATTGGGGAAACTAACAACAGATGGGATTTATCATATCTAATTGATTCTCTTTATTGATTTTTCGTATCGTTTCATCTGGTGTGATTTAGATAAAAAACTTGCGCGTCATTCATCAATACCTATGACTATAAAATGTACGAACTGTTCGTTCTAAAAGTATCGATTTTATTACAGATAAAAGAAGAGAAGTATTATGAATTATGAATTCGTCAACATCGCTGTCAACAGAAATAGTGCCTAGAAACCTGGCAGCATTGTCAAGTTGAATGGCAATGCTGATTCTTTGACCCAAAAATAGGCCAGCCCCAGGTCACGAGAAAAATTTAAATTTTATTACTAGATTTTTGTTGTATGAGAATCCCGATTTCGTTCTATAATAAGTTTAACAAGATGAGTGTGGTTTTGAGATCGATTGGCCGATGTTATAGGTTCAGTTAAGAGCCATTTTTAGCAGTCTAGAGTACCTATATTGATATCAGTAAAATATTGGGCGTGTAACAATATTACTTTAATTCACTGCTCAAGGAATACATGACGTGATGGTATGACCTTAATAAAATTAAGGCAGAATACCAAGAAATTCGGTTATGGCTTATGGCTGGACATAAAATCACATCCTACGATCTAAACAGTCAATTTTATTGGTTTCCAGCATATTTGAGATTCTGGAAACGATAAATTAATTTGTTATGTTGCCCCACATTGCTTAATATCCCTGAAGGTCTTAGACACGATCAGTTTGGGGCCCAGAAGACTCACAGATGAAGGTCCTTGGTGACGTGTTGCTATGCCTAAACAAGCTGATTATACACAAAGGATGCTATCGCGATCTTGACTCCGAAACCTCATTTTCTCATTAATGAAGTAGATACGGTAAAAATATGTAAGCAAAAATATTTCGTTATGTTATAATTGGTTGTACATTAATCAAAATGACGGCTTTTAGGGTTATTCTCTGAGGATCATGGCCAGTTTTTAGACATAATTAACTAATTAACAGTATCTTAATAAGACATAATTATGGGCAAATCAGATAAAATTAAATAATCGATACATTTATTGGGTTTTTCTTTCATTAATAATGAGGACGAAGGTATATTCCCTAAAGTGGGTTACGCTACGGAAAATTCTAAAGATAAATCATATTATTTAAAAAAAAAAAAAACACATCTTTGCATTCAAAGAGTGGTTTCCTTTCCAACTGGTATGTAATCAAAAGTTACAAATTAGTTGCTTCAGCGCCAATTAATATGAGCGTCCGTACTACATGTCCGTATTAAACATGAAAGGCAACGAAGAGGAAGGCCAGCCTTTGCAGGGAGCCAGTAATGAGGTAGCAAAACTTATTTGAAAAGAACTGTATTGAAATGTTGGCTCACTACATATTTTCTTTCATCTTTGCCGACAATTCAAAATCATATATCATCCATACATCAAATACAATGGCACGTTTGGCGCAGTGGCTGAGCGATTGGCTGCTACGCAACGTGTCGCGGGTTCTATTCCCGCACGGAACAAATATTTGTAAAGCCTACAGCTAGTTGTTCCGGCTCTGGCTGTTTGTGTTTGTGAGTTTAAAAGTTTGTAAAAGCACTCACGGTTCGTGAGAAATTCCGAGCGTGGAGCAACGTGTTTTAAAGAAGAAGATAAATAAGAGCTGTTTGTCTGACTGACTGAAACATAGCTAGAGCATATGTCTGCAGCAGAGTAACGGATGGAAGTGGTGGATGGTCAGCGTACCCCTAAAGATAACACAGATAATGACTTTTCACGTTCCTTCTGTATCTAAGCATCATCGTCATATCAGCTCGGAATCATTCAAGGCTGGGGACTTAGGTACAGTCACGGGCACCAATATGTACTTTCCTATATTCAAAAGCAATTTTTGCGAGCAATAACGATTGTAACTTGGAGATAGGATCTATTTCATTAAAAAAAATGAGTTCCAAAATGCTATGTTCGTAACAACATGAAATTTTAACCAAAACAGTAGGAGAAAATCACTTTTAGAAGTTGCTAAGTTTTTACATAGTGGTGCTTGTGACTGTACTTGCATACGTAGGTACTATAAAACAAAGACATTTTCATGTCTTTAACTTCTTTCTCCTAAACTACAAAATGGCTTGATGCGGTTTTCATAGCATTTAGTTGGACCATTATTCCGTCAGGTGCACGGAATAATGGTCTAACTAAATGCTGATGTTTGCGCACCGACATATGCACTAGATAATACGGTCAGGTAGACTGCATACACCTCTCAAGATACCAACAATAATTATTCATATGTAAACGTCATCGCCAGGTAACAGTTAGTTTAAATTGAGTTCTCAATTCTACACGCTAAGTTCTAGGTACTGCGTGAGGACTACGTATGTAGATTGTTCTATAATTACATACTTGTTATGGCTATCTTATACGGTAGTTATAAGGCGAAAGATAAGTACACTCTGTTGTCATGGCAGATTTTAAGACAAGAGACAAAACAATGGTGTCCGACGTCATTAAGATGGTTCTAAGCGATAAGAGATAGCGAATTGTGATTTTAAAAGCGTTAGTAGAGTAAGGTAGTATTACCTTAACTTATCTAGGTAATAAAAGTTTTAAAGCCCTGTGCGTGTGTTTGGTTATTTAATTACAAACTTACTACATTGGATTAAAAGGCCAGTCAAAATCCTCATAAAAAGCTAAAATTCGGAACTAAAGTATGCACAGAAACGTACAAATTATGTTTATAACAGTACTAATTATTTTAAAAAGACTACAATTTAATTCGTGCTTTACACAAACAACCATTAATAGGTAGCCACTGTTTTCCTTGGTCTTTCTTCAGCTCTTTCTTATTTTTTTGCCCGCAGCTACTCCCGTGTGGAGTTTGGTAATTGCCCGACGATATCGTACTTCCGGGATAATATCCCATGTTTTAATCAATTTATAAACTATATGTGTGCAAAATTCCATCAAAATTTGTTCAGAAGTTTTTGCGTGAAAGTGTAACAACCAAGTGTACCATCCATCCTGACAAACTTTCACATTTTAAATCAAAATGATCAGTCAATACTTAAATGGTTGTCCATGTCCTGAGTCGTGTCTACGATTTGTCTGTGTCCAAACTTGTATTTGTTTCTTCATTTCGACACAATAATTTGTCACCGAATCGCTTACATCTTATATTCTTCTGTACAAAATAAACGTGTATTTTACAAGCAAGCGTTTATGAAGATTCGTCGCCCCTTATCAAGCGCGTCACGCATAACTTAGCCAAACAATTAACTGCTTACAATGTTATCATACTGAAGTCAACAGATGGCTCTCATTCAGTTATATTAACCGCAAAATGAGTGTATTTCGGCCAAAATGTACCTACATTTACCAAGTAATCCATACAGAATTCTGGGTAGTTTACGTTGATTCATATTAATCTGTTTTAAGCACAAGAGTTGAATGTCCCTATATGGGACTGATTTTACTGGTACATATAAAATTCATAGAATGGTGAATTAGTTCTGCGTTAACTCATTTTGGATGAACTACGTCCGACTGTTTGATAACTTCTCTGGAATAGAAAGGTTTGTACCAACACATCGTCGATGTTCCACACATTCGCACGAAGCGCTTTGCTACATCTTTTATTATGCGCACTGCCAAGGAGTGGAGTCTCCTGCCTGCGTCGGTGTTCCCGAGCTCATATGAGTTTGTTCAGGCTCACCTCCGAAACGGCTAGACTGATTTTGACGGGCTTTTACTGGCAGATAGCCGATATTATATGGAGTAACTTAGGCTACTTTTATTTTAGAAAAATAATTAGGGTTCAAAATGTAATCCTTGAAATTGTTAATAATATCCGATTCAATTAAGGAAGTAATATTATACAGGGTGGCGCCAAAATTACGACAATAAATGAAAACACTGGTAATACTAGTTCATAGGGATATTTTTAAGCTATCAACAAAATCCTAGCATCGAAATTAAAAAAAACAAACAAACTAAATAGCATGAAATTGTTAACGAAATACAACACCATTTACAAAATATATTGGTTTACTAACCTTAGGTATAATTTGCACTAATTTGCGTCTGGAAATAACTTTTTTTTTTATTATAGCTAGCCCGTACTACCCCACTGCTGGGAAAAGACCTCTCTCCACACGAATTTGGCAAAGGTTTTTGAAATAGCGAATTGCCAACATGTGTTTAGTGTTTATACGGATGCGGGGTTTGTTAAACTGTCAATGCTGGCCTATTAATCTACATCATGTAGAAAATTCCGAATATTCCGATATATTCGAATGAATTTTTGTACGGAGATTGAGAACGTCGTGAGGTATACGCAGTTTAATTTATTGTCGTATTGTCGGCGCCATCCTGTATACTTATTTCACGCGAACGAAGTTCTCGGGCAACATCTAGTAGTAAATATAACGGAGCTTATAAGTGCTCACGTTTTGACAAAACAAGGACAATTTCCCTAACTCAAAAACTTTCTTCTCTTTGAAGTTGTTTTTTAACATAAAATTAATTAGCTAATGAAGAAATAAGCATTATAAAGTTTTTTTACGTCTTACCTAATTAATAATTTCTAAGAAGAACTTAGTAAACGACAAAAAAATAAAATGTAGGAATACCTACAATCAATAATAATTGAATCAAAAAATATGTTCTAATTTCAACTATTAATAATTCTCTTGTATATTTAATGTTCATTTTCAGTAACCTAAATGAACGCATTTATTGTATTATATTCTTTATTCATCTTTATACATGTCCGAAATATATGAGGTAAATCGTGACTTTTCACATAAAATGTTCTAACCGACTTCCAAAACAAAACGTCGTTGAAGTTCTAACATCACGTAAGTCAATTTTGGGCGGTTTTGACATTTTGATTTTGATGCCGTTTCCTAGAGAATCGGAAGACGCGTTGTTTTGGCGAATCAGAAAAAGCAACGTCTCTATTTAATTTGAGTGGACACAAATTATAAAATGGTTTTGTACCACTACCTGAGTATAATTATGCAGTTATTTCACTCTCCTGTAAAATTGCTATTTTTGACTTACGCGGTGTTAGAACTTCAACGACGAAAAATACATTAAAAAAATGGAAAGTAACTTTATTTTCGGATGTCGGTGACTTTGATTCTTTTTTTTTCACCTATTTTAGTTATCGTATCACACACAAATCCTAGTCAAGTATAAATTTCGCAATTTCTTTTACTTGGATCACATATTTTTTTCCAGCTATTTTGATTTAAAAACCAAACTACTGTACCTGAAATTTCAATGGGACCAATCGGGAAATATATCCTTTCAAATAAAAGAAGAATTTCAAATCGGTTCATAAATGACGAAGATAAAAGACAACTGAATTGAGAACTTCCTCCTTTTTTGAAGTCAGTTAAAAAAGACATTTCCCAGCAATATTTTTTGTGCAGTGCTACTTAGTTTGATGTACAGAATGCTTGGTTGACGACTCGTGAAGGGTATTATATGGTGGTACCAGGCTAGGCGCACTCCTTAGTTTGGTATGAACGTACAAGTCCGTGGCTGTCTCGTCCGGACGGACTAATTCAATAGGGCTGCCGCGCGCCGCCCGCGTCTTACGCGCACCGCAGAGTACATTGGTCGGTGATTGATTAGTTGATTACATTTGTTATTCTCATTTAAGTCACCCGTACTTACTTAGTTAGAAAATATTAATTATTATTGTTATAGTAAATTAAGGTACTTTCAAGTTCTGTTTACAAGGTCATACATACATACATTGGTCGGATGGTACCTATTTAAATTGTATTTGAGTCGTTTTTTGTTGGTGGGTAGTTGCTTACTACAATAACACTACAATAACTGTAACTAAACATTATGAAGTAAGATTTTAACAACAGGGTACTCGTACATACTTTTTTACTAACCCAATTATGTAGGTACTTCTTTGAAATTAGTAGATACAATCGGTTTCCTTTTAAGGTAAATGCGTAGTGGTAGCCCGTAGGTATTATTGTCTGCGCTAATCAAGATAGGTGAGAAACAACACTGTCATTTTTGGGTGGCTCCTGGACTATCTTGTTCGCATCGTATGTAATTCCAGATTTGATACGTATGTATCTACCTAAACACCTACAAGACAATAAGATATTTTATTTCATAGACAATGTAGGTGCACACTAACATAATTGAATCTAAAAATATGTTCTAATTTCAACTATTAATAATTCTCTTGTATATTTATTATAGAATAATATAACGTAACAATTAATTATAAGTCCAGGTTTCCTTACGGTGTTTTCCTTCACCGATGCTGTGATATCCAAGATAAACTCAGAAAGTACATATGAATGGAAAAAGTCGCATTGGCACATGGCGCGGATTTGAAGCCACAACCTCATGCATGAGAGGCGAGGACTTAACCTCTGAGCCATCACAACAAACTTCATGCTTAAGTAATAAAAAACACTACCCATGCGGATGCCTGACCATCAAAAATACCTTGATTACATCCATGCCTGTTAATATTGTAGACATAAACAAACAGCGATTTTATTTACCAAATCAGGTCCAGTATCCAAGGGAAAAACAATTTTGTAAACACACAACACATGAACCAAACGAAAACACGTTCAACCAAAAATAACTTTTTCCAAGAAAATATAACCTGAAAGGTTTCGCGAAAATTGGCTTATTTTACCAGTAGTTAGTGTGCATAAATGATAATTGTAGGCGTTTCAGGAAACTGAATTGTTCACAAAAGTACTAGGAAGCGTTATTTGTGTTCTACATTTTGTTTACTCCGTGTTTTCGTGGAGTCATGCCCGACTCGTCACTGTTCCGATTGTTTCCAATTTTTTTTTCATACAAGAAGTCCCGATTCGTCATCATAAGTAAACAAATGAATTTTTATGTTCATCAGTATAAATTTTCGTGTCAAAAAGTATAGTTAGCGACAAAATCATTGCATGTCTTTAAACTTAACTTATTTACAAAAACGTCAATAAAAAAATCTTAAAAAACTATTAGCTTCAATAATAAAAAAGAAAAGCTTCTCGTTGGTAAGAATCAGTATGGAAAACGTATCATGCCTATAAAGTACTAGGGTGTCATAAATAAGTAGGAGCTTACCTCAATCTCTTATCTAACATTAATTCAAGTAAACTACTCACGCCTATGAATACCAGGATGTCATAAATAAGAAGGAGCTCATCTCACGTATTCTGTCAACTATCATTACTAACCAAGCCTAAGCAGTAACAGGCTGTAATTTTTGCGTCAAATTGAATCTCTATGGAGATGGCGATAATTTAAATAAATTAAATGCATTCAAGTTCGTTTCTAAGCGCATTACTTGAGAAGAGCTGGAGCAATTTGGTCTGAATATGGTTTTTAGGGAAATAATAAATGGAAAAGTAAATGGGATCTTCATTTTGAGATAAGTAAAAAAAACCCTCAAACATACTTAACTTGGGATATAACGTTACGAATATGCCATGAACAAGTTGGTCACTTAATACTGGATGCACCCAATACTGCCTTTTTCTTTTCTTTGTGTGAGCAACCACAACAAATTTAATAATAGGTATATTCATTAACTTCCATTTCCAAACTGACGCTTACGAACCGCCGCTGTCTGAATACATAACACTATTTTGCGGTTCCAAACGGCACAATTTGCAACCGCGCGGTTCCTGCGTGTTTGATTTGGAACTGTTAAAATACCACCTTGAATTCATGCAAGCCTAGTACTTTTTGTAAGGTGAAACTATTTACCATTTAACTCGTAGCTCAAAAACGATTTAAAAAAATGGAGTGAAGTGTATATGCATCAATTTTGGCAGTGTCGTCTTTGGGGATAATATGTTGTCCCGTTTACTTGTACGTAAACTTGTCTAAATATACCTTATAATCAATAACAACAGGAGTTGTATTCTTTCGACTGTACTTGAAACAGTTGTGAATCGTGATCCTTTGTTTTTTGATGACGAGTCTGAACTGTGACGAATCGGGCATAACTCTTTTCGCGCTAATCTCACGGTTGGCATAGCACGAACGCACAGCGAAACGTAACGTAAATAACATCGATTTCCAAACTTTATTCATACCATTGGGTGGTAATTCTTGTGCTTCTCTCAAAAAAATAACGAAACGGCTGTAAGATACTTGGTTCATGCTAGGGCCTCTGAATAGTCATTTGCTGTTCGTCTTGAGTTTTCAACCCTTTATATGAGTTGTACTTCAAATTAACCCGTAGGCGATTGATTTCATATTAAAACAGGTGTAAGCATAATAAACTTTGTGTATCACAAGCGGAATGCGAACGATTTCTGCCATTTCATGGCTTTAAGCGCTTTTAAAACGATTATTTCACTAGATGCTTTGTTTGCCTTTCGTTCGATTCTATTAGCAATTCTTTTCTGGTATACTTGATAGATTGGGCTTTATCGCCGTTTTTATGTGAAAGGATCAATTACAGCGTTGTTAATGCTGTTATTTTTCTTCTTAACGATCTTCTCTCGTGTTACCAGGATGAAATTTAATCGATGTTACATTACTGTTATGGCTTTTCTTAACGATTTGTCTATTGAGAATTAAATTTACACACCTTTTTGCCTTGAATTTTACGGTTAGTATGGATTGTTTTCTACGGCTCTCAATTTCCATAATCCCAAAACTTATCCTTGCTTGCAGATGACAGTGAAAAATCCCAAAAAAGAGCTGAAAAACAAGCACCGTTTCGACTGACGCTAAACCAAACTTTTCTCAATTTTTCAGGACCCACGTCATAACGAAAATTTATACGAATCCATTTGAAAATTTTGTTACAAAGCGAGTTCCGAACAAAACATTTTGCCGAATATCTTTCAAGGATTGTTGAATACCTCAAACGCCGAACCATTGAAATTTCAAAAAGTCTACAAATGCTTTTGTTTATTTGCTAAAGCTATAAAAGTTTCGGAACGGGTTATTGGACGATTCACACAAATTAATTTTTTTTTTTTAATTTCGTAAAGAAATATATTCTTTTCTCTGTAGGAGATTCGCACGAATCAATTTTTTTTTGTGTACGAGTCGACACCTCCAAAAGTATGTAGTAGGCAATTCGCACAGACATTGTGTTTAATGCAATGCAGTTAAGATAAAGTACCCTGTACAGAAGTATTAAGGGTTAAATATTTTTACTAACGCTCCATTCGACGAAAGAGATTTAATAGTAAATTTTTTAATGTCTTCAGATTTTCAAAGTCTGAAACGCGATGAGAAAAGTAAGAAGTACGAGGATGTCATACATTTAGGTCTGTTCGCGACACGTTTTGTGCAAGTTCTGGGCAGTAACTTTACGAAAAGTATTAGGTTGGCATAAGCTCAAGGTGATAATATGTATTTTAATCATTCTGGTAAGTGAGTGAGTGGTAGTTTAGGAATACTAGAAACTATGATTGAAATCCACATTGCATTCATGCAGGCCTAGTACTTTTTGTTGTCAAAGACGATTTCAGATTAATATTATCATTTGCTGCTCAGTTAGGGCGTCCACTAAAAGTAGCGTGTATTGTAAAATAAGTATCGCTAAAACGCGAGGGCACTCTCTCCTTACAACCCGCGCAAGGTTTGGAACTATGCGACTGTCCCTTTAATTTATTTTTGATATCATTTTATCACCGGTCCTTTGGAACGTAGACAATTTCTGTTTACGATTGAATGGCTCGCGGGCCATTCGGTTTGGGCCGTTCAGACTAAATAATACCCAATATTATTTATTTGCATTTATAAAAGGCTAGTTGTAGCTATAAAATATAATAACAATATATCAATCATGAATAAGAGAAGAGAGAGAGAGAAGTTTGAGGAATATGATTTGCTATCTCTCCCACATATCTATTTTGCAGTCGCTTTTTTATTTCTTTTTCTTTTTTATTGATGTCAAATCAATCGATTAGGCACGCGTAGTGTCCATAGTTCACAACACATACAACACGAAACGAAACCGAATGAAGACCCATGACCAACGCGAATGAGCATGATAGCGTATAGAGCTTTCTCTTTAATTTTTTTAGTAGCGAATTTTGTTGTCTCCCTTTTATTGTTTTGTTACAATTACCTAACGTGCGTAATTATCTCCACGTTTTAAGTGGTAACTACTTATTTAATGCATTGCTTTCCTAGTTTCAAGTAATTAACTATTATATTAAATTCGATTAATTATTCATATTATTTCCAAGACGAGTACTGTGCTTTTTATTTTTTGTTCTCTGAAATAAAATATGTGCGAATTGCCTACTACGTACTTTTGGAGGTGTCGACTCACACGCCAAAAAATAAGATTCGTGCGAGTCGCCTACAGAAAAAAGAATACTTTTATAAGGTGTCGACTCGCACTTTTCGGGCGAGTTCAATTCATGCGAATCGTAAAATAACCCTTCGGAACGAATGACAAAGGTTTCAAATTTTTATTATTTTAAACAAGAATCAAAGGGCAAATCGTGTCTAAATATTTGCTTCATTTCTGATCTCTTGTCAGAGCCAAAACATGTCTATGCGAATGGAAAACCCGACGTACAACTATTTTCGTCAAAGGACAATGCTTAACATTTTCTTCAGTACCTTTATTGATAACATATATTTCTGCGATTGAATCAAGCGTGAGGAATGGCAATTTCAATTCCTTTGACACAAGCATTTATTGACGTAATTTGTGTTTTATTATTTGTTCAAAAGTCTGAAAAAGGCGCAGTGTTTTGGTAAAGGGCGGGAAATATAGATTCGTGTAAGATGAAGAAATCCTGTCACTATAAACGTACTTATGATTTGTTGCTGAATCAATTGTTATATTTGCCGATTGGTAGTAATGATATATTGATATTACATTTGATATTAAAATGTCAAATTCTGTCATAAATAAGTGCAAAAAACAACTGACATAGTAACAAGAAGTGTTTGGCAGTCAGATAAGAGTAACGTGGAAAAACATAAAGACAAAAACAAATCTATATAAATCAAAATCAGTATCAGTAAGTAATGTGATTTTTATAAAACTCGTTTACTTGAACTCTAGAAGGTTACTAGTTACTTAAGACTGTGCAAGTTAGCCAAATAAGTTGGGAACTTTAGTTGCGTGTCTATATATATCTTATCTATACTAATATTATAAAGACCTGAAATTGGTTTGTAAGTTTGTATGTAGGAGTAACCTTCGGAACCACTGATCCGATTCGGAAAACTCTTTCACTAACGGAAAGCCCCGATTAATTGTAGCCTATGACAAGGCTACAATTAAAACGTTCCCTTGGGTTAATTTCCGAAAATACGGGAGCGAAGTCGCGAGCAAAAGCTAGTAGTGGATATGAATAAACGAGCCGGTGTATTTTTTTTAAATAGAATCTTTACAATAAATTGAAAAAAAGAAAAAAGAAAAATACATCCTACACCACATAAAACAAACCATAATAGAATTGAACCTACATAAAGTGGAGCAGCTTGAATTAATTTAATTTTCTTTGTAAAATAGTAATACCTACCCTACCTAAAGTAATTATGTTTTTGCTTTAGTAAATATATTTCTTTAATGAATACCGAATTTTACAGAAACCTGTAATTCGGGCGGAGATAATGAAATATTAAAATAATTTCATGTTTTTGTACCGCAAACTAAGCGAAGTGGAAATCTATTGTTTTAATTTAGCTGGCCTTAACATAAGTACCTTCTTATAATTAATTTTAATAAAGCTTTTCCTTCACAATGGACAAATAAACATTAATTTCGTTATTGGGACAGTTACGAATTGAAGTTGATATAAATCTGTTTTCCAAATGCCTAATTAATTTAAGCAGTGTTCTAAAACCTTCCCGAACAGGAAGGAATTTCAATCATAATAGCTATTTATAGTTAACACAAAGTAAATGTTTTCAATCAGAAATAGACACAAACGGGGATAATTATAATGATACCAGCCTATTACTGTCGCAGAGCTGAGCAAAGGCCGCTTTACATACCGATAAGGATAAAATTATTTCATTTAATCATTTACTTAACTTGTCATACCAGTGTCTTTATTCTTTGGTAAGTAAATAAGTGAAAAGTACCTGCTTATTCCCACAAATAAAGTTAATTATTTTCAAATATTCGATGCTAGCTTATGCCCGCGGCTTTACCCGCGTGGAGTTCGGTTATTGTCCCACGGGAACGTATTACAGGGATAAAAAGTATCCCATGTGTTAATCCAAGTTATAAACTATCTGTGTACGAATTTCATGCAAATTCGTTTAGTAGTTTTTGCGCGAAAGAGTAACAAACATCTATACATACAAACTTTCGCGTTTATAATATACATAAGTAAGGATTGTATAGAGCCCATTGACTCGAAGTCTACATAGAGTCAATTGGTTTTAAGACCAAAAACACAAATAAAAAAAGAGAACACCTCCATTTAATTAAATATACCACTATAATAGATAATACGCCATATTTTACGCCATATCAGATAATAATAGATATTCATTACAATAATGATAGTTTTACGTTATCTTGCTGCGGCCTAACAGGGTCATGTACGCACTAGTTTTAAGCACAGCTGTAACTCTATGCTTGTGTACATTGTGCATTAAATAAATAAATAAATAATTTGTAGCTAAAAGACTAATATATGTCATTGTTGCTTGTTGGAAACTATTCATGTCTCAGTAAACGATACACAACTTCATGAAAACGGCGACAACTACCTTGTACAATATTCACTTCACTCCCAAATCTTGATTATCTTAAGTTATCTTCATCAAAACTAACATGAAACTTGAGCTGATGCTTCGAAATGTGTGTATCTTAGTTGGTTTGCATTTATGTATCGTTTAGCTGAGAGTTTGGTTTTGAAATCAAATATAGTTTTACTTATCAAAACGTTACAAAGTCCATTAAAATACTATATATGTATACAGCGTTTCCTGGAGCTTCTGGCTATAATAACAGCCGTTAGGGTCCATCTTCAAGGGTAAGCAGCGCTTGTCTAGGTCGGTCTGTAGATGGGTGAACATCAATTTTAGAACGAGTTACCTTCGTGCCTCGGAAAGCAAGTTCAGCCGTTAGTCCCGGCTTTCATTTGCAGATCTTAGACAGTCGTTACAGGTAGTCAGTGGCCCGAAAGTCTGACAACCACTCTTACCCTGGCTCTTTGTACATAATATCACGACTGTAATCCCCAAAGGCTTAGGCAGAGGTCTACATAATAGTACACCCACATTTCGCTAGTTATGTTTAAGTCCCATCGATTAAGGGGCGAGCCTATTGCCATCAACCGCGCACAAATTTAGACTCCGTGGCCACTGGGAAATTCCTGATGGAAAAACCCAACAACATTTTGCCCGACACGGGAATCGAACCCAGGACTTCATGCTCATTAGTCGCGCTAGCCACCACTGGACCAACAAGGCAGTCGCTCCTTGTAAAGTACTGGTAATCAGCTGCATCAAGTCAGACTAGATGCCGACCCCATAGCCGGGGATCGTGGAAGGCGCACTAGTTCCCATGATCCCCGGTGCAAGTGTGGGAAGGGAACACCGGGGTGGTTTTTAGTCAGTTCGAGTCTGACAGACCCCTCCGCCCACCCCAGGGCGGAGGACATCCGTGGGGATTTTCCTCACTGGAACAAAAAAAAAACAGATGCCTACGCCAACATTGTTGGGTAAAAGCTACGCAGATTATGATATACTGCGTACCATGAGCAGTCAGCCACTCTCCCACCTAATTGACTATTGGTTCCAGCTTAAGAGATATAATAGTTTTGGACCCGATGGGTGGCGCTTTGGTTACCAAATTACACCCACGTTAAGCTAAGTCGCATCGCTAGAAGTGTAATAATGTTCATATCATGATTATTTAATCATTTGATGGGGCTATTACCGCATAAATCGGTAAGGTATAACTTTTATTAGACCTAATATTTAATGATTTGTTTAAGATTTATTACTGCCGCATCTGTATCATGATTCAGGCATGCGCGTAGGTACGGTATAAAATATAAAATAACATACCATTTGACCTTGCAGCCTTGTAATATGACCATAAAATATTTATTGATGTACGTAGGTTCGGAATATTTATTAAAAGGCTTAAAAAATAAACCACAGTGGCGTAAAATACAAGTTTGATGGGTTATTTCGAGTTTCTACGAAATTGTCTATTGTTTTTTGTAAATACACAGTTTGCTAAAGTATTGCTTTGTTATGGGAGAGCGGGGCTTCCCAACACAGGCATCACTTGCTTAAAGGTAGGCTCCAAACATTAAACTTTGGTATATACTTGTTAAGCAATAAATTATATTGTATTTTTTGTATTTTGTCTGGTTGGAGACATAATTTATTAATCAAAATTTCTGAGACATAACCGACCGTCGTGTACTTTAGTTCACAGATTATCTAGTTCATAGTAGAACTGGCTTGTGTTTTATTAACCAAACTAATATCTATTTACACTAACACTGTTATCTAGATGGGTACTAACGAGCAAAAACTGAGACCTATTCAAATTGGTCGTATTAAAGTGTTAAATTATGTGTCATTATGGATTGTGTGAGGAATGATATGAAAGAGGAAGGAGTAAATGATGCCGTGACGTCTGACAGGGGAGAATGGAAGAAGAAAACGTGTTGGGCCGACCCCGAGTAGAATGGGACAAGGGCAGGAAGATGATGATGTGTCATGTCATAATGGTTCGAAAAACATTTTAAATACTTCCATAAGCATCGGTTTAGTTTTATGTTTATGCTTAGGTATTTTTTTTTTTTTTATCAAACCGCACACGTAACCAACTTGCCGCCTTGACCCCATTTCTACAGCTGTCAAAAAATCACAGCAATGATTTGAATTAACAGACAGATGAAGTTGGTATACAATTAACTTCCCTTACTTAAAGTTGGTATACAATTAACTTCCCTGACTTATATAACCCCAAAAATCATGAAAACTTTGCAAAAGAAGTACTTTGAGAAACTGAAACCGCACAAATACGCCTGTAAAATATAACGACTTATACAAAACGACTTCATCTTATCGGATATCAATATCGGTGTTCGTAAAATTTGAAAACCTCAGGGAAATTATTCTCGGTAAGATTTTCGTAATATCAATCTGCTGGGAGGGTGTCCGTCGCCATTATGCTGGCTGTTTTCTGTTCGTTTTCGTTCGGCATAAAAACGAAATATTCGTTCGGATTGCTTTCACTGCTTCACAATACAAAACAGATCAGTCTGCCTGTAAAAAGACAGATTTAGAGACATTTTGTTTTTCTATCTCTACGTACTAATGTGACATTTCTTTCAAGCGTAAACGTATGTTGGATTATCTACTCACTTTTTAATGCTCTCAAAACGGTAAAGAAAAGCTACGTGAGGTAGCTAGAACAACTATAGCTAGTCCCAGAACCAGAAAATCGAAGACATAGGTTATCCATGAACCCGCACTGGGTTTGCGTGGTGGATTTCATAGAGAGGCAGCCTTTTACCAGCAGTGGGGGCGTTATTAGCTGATTAAGCATATACATATTATTTTCAGTAGGTGTTTGATAACTAAGTTATTGACCAATAACCCTATGAAATCTCCCTGACAAAAGCAAAGGGATGTATCTGAGGAAAAGGTATGAGCGATAATAACTCTTACTAGATTTTACTCTTTTTGGTTAATAAGGCTTATTTTTCTTTACAAATTTTCTTTCGCTTACGGCGGCAACAAATATCTTAGTTACCATGATATTTGACTATAGGACCAACCAAATCAAATTTCCTTTATCTACATATACTGAAAGCTATGTTAGTGTAGTTTGCAATTCAATGTGGTTAATGGAGGCCGTGTATCAGCTAATGTTTCCATTACGCATGCTGCTCGTAAGCTGCAACTTAAGTCCTAGCTTAGCGCATACAATAATATGTGTAGATCACTAAGTATAATAAATTGAATATAATACCTTCCAAGTCAAGTAATACAATAAAGCAAGGAATAAAGTGAATGAATAAGTCCACGTCCTAACCAAAGCGGCAGTCGCGCGAACAAATGTTCGTCGCAATCATTTTGTTTGGTGAACATGAGCGTGTGGTCGCGCCAACAGACAGGACAGCCCCTTAGCCCTTCGCTGACGAATACTTTTTGTAGCGATGCCGTCGTGTGTTAGTCTCATTTGAATCAGAAGCGATGCGAATGCGCTTCAGCTTCAAAAATCGAATCGAATCATCGGAATGCCTATGGCATTAAGTCCGCCTCTGTATTTTGTGCTTGAAGTGTTAAATAAATAAATCGTGGCTATGCGGGCGATACTTAAGATACATACAACAAGCGACGAGCAGTGCGACTGTATCGCAGCGTGTTGGTTTGCAGACCGTGTGTAAGCATTCGTACAGATTGATCGCTTGGTTTAAGACACGGGTAATTAATTTTCTGCCATGATTTATTTCGGAGTATTTTGATAAAAGTGAATAAGTATTTCTAATGTAGTATTTCTAATTCACTGATCCATGTATTATTGCTATAATCATCATAACATTAGGCGCCGTCTAATCGTATTACAAACAGCTGCAATCATGAATATCTCTCAACGCAACAGAATAGATTTGCAACATGCGGTTTCAATTTCACAGATGGCCATTTAAAATTTTGCTCTAAACCATTCAACACTTTATTCAAGGACTAACATTAGAGTGTCTGCACGTTTAACATTTTTCTTTATCTCAGTTTATATTTAACGATACTAAAGTATTGTAAATCACTCACCCTTTTGGAGTCTGTTTAAACAACGAAGTTGTTTCCGCGCACTCCGATCTGAAAAGAAAAATTGCCTGTTTCAATTCGAAAGGTTAGTCGTGTAAACAGAAACTCCCAAAATAATGGAAAGTGCTACGCATGTACACGTTAGAAAATTAATAGAGACTTATTAAAATGGCAAATGGTGAAGAAAGATATTTCAAAAAAATACTTGACTTTGAATAAAAGTCTTAACAATCTAATTAGGAGAAAAGTTTTATAATATCCTTGAAAATATTATTTCTCAGCGTATCAATGGAGATCTATGCAGAGTCAGAACTTAAGAGGCAACCGATATTATGAATCTAGTCTACATACATAACATAATACAGTTAAAACTCTCACGTCCAACAAATTTCATAAAAATTCTTCTACGCCCTACAGACTCACGCGAGAAGTAGCGGCGAGAAGGCTCGCCGGGACATAGCGCGAGAACCGAGAAGGTCTCTACACTCATACGACCTTCTCCCAAGATCCGAGAAACCCTTTAAAGCGAGCAAAAAGACCGACACCGATCGGAGAAAAGGCGAGCGCGAGAATGAGATGGCGAGAAACCGGGTGTTCTCGGCGTGAGTCTGTAGGGCCTTTCACAGTTTATGTACAAAGGCGAGGCAGAGTTGGTTTTCTGACAGCAAACCTTATTGCGACAGTGACACATTTTGTACCAAAACCGTCCTACATTCAGCACCACCAAAAAAGCGAAACTTATGACTGTCATACCATCCGCCACTTAACCAATTAAGTGGCCAAAATCCAATTAAGCGTGAAACCCCGTATCATTGAGTGTTCGACAGTTACAGTTAATTTCGTATAGTGTGGACTGGGCCTGCAAATAGAGGACACTAGTTACTTTATACGACTATGGCGTCAGTGACTGAGCCAATATTGGAAGGGAATAGCTTTTGAAGGTGACTTATTGGATGTTGGAAAGTCCAATAGGATGTGTTTTATTATTGTAACTGTGTGGAGGTAAGTATTCATCTAGAATGGAAGCTGAAATCAACATAGTTGGGAAAAAGCTGGGAAGATGATGAATTGTATGGAGGTAAGAGTTGTTTGATTAGTTGACCGACGACTTTTTAAGAGGTGGCTGCAATGTACTGGCATGAGCAGAGAACCGGGTGCTATAAAGAGATCGTAGTGAATTGCGACAGGCAGAGTTGTTTTACTGATAGAGTGGTTGTTTCTGTGTCGGTAGTCTTCAGAATGATGAATAGTCCTGTGTTTTTCTACTGTATTTACGACTTTATGCTCTTTTCTTAGGTCATATTATGGTTGTAATGTAAAGCAAGACTGTCTCGGTGGTCTAGTGGTCGTAAGTACGACTGCTGAGCATGGGGTCCTGGGTTCGACTCCCAGGTCGGGCAAAGTGTTAATGGGTTTTTACCATTAGGAATTAGAAACAGCTACAGGATCAGGATTTGTGCCCAGTTGATGGCAATAAGCTCGCCCCCTATTACATGGGACTTAAACATAACTGGCGAAATGTGGGTGTATTATTAGTTACACCTCTGCCTAACCCTTCGGGGATTACAGGCGTAATGTTCATGTTATATAAAGTATTACTAAGTCTCAACGTCTTCATCATCATCGCATTAGTAGTGGGAACAAAGCCGTCAATAATGACAATTGTCATTCATAATCATCAAAAGTTGTCGAAATATAAGAAACGATCATCATAATATTCATAGGTACATTTTTTCGAATGACATTATCCTTACTATTCAATAGTTACACAGAATCAGAATAAGAATACTTTATTTGCTTAAAATACAGGTGTTACCAGTTGTTAAAATTGGTGGTTTAGGCACTAACCAGATTTTGCTATTTTAGGGCATGCAAATATAATTTTACATTATTATATAATGCGTATTTAAAAGGATTATAACTAATATTTCCTTAAGCTAATATAAAGTAAAATAATTATAAATAAGAAAAAGAAACAAAAAAAACACATATTGCACATAAAACCCTAAAGATACCTTAACATTAAATTTTGTGTTGCGGAATTTTAGATTGTAGAAAAAAAAATCTGTCAACCATTTACGCAATTTATTTCTCAAATATTTAAATGGGAGTTCTCTAATATTTCTAGGTAACTTATTAAAGATATGATATGATACACATTGTTTTTTATCAATGTTGTATTGCAAAATGGTATCATAATTTTTGTTGGATCTCTTGGCCTCTGCTTAGTGTAACTGTCACCTGTGAGTCTAAAAAACTAACAACACTGACAACATTACATCGCACCTGTATTTCCCGAGGCATATCCACATTTCACCAGTTCAGTTCGAAAGTAGTAAAGATCTATCCTTTAATATGACTAGTAAGTTATCTCTTAACGAAATCAAATACGGGACGTGTGTTGAGTCCGTAATAGCAATCGCTTTACTGCCCGAATGTCGAATAATATTTTAGTATCGAGAAAACTGTGTCACAACTTTTATTATTTTTGGCGCTATTGTACGTCGATTATTATGCGATAACTTGGTTACTAACACCCTTATTTCTGTGGATAGTATGAATGTTGGTTTGGGCGGATGAAAGTACAATGTTTATGTTATTGATAAGGTCATTATAATAGCTATGATGCAACACGGTGCTAGCCATCTTCTTGGAGCCTATCCTGACGGGCAAATTTTTGGGTACGATAAAAAAGAAGAAACGTGACACATTTGACTGGAGCTAAATGAAAAATAAACAAGAAAGAAGATTTTTACTTGTACCGTATCTAAAGACAAAATTTGTAGAATTAAAAATAGGCTAACATAAAACCGTTATAAAGGTATGTTAAGTGGTGACATAAAAACTTTTTTGCAAAAAAAAACCGACTTCCAAAGAAAACACTAAAAAAGTGGAAAATAACTTTACTTTCGGAAGTCGGTGACTATTGTTTGTTTCATTGACTTTTTTTGCCACCGACTTCCGAAAGTAAAGTTATTTTCCACTTTTTTAGTGTTTTCTTTGGAAGTCGGTTTTTTTTTGCAAAAAAGTTTTTATTTTACCCTTTTTAGTTATGGTATCACACACAAATCCTTGTCAAGTATCAATTTCGCAATTTCTTTTACTTGGATGACATTTTTTCCAGTTATTTTGATTTCAAAACCAAACTGCTGAACCGATTTTGATGAAATTTCTATGGGACCAATCGGGAAGTAGATCCATTCAGATAAAAGAAGAATTTTTCAAATCGGTTCATAAATGACGGAGATATGAGGTAACAACACAAAAAAAAAACATACAACCGAATTGAGAACCTCCTCCTTTTTTTGAAGTCGGTTAAAAAGAGAGGTTTTAAAAGCGTCCACCTTTTCAATTAAATTTTATACGACTATCAAGTGCACTTAAAAATCATCGTTAAGTATCCATTTTGTGGCTATTCAATCCGATTGAACCCAAATCGGGCAATAATGTTCCAGTTTTAAAGATTTATTTTATCGTCGCCACAAACATTTCAACGTTCGCAACTCTATTTTTAAACCATAAAACCAGAAGTTGTCAAAATGACGTCACCATGTTTGTTTTTTTATCACCTCCATGGATTTAATATATTGTTGCTGAAACTGTAAAACTTTATGGTGATTTTACAGATTTTGTTGAGAAAATAAACAGAATTGGCTTCAAGCAATGTGGTTGGGGTACTCGGGATTCACAAAGAAATGAATACAAGGGCGTTTATTTACAAAGGTTTATTTATAAAGGTAACAACCTAATTATAATTTACTTTGATCTGAAAAACTAAGTGGTTTGTACTTACAATTGTTTATGTAAGTGTAATAAATAGCGTTTCAGAAATAATTTAATATTTGCTATTTTTAAACTAACATGAAGTTCAATAGAATTCTTTGGTTAATAGTTTTGCATGTTTACATAAATTGACAATAAAATATTAAAGATTTATAAAATGCAAATAGGTAACTCCAAACTTTGTACCTTCAAATTGAAAAAGAAATAATTCTAGTGTTTTTTTTTCTTTTTATCACGCACTACATTCAAACATCCATGACAGTGTTTTATTAAACAACATTACATTACTTTAATTTGTAGTTATTTATGCTCTCGGTATAATGTGATTGCTAAACACCTTTAGTTACAAGGGTCACCTATTATTTGGGTCACCCACTATCTGACACAGTCTTACAGCCAGCCATCTTTACGAAAAAAAATCGCAAATAGAATTTTGAAAGCATTAAAATAGGATTTATTCATATAGCCATACAGACCAAGGGTATTCAAGACCTTTATTAATATTTAGGATTTTATTATAAAAGTATACGAGAAAGACCTCGAAGCTGTGAAGTTTTCTATTATTTCTCTCCCTCGAGAAATCCTAAGCAAATGTCATATGCGAAACATAACATTTCCACATGTCTAAATACTAAGTATGAAGCCAAAGGAAAAGAGAATAAAAGTCGGATAAAATAAGCTGCAGCCAAATACGTTTTAATGTTAAACCACAATGTAGGACTTTTGGGGTTTTCCGGGGATTTCAGCTTTGTATGGAACGAAGATTGGGCTGTTTTCTTTGAATTTGTAACGCGACAACGTTTCGGATTTGTGACTTTATTTGCAAGATTTATTTTATATTACATTTATTTATTTGATATTATTTTCTTTATTTGCGAAAATGCGCGATTTGATTGCCCCTCTCTTTTGCAAGAAATGGTATATTTTGTTAATTCAAAATTCAATATGCATAGTTACACACCCTGTGTAGTGTAGAACTTCTAGATGTTGCGTGTTTCCCGATAATTATAATTAGGACTGCCCAATTATTGAAAGACTGCTTCCACACATGATATAATATGTTTTATGCAATACTAAACTATTGTGGGTCATTTTAGGTTCGAACCATAAATCTTACCTATTTAACAGGTATTGTTTGTAAGGATTTAAGTAAATAATTTTAAAATTATACATACAAAGACATATACAGTGAATAAATACCTAACTAACAAGGCTTAAATTTCCATATATTTTATAGTCAAACATTTTAAACTACAAGAGACATCCAGAAATGAATTGCGGCATGAACGTGGGACTTTAGTCAGCACTTCTCCATGTTCAATTAAAGCCAACAGAGTTTTGAATTTTAAATAACTCTGTAAAATATTACTGGGAAATTGTGAGTGAGTGCCTAATAGCGTTTTCAATTGCGCTGTAACTTTAATGCATCAATTTGTTTTTTTTTCCAGGAAGTGTTTGTATTTCTTTGAACGTAGAGCTTGATCATTTTACGGAATGGAGTTAAAGTTCCATAAAAAAAATACCTATTTAGTGAGAAAATTATAAGAATTGACGCGATAATTCATCATTACGACTTGCTAATTAATAATAAAGACTTCAAAAAGAGAAAATTCTAACAAGTATTATACACAGTTTCTCGTAAACATAAGACAAAGCATTGTTTACAATTTGCCATCAATTCAAATAAGCTGATACTAAAAGCTTTCTATCGTGCGAAGGACACTGACGAAATTAAATATTATGTGGATACCACACCTGGTGAACATAACGTGATTAAATTTTAATCCCTTGTTATTTTGGGGATAGAATAAACAAATTCTATATCGCTTGTTTTTCACCGGAATATCTCTGTGAGACACGATACTTTTCACGCATTTTTCACAATTGCCTAGACGACTATGTAACCAATTATTCAATTAGTGATGGCACGGTTGGCGCAGTGGCTAAGCGATTGGCTGGTGCGCCGCGTGTCGCGCGTTCGAAGAACAATTTAAATGCATTGCAATGAGTTTATATATTTAATCCAACATAATATACAACACAGTAGTCGGTATAGCTTCAACTTACTTTTTGTTTTCAGGTATGCAGCCAGCTAAGTAATAAATATTTGTGATCTCTCTGAGAATTTTGGGCACGGAGCCAAGTCAAATAGAACCACTAGGAACCTAGGTTGTAATACATACAGTTAAACCCTACTCTAGCCTCTATCCTACTATAGCTACTCCGAATGAACAGAAATGATTGGGTTCTTACTTCTTACTTCATTTACGATATTGCTAAAATCATGTTTGTCTAACATGATGATTGGTAACTAACGCTATAGTTTATGCTAGCATCATGTAAGTACGGACGTCCAATGATTTACTATGTTAATTTAATTAACAGCCTATACTGTTTTCGACATACACTTAAGGCCCGCTTGCACGATCTATTACTAAACACATTAAACTGTCAACGAATTTAAAACATCTTCGCCGTTGGCCAAGTGGTCGCAAGTGCGACTGCTCAGTATGACGTCCTGGGTTCGATTCACGGGTCGGGCAAAGTGTCATTCGGTTTTTCCATCAGGAATTTTTCAGTAGCAGCCACGGAATCTGGATTTGTGCCCGGTTGATGGCATTAGGCTCGCTCCCTATTACATTGGACTTCAAAAATAACTGGCGAAATGTGAGTTTACTACTATGTACACCTTCGGGGATTACAAGCGTGATGTTATGAATTTAAAACATTGTGCTGTTTCAGTCAATGGTTTAAAGCTGAAACGACAAATTAAATTAAATATGTTTAACATTATAACACTACATTATTTAGTGATTGATGCTGCAAGCGGGCCTTAGATATATTCGCTCTGTGAGAGATCACTCTCACAGACTGAATTTCTAAGGCCCGCTATGCACTAGCATGTGATAGTAGACGTCACATGTCTTAGTAATTTTTTTTCTACTTTGAAGATGCAGTTTTGTTTACGAATAATGTGGAACCTTATTTCAATGAGTAATTTGCTTACGATTGATGTTTAGTTTTAGGAAAAACAGTTTGTTTGTAAGCAGCAACCATTCATAGAGTCAATTGAAGCTATCATATAGGTGTTGAAAAGACAGCTATGCTTCCATGGTTTAATAGTAAGCCGTCATTTCTCAGAATTTATTGAAAGCTGTCAGATTGAGATATAATGAATCCGGTCCGTTCGCTTCTCAGAATAAAATAAATGGTTTCATTGAAAAATACAATTCTTTCAAGTTCAATTTACTATGTAAATAAGGCGCTTTAAACGCTTAAACTAGAAGCTTTACAACTCATTCAAAATGAATGCGATTTATTTTGTTTTTTTATATTTCAATATTAGCTTTTGATCGAGGCTTGGCCATTGTGGAGGTCAAAACTTATCTCACTGAAACATTATCGGGATAAAATAAAAATAAAAACAGACGGGCAGCGGTAATTTCACATTTTTAATATTAAGAATAACAATGGTTGTCAAGATGTTAATAGGTACGTAGCTTGCCTTCTTATGTTTTCTCAAAGCGATATTGTTTTTACTGATGCTCCGTATAATAAATGAAGTTAGAAGAAAAATTACCTGGAACGGTAAAGAAAACCAACGAAAGGCAAATAATAAGAACAATGCCATTGTTGAAGGTTTCCATTTATTCAATACGGACGCAGGTACAGACAGAATAGCAATTGAACGAAATAAGGCCATGTTGGTAACATTTTGTGGGCGGCAAATTGTTTCACGAAATGTGCCAATGTCGGCACTCGACTCGACTCTCGGTATTAAAGCGGTTTTATTCGATAAAGAAGTACCTACTTTATAAGGACAGCCGGTAAACCAACTAAGCTTTTCTTGTGAAATCAAACGATAACCGTGGCCAAGTATCTACTACATAAAAGTTTATGTAGTAGATACTTGGCCACGGTATGTAGACTTTTTGTTGTGTTGGTGTTGTCCTAGTTCAATAGGAAGACAATCTTGATCTAAGTATATTTTTAGTTAATCATACTTTTAAGATTTTATTTACTCTCTCAATTCCTTGTTAGTTATCTGTGCCTGAAACATGCTTAGAATTCGTGTAAATGCTTAACGTGAGAGAGCGAATTTTTTTCTACCAGTTGATCGTAGTTGAAATACTGCATGTTAATAATTACTAGTATGTCTACTCTGACAGAAGTATTCGAATGAGTCGCGACTTTACACACTGATGACGATTTTGAATGCCCATTGACACTGGTCTAGGTTATATGAAAGAATTAGGGCTGACTGACTGCTTGTCATCGCAGTCAATTTGTAATAGTCAAGTAGAGGAAATTGGCTGTCGTGGAGAAGGTCAAATGTTAATGGAATTGTAAGTACCTGGTTGTGTGTTTACGTACCACATTCCGCAATACGTAAATCGTAGGAACACATTCCAGAAATTCTTAATGTCACTCTGAAGTAGGTATGCTGATGATGATGAAGAAAACTCTCGCGATCCTTACTGTTCTTGAAACACAAAGTCACGTTTAATGGTAATATTAGCTTAAAAAAAGATGCAGTTAAACATGAATAATTCAGAATCATAGCAAAAGTAATTTTGAAAGCTATCTAAGCTCCTTTAGCAAAACCGCTGTTCGGACGTTGACATACTGCGGGCGAGGTTGAACTGGGAAAACTAACAAATGCATTTGTAGCATTTTTTTTAATGTGACTATTTTTGTTATTACTTATTATAAGTCGAGGGGCGACCGCACCTCAGGAGATGATGCGACTTGCGTCCGTCACGTCGCGCCGCAAGGAGGTCTACTCTCTAAGCACGAAACCCGTAGTTTCGGCCGAAGATACGGGCGTTTGCTACTCCGTATCACTTACGGACATACGATTAGTGAGAGACCTGAACTAAAATCGAATGACAACACGGTTGGACAGTTGTCCCTACTCTTGATGTATTTTCAAAACTCGTGAATCCGAAAATAATAGGGCGTAGGGTTCATTTCGAAGTTTCGATCTACTTTCGTACGGGCGCGTATCTTCGTTGACGGACTTAGAGAGTAAACCCCCAGACCCGCTTCGCAGTGACCCGTGGCAAGCTCAAGCTGTTTAATTCATTTGTTTTTTCCGTAGTCCCTGTCGCAAATCGCATGCCACATGAGCGTAGCTTACGGTCAAGTAGATAGAAATTATTGTTCTTTTAGAACGGTTCGAATAAAAAGATAAATCTTTAGGAATGGCCGACCAAGTTGAAAGAAGGACGCCGATTCTTATGATGGATAAAAAGTTTTTAAAAACAGTGCAAATTAAAAAGATTTACTGGTTTCTCGAGTTGTACAAGCGCTTTGTGAGGAGTGATCGTCGTACAGTTTTGAAGAATCGCGTTACTGATCTTATTTTCTTAGTAGCAACACAAATTAAAAAAAAAAAAAACTAGTAGGTACCTGCACATTTTGTATTTGAACTTACTGTTAGGAGGTACTTGTAGTCTTTCATACTATGTTTGTCCTTTAATATTTTCTTTTAATTGTAAGTGATGTTGTATTGTCTGATTTGTGAACCATTTATAGAATAAATCTAAATGTGGTAAAATGCTCGTAGAAATTATTATCGACATGAGGGCAGCAGTCAGAAATTATGCGTAATCAACCAAAATCTAACCCCACTGCCGCTGACAAAGACATATTCAGTGAACGTTATCAAATAATATGAATTCATTTTAGGATGTCAATTCCACTTCATCAACTTCCATAAGTGCTACATCAGAAATTCGATCACAATTATCTTTATCATTTGTGCCTCAACCACCAGCCAGCCAACTTTACGAAAAAAAAAAAAATCACACTTAGAATTTAGAACGCCAAATTAAAATAGGATTTTATCCATATAGACATACAGATCAAGGGTATTCAAGACCTTTATTAATAACATAACATCACGCCTGTAACCTCAGAAGGGACAGCCAGAGGTGTACTTAATAGTACACCCACATTTCGCCAGTTATGTTTAAGTCCCACGTAATAGGGGGCGAGCCTAGTGTCATCAACCGGGCACAAATCCAGATTCCGTGGCCGCCACTAAGAAATTCCTGATCGAAAATCCCAATAACATGTTGCCCGATGTGGAAATCGAGTTCAGGGCCTCATGCTCAGTAGTAAAGCGCTTGCAACTACTTCACCAACGAGTCAAAACTAAACCACAACTACATGTTTTGAACCCTGCAAGCTCAGTTTTAAAATGTTTGTGCATGTGTCACGTATTACGTATGGGGGCGTTGGATTTTTTTTTTATTGTAAAGTGGGTGCTAGCCCATGAAAGGTTGGGAACCTATACGCTAAACAAATATAAACCAGTACCGAATTACCGCTTCAGATTCTCTCAAATATTTATGAATGTTGTTTTCACGTGCAATTTAAGATAGTCTAAACATAATCAATTATGCCTAAGTAGTCACAAAGTAATTGATCTAATTGTGTGTGTGAAACTTATGGCCCAGGGGACTAATTAGTATCTATTACTCGATATGTTGTGGGTGATTTGGACCTTGGCGTGGGCCTAAATCCAAAATAATGACGAAACGGTTGGCGCAGTGGTTGAGCGATTGACTGCTGCGCTGCGTGTCGCGGGTTCGATCCCCGCACGGAACAAATATTTGTATGGCCTACAGATAGTTGTTCCGGATCTGGTTGTTTGTGTATGTGAGTTTATGTTTGTAAACGCACCCACGATACAGGAGAAATTCCGAGTGTGGGGCAAAGTTTAAAAAAAAAAAAAAAGTTGTGCCGTTTGCCCATCTATTTTAAGATCAGCTTCAAGACTATCTGGTGTATCGAAATACCAATACGTAACATGGAGCGATTGCCTGTCTGACCTTCACAACCCAGTTACTGGTAAACAGGATAGTATTAACCCTTGATAAGACAGGGTAGTGATTAGCATTGGTTGTAAAATATAAAATTAGGGTCATGGAAAACCGTTGCATCTTAATATTTTATAATAAAGTCCAAAATGATATCAAGTATACTGCGACAAAAGTTGGTATTTTTTCCTGTTTGCATAATTGTCGAGTCCAAATGTTGCGATTTGCATGCCAAAATAATTTCCCATGAATATTCTATTATACAAGTTTAAAATAAAACTGTGACCTATTTTTCTTGACAGACGTTTACGAGTTTCTTCGGATGATAAATTGCGCGTTTCCATTTTTTATAACTTGATTTAAATCTTTTATCCGTCGTAATATCATGTTTATTAAATTGTACATTATATATCTATATTATTATTGTGTTGTGTTGTTGTGTTGTACTTGGTAAATAGGTATTTGAATTTCGATACCTTCTTACTTTATCAGATAAAGTAAGAAGGTATCTCTCTCTCTCTCTCTTCTTTTTTCTTTTTTTTTTTATTCAAGGGGTTCTTAGCATTGCAGAATAACTTAGATAACTTTATTGATTACTATGTAATCCGAAAGACTTTGTGCTGTCCAAATAATTCCGAAAATCACTTTCACAAAAAAAAGAACAGGAATGTTTTCCAATTTAACTTCCTCTAACAAATCATCACTAACATTTAAAAAGTGCAATTTCCCAATTTCATTTATATATATAGATACCATTTCATATCAAATTATTCACAAAGCTCACCTCTGCGTCATCGCTATCCTCTTGTTTACTAACAATTATTAATTTAAACACAATTTCATCGAAGCTTTCACGCTATTTCCAATGTCATTGTGAGTATTGACTAACATAATGGTATGTCGGTTTTAATCCAATTTGTATTCATGTCAGACACAATGTGTAGCCACAGTTTAATAATTTAAAGTTAGACTGGTCTGCCGCGGTCGTGTGTATTTGCAGAAAGCTTGAATTCGCTCTGAGGGGTGTACAATGAATAATACTAATTATCGCCAATCGAATGAATTGGCGATAATTAGTGAACGAAAGGACGGAGCGCAGGTCTTTAATTGAATTTGTGGAAGTGATATCATTCCCATATAGTTTGTATAGATACATAATTGAATGCCAGTTGACTGAAAAACAAATTAAGTATACAATAAGTACTGAGTATTCAAGGTCAGATGGTGTATTTCAAACACCATGAAATCAAAAGTGTTAACTTTCTGATTGTATGTATTGTTACTTCTTGACGTAAATCGACTTCCAGTACAGTCACGAGCACCAATATGTAAACAATTAGCAACTTTTAAAAGTGATTTTCTCCTACTGTTCTGATTAAAATTTCATGTTGTTACGAACATAGGATTTATCCTATCTCCAAGTTACAATCATTCTTTCTCGCAAAAATTGCTTTTAAACGTAGGAAAGTATTTACATATTGGTGCTCGTGACTGTACGTCTAACCACAAGGCTATTTCCTCTTACTTTATATTGTTTTTATTTCTTTCCTTAATGCGGTACATAAACAATTTATTACAAACGCGGAAAGAATTGCCCACATTAACTGTTTTCGTGATTTAAGATACACCGATTCTTGGCGGTTCTGTGTAATGTCATTTGGCAGTTAAAAGCATTTTAGAGAGCCGTAATCCAAAGTTATAACTTTAATATGAGGAAGATTTAGATGAAATGGGAAGACCGGAATAGCCCTAATGCTAGGCTATCACCGCTCACTATTATCTTGAGACGTGCTCTGAGATTACCGAGAAGCCGATTTTAGAGGATAATGCAGGAAGCGTATTTTTCTAGAATGACAATGAATATAAGTCTGGCAAGACAAATACTAGAAAGAGCTAGCATTTGTCTCCCAAATCCAAACCTTAAAATCCTTAAAAATATTAGATTCCTAGGTATAACAATTTTTTTTTTAAAATCTCCTACGAAATCTAAACAATAATCACACAACTGCAAGTAGAGCGTTAAAGCTTCATAACCGTGAAAAGACTGCTCGTACAAAAGTTTTAAAACAAGTAATTAGTGTATTTCATAGAAATGCAGAGCGATTTTAATTTTATGCAAAATTCCCATGAACATCGTATTTTATTAACACACTATGAACTTTTTATGAATAATGTGACTGCATTCTCGCATACATAATTTTATCCGTGAAGCAAAATATCATGTGGAAACATGCACTTCTAAGAAACATCTACATAACATCACGCCTGTAATCCCTGAAAGGTTAGGCAGAGATGTACCTAATAGTAAACCAACATTTTACGAGTTATGTTCAAGTTCCATGTAATAGGGGGCGAGCCTATTGTCATCAACCGGGCACAATACCAGACACGGTGGCTGCTATTGAGAAATTCATGATGGAAAAATCCAATAACACATTGCCCGACCTGGCAATCGAATTCAGGACCTCATGAACCGTAGTTGCACTTGCGATCACTAGCCCAAAAAGGCAGTCCTAAGTAAGGAATATCTATTAGTCTAGAGTCGGTAAGCATTGTGTGTGATCAATACTCATGCCTTCTCTATATCGAGAAGAGGCTTTAGTCCATCAATGGCACAGTAATAAATAAAAAAATAAAAATAAAATAAAATAACCTCGTATTTCTTGCAAAAAAAATTGTTCCAAAAATAATAATATCGATTTCTGCATGCAATCGCAACTTAATATCTAATACATTTAATATTAATAAGTACATAATATCACCTTACTAAAAAGCAAATATTTAGGTACATTTCCATTATAGTTAATATTACATTCATGGCATTTATTCAAATATTCGAATAATATTATTATATATCAAATCGTAATTCTTAAAAGCAACTAGTAGCAAGAACCCCTCTTAGTAGAGGGTGAAGGCCTCCCCCAGAGATGACCAGCGGTCAGCTTCTGCTGTTGACATCAAGTTGGTGCCGGCGGGGCAGTAATAGGCTGGTAACTAACCCTATAAAATAATTAGATCGCTAGAAGAGCCATGTGAAACGCTTACTATCTAACTAATAGTGACTTTCTGGCATCATCACTCTTGTCGTCTTGCGGTGTAGAATCATTAATATTGGCGGATGTTGACGTTTGATAGGTCCACCATCAGTTCACTTCACAAGTGGCGTTATTTTAAATAATTGTTGTTCTTCTGCATTGGGGTGTGCCTATTTTTGCTAAGAGATAACAAGAGAACACAAACTTATCTGTACCAATATATGTACATTTGCAATATATATTTTTTTATTTATGAGAAAAGAGCTAATAATCTTTCTTAGTAAGTGTTCAGTGTCTCTTATAGATTCGGATTCCCCATATTGTCTTAAAATAACTCTTATGTCAACCGGAGAGACTGTTTTTCTTACATTACAACCGATAGTTACAATATCGAGGATATTTTCGGGAAAAGATTTATTTATACAACATTTACTTGTTTTAAATATAATTACAAAAGACATCGCGTTATTATTGGTATCTTCAATAATAACTTATTAAACCACAACTAAAGATCAACACCAATAAATTTTATTCCCACCGGAAACGTATCAAAGGATCCAATCTGTCCTTAATAGCTGTACCAGCACGTGTAACATGACCACCGTAGAAACGGGTTTTGTCGACGGAAGAATAGACAAAATGACAGATTGTAGAAAGATTTTATATATTCTTCCATCGACAAAACCCGTTTTACGGTGGTCTTGCTACACGTGCTGGCGCCTGACGACCATACCTTATAATAAGCGTCTCAACCACTATTAATCTATGGTCACTGTCTGTCCCAGCATGTTTAATGACCGACTTAGAAGATTTTGCTGAGGTGGAACTGGCTATTTGTCCACTGTCACTTGTATTAAATGTAAGCAGAGTGAATACGGCAGTCATTGTGCCGATAGTCGTATCGGCCAATGGTTTAATAGCCAAGAGCCTCGACCAACATCTGAAGAGGCTCTCGCTTGGCAGCTGGATCAAGGGCTTGATTCAGAAAGCAGTACTTCTGGACACGGCGCGTATTGTTAGGAGGTTCCTCTCTCAAGAGCCCTGACCACCGGTAGCTCGGACCCTGTTCCCGGTGCTGGTGGACTACTATTTTATATATTTTTAAATGTTTTTTTTATACTAATTTTGTACAAGAATATTTAAAAATATAAAAATAAGTGAGAAAAATAAATAAAGGAAATAAATAGAATAATCAATGCCTACCTGCTGAGATTATAAACGGGAATGTAACTCTGTCTGTCTGTTAGTTATCTTTTCACTCCTAAATGGCTAAATGGATTTCGATGAAATTTGAAACACAGGTAGATCATGATGTGGTTACAACATAGGATTATTTAATCCCGGTAGCTGGCTTGTCTTTCTACATCAACTGAATTATGTATTGTAAAAATATCTAATATGTAATTTTCTTCTGACGGCTGTCCAGGAAATTCCCTTTGTCCTATCAAAGCGTAAAGTAAGTAAGTAACAAGCACATATTTAAAAAAAAAACTTTTTTAAACACAACCTTTAATTTTTTTCTTTCGTATTTTTCTTTTTTTTTTTTTTTTTAATTTTTTTTTTCATCGTGCTGTGCTGGCGCTGCCGCTGCGGCTGCGGAGAACCTCAAGCGGCGTAAATATAGTAACCTTTGTGGAAACTATATTTTCGAGCCGTTTGGGGTTGAAACTCTGGGGCCGTGGGGTCCGAGTGCTCACAGCCTTTTTAAGGAAATTTCCAAACGCCTAGTTGACGCTTCCCGTGACCCAAGGGCTGGCTTTTACCTTGGCCAGAGGCTAAGTGTTGCCATACAGCGTGGCAACGCCGCCAGTCTCTTGGGCACATTACCGGCTGACAGCGTTGAGGAGGAGTTTTTTGATGCTCTTTTATAGTTTGTAGTTAGTTAATTTTAGTCTTTTTAATTATTGTAAACATTGAAAATGTAAGCAGAGTTTCTGGAGTTCCTGGAATATTTTACAGTGTAGTGTTTCTTATTGTGGTAGGTACAGTGCAGAGGAGAGAATGCAGTGATTTATCCTTTTGCGGTTTTAAGAGCGCTGAATGGTAACTATTTGCTTTTTGTGGGAAACTGGTTTTTTAAGATTCGTGTTTTGAATGTATGCCGTATTTTGTAGTTATTTGCAGCTATTTTGTAGCTATTTGTCCCAGCGATATTTAATGGCGGACTTAGAAGATTTTCTTAAGGTGGAAATGGCTATTTGTTTACTGTCTTTTAGATTAAATGTAAGCAAGGTTTCCTGTTACATTTTGCAGTGTAGCTTCTATTTATTAGGAGCATCGTAGTAAACACGATAGGGAATGCAGTGATTTAACTTGTTGTGGTCTTATGTTAAGTTTGTGTCCCTCGTTTTGGTATCTTCGTTTTTAGCACAGTTATAGTTCGGGGTATCTGTTACGCACGAACTGGATGACAGTCAGTCCCTCGTACGGCTCGTTTAGAGTTGAGAGACCGAAAGAAACTTGAATTGTCGCGTGCAGAAATAAACACAGAACTGCGCACACGCACATGTCATGTCAGTCAAATTCGTTACTAATAGATCGGTGTTTGTGAAAATTTGAAATGATAAATAGGACTTCGTTGCTAATGTTTTAAACTTTGTTCAAACAGTTTCACAAGCCCGTAAATTGGTTTTCTTTTCGAACTGACAAATTCATTCAAAATGTTCGCGAAACGTATCCATAGCAATATAAAAGGGTGCTGTTGAAAAATAACCCACCTACCAGCACCATATTACTGTGTAAATCAGCTTGTTATTTAAACAGTTACTTAAAATTTCAACAAAATGCCTACAGTCTTAAAATGAATGGAAACCTCAGCTTCAAGACTCGTCTTTATTATTCATTCAAGGTTCTTTTCACACTTTTTACTCGGTGCAAAAGGGAAGACTCTTGACGGTGTCAACACATTTACGTGTAGGTACCAACTGAAGGTAATGACAGGTCACTTGCCCACGGCTACCAACATAACAGAATGACAAATTGCCCTTGGCAGGAGGGAAACCGTCGTGAGATCTCAAAAAAGAAAATATACTTAATTTTTACGTTCGTTTGAAACGGGCTCATTAGTCTTTTACAGATTTTATACAAAGGTAGGTTGATGTGACAATACGGAAAGGGAGTTTGAGGGTTGTGTTGATTTTTTCGAGAAATGTGGCAGAGTTAGTAAAAATTGTAATGCTTAATAGTTTCAACGTGCTTATTACCTAAAGTGACCTTTTGTGACATAGTTCTTGAATATTGTACTTAAATATATGTTTACAGTAATCATGAATCGTGCAAAATTAAAATATAAAAAACATGCAGAATACAATTATGCCCAAATAATTATAATTTATAAAAATGATCGTGGTTTAGATAAAATGAGATTTTATTTAATAGAACAAATTCACACCTGCGTTGGAATATCTTAAAAAATTTAAATAAGCTTCTAATACGACTAGATATTAAAGAATTTAATAAACGCGGGAACAAGAAATTCCAAAATTCTCGTATAAATTATCTTACTTCATAAAATTCTTTATACTTTCGTTCTCCATCTTATGTCAAATATAATAGAAAGATCAAAAGACATCCCCGTTCGGCAATCCAAATTTAATTTGTATTGCCGAACGGGGATGTCTTTTGTCAAAAAGTCTACCCTCTCAGTTCTATTTTGTATAGTTTGGTATCTTCTACCAATAAACTATGTTATTAGGGACCTTATAATCGAAGATTTAACAGAAACTATTTCTCATCAATATTTATTAAACTATACCGATGGTCAAAGTTCTCAAAGCTATTATTTAACTTTATTTTCTGTTCCTGAAGAATGTCCTAACTCCGTTTAAATTAAATACGTCGTGTAAAGGAAATACATTATTTTTTTTAAATTTAATAACTCACTGCTTCAGCATTTTTTTAGTTGCTGAAGATTTTTTTACGCTTTTCACTGTTTTCTGAAGTTCAAAACTGTGTAGTAGTTTCTGCTCAATTATTGAATCCCACTAAAGGAACAAAAAGGTTAACCAATTCTAAAATCTTTCATTTGTTGCGGCCACATTCACTTTTTCGAAGTACTTATCATATTTTTAATAGGGCGTAGTCCAAAAAGTAATATTGGACGCTTAACCTTTTCATTCATCAAAAATATCGAATAATATACAAGCGCAAATATCACTGGTCAAGTTTATAGGTATTGGACCTATCGGATACTGGCTTCACAAATATTTGCCGATGCCAAACTGACTAGCGTTAGACTATTTCAATGGCTGGCGGGATCTGCCAGAGCTGCATTTAATATAGGCTTTGATGTTTGATCAGAATAAATATACGTATTTACTGGTACAACATGGCTGAGAGAAATGGCTATAAGTTTACTGAAGGATTTTTGTACCTAAATACAAAACATAACACGTATTTTTATAAGGGGCGAGCCAATAATCGCCATTAACCGGACACAATTCCAGATCGGACTGCTACTGATAAAGCAAGCAGGACAGGGTATCAGGATAGTATTCCCGACCTGGGAAACCAGACAAAAAAATATTGTTTCCATATACAAGGTGTAAACGAACCCTTCACGAAGCCGTCAACCAAGCACTCTGAACATCAAACTATGTATGTAAGTAACTCTACGGAAAAAATATTACTGGGAAACGACTTTTTTTTTGTTGGGGTAAAAAATCACGGTTTACGGTAGGACTTAATGTAACGCACTCAAAACATTGTGCTGATGGATGCATTGAATAATATTAAGGGGACGTGGTGGTATTTAATTTAAAGTTTTAATATTAGAAACTTGTTTTTTTTTTTTTATTCAATTTTTAATATTAAATCTTGTTTAAATTGGAACTTTGAGCTCCAATATCTGCGAACTTACATTATCACTTACGGGATATCTTCCGCGATTAATGTTTATATTGAGCTCCCGATATTTCGACGCTGTTGCAAGCGCCATGATCACGAGATGACTGGAGAATGCGGGTGGATGGTAAAAACTTGTTAGGAGCAGACAAATTTGTCTACCAATCAATATCTACAAAAAAACAATAATCAATATAAACAATAATCGCGGAATATATCCCGTAAGTGATAGTGTAAGTTTATTTATAAACCGTGAAAGCTTAAAACAGGTTCCATTATCTCCGTAACTAGAAGGTTCCCAGGTATGGTCCAGAACAAGAAAAACCGCAGTGGCGGGGAGAATAAATGGCTTTCGGCTTCGTCAAGGGCCATAGGTTCGCCCATTATTAAGTTTTGTATTGGCTAGCTGATATTTTTGTCGCATTTTTTCGATGTTTGGTTTTATAGAGAAATTGGCCCAGTTTAATGGCCCACATCCTTAAATACCGCACTTCTTATGCACACTGTAGATGATCTCTCATTGCTGTTAAAGTTTATTGGTTCCTCCCACATTGCTAAATGCCGAAGGCAGTTCAGAAAAAACATTATCATCAACAAAATATTATCTATAGCTATTCGATCGAATTACTGACAGAATATGGTGATTATCACAAATAGGGCGCAGGATACTGCCAGCATACTGTACAAATGCGATGTAAATGTATTCCCAATAAACATAATGTGATACAAATAGTTTATTCATATGCTTTATTATTCAAAAAATATTTATTGAATGAGAGATCCATTCGACTTCGCACGCCTACGTTCGTTCTCGTATATGTTTGGGAATATAAGGCCCTTCTCACACGGAGGGGCACGAAAGCCCTGTTTTCGACCTCAGGTGATACGACTTGCGACAAAAAACACGCACGTGTGTCACTTGTTTGCAGCTTGCGTGTGCAACTTGCGATAACAACTACTAGTAGCAGCATGCTCTGAGCAATTTCTTTCATTTGTTTTGTCCGGTCCCTGTTGCAATACGCGTGTCGCATAAGGGACCTCGCGCACTACGCAGTCACGACCACGACTTTTGGACGCAGAAGCTTCGACCAGGAAGAAAGTTTGGTCGCACGACCGGGCGTTCGACCAGCTTTGTTCAAAATAGCGGCCGGTCATGTGACAAGTCCTGGTCGTGACTGCGTAGTGCGCGAGGACCCTAAGCGTGTGGCAAGCGGTCTCAAATTATGTTTTCATTTACTAGTACCCTTGTGTTAATACTGTAGTATTGACAGACAGACTGTCACACAGATAAAAGCTATTTCCAAACTAGATTTGGCATGAAACGATCGCATATTGCATACTAATAACTTGTTAACATTCTATTGCCACAAAATAAATGGGTAGTTTAAATGGATTTCAGCTTATCGAGCTAGGATCCAATTCTACATTATTAATTAGTTTTTGGTAACTCTGTGTGGTGGTAACTAGCTCGTTACTAATTTGCTTTACTGAGGAAACTACATAATTTTAGGTGCGAATAGACTTAACAATCAACTGAATTTGTGCGAAAGTAGTTGGCAAAAGGCTAGGCAGATGATGATAGCAACCCAGCAACCAACTTCGAACAAATCTTGTTGACAAGTACATAAACTTAGTAATTAAGGTAACATGGTGCCTTAAGTTTGGCTTTAAAGTGGTCAGTAATTACCAATTAGTATAGTTTATTTTGAGTCCTTCCACGTGGGACTGTCCCAGTATATAATTATCTATACTGTATATCACGAATGCCATAGGTTATGATTTATTATTGCCAAATAATCGGATATTTAAGCCTCGCTACTTGCATGCTTGTTACATGTGATACGTGTCACATGACATCAAATTTTTGATTTATTTTCTCCACAGTTGCCGTCGCAAAACGCGCCTCGCTCGCGGCCAAGAGGTTTAGCCGGCATTAGTCATAGCGCGCTTTGTGTAACGTGGAGACGGCTCCGGTTAAAAATAGTATGAAATATTGTTTGATGAGTTGACAACCACATACATACATAACCACTTTACTCTAATATAATTAATTAATATTTTTGTTATTTGTATTTTTCACTGAAAATATCGACTACTGAAAACACTTTTTCTTTTGTAAAAACCTAAAAACACTTGGCACCGCTTGGAGTTTCAACCCGTACAGTACTAATGGTTAGTATTCGTGATTTCGTTCATTAGACCAAGTATAAGTAACCATAGGCGTGCATGAAAGGTTGTCGATTGAAAGATTTGTATGAAAAAATACAGTGACAAAACTCTGCTTTGCCGATTTTCGACCGCATTTATTCAGAGGTACTATATCTCGTTCAAAAGCTTTTCCAGACTGTTTGCCTTATATGGCTTATAAATAAAAATATAAAAAATACACGAGGGCCGTAAAGTGTGAAATAAATCCAACTTTTGTCTAGGGGTGAAATAGTATTGAAATAAATATGTAGTAGAGACAGTGGGCGGCTGCAAAATCTGTTTATTTTTACGGTTCCATAGATAAAAAGTGGAAACGGGTCCCTATTACTAAGCCAATGCTGTGCCTTATGTCCATGCATGGCCGAACCTGCGTGTGATTGTCTCAGGGCCAAGTCTTTTTAATCGCAATAGGTAGCTAGTAGCCAGTTTAAATACTTCTTCGACAGCTTCGGGGACTTTGGCCGCTTAGCTGGCCAAGTCGATCATTGCTTTTGGTGGAATTCAGAGGCGATGCAATGGCCGTGGCGTTTTATGTACAGCTGAGTGACTCGCGTTGCTCATCTAACGCAATCTATGAGTTGAATTTATATTTTTCATGAGTTAAGTTCAATTATTGACTACCAAATGAAGAGTTTCGATTTCTAGATTATATGACAAAAGACTGATCATAAAGTTAAAAAATTAACAGTAAAGGTTATAATTTAATTTCAAGTACCCGACTCGAATAGTCGGTGCCTTTTGCCGACTTTAAATATGGGCGGAATATGACCTCTGATAATAACAATGCAATACCCTACCCTATCTAATGAAAACGGCAAAACTAATGAGAACTTATAATTTATTTAAAAAATACTATGAAATGTAAAAAATAATATAAAATTAAATTACGAGGAAATGAAAAAAATCAGTACATATCTTAATATTTACAATACAGTTCCACATATGTTTTATTAAGCAAACAGACTCGAAGTTATTTGCATGATATTAGTATGAATAACGCTTAGACATACCGCTAAATGGTGCGTCAATACACCCTTATGTTCAGTCATAAATTAAAAGGTGATTCGACGATACGCCTCCGCCATTTTATGGTCATACTTCATCACATAGAGTAGGTATATGATCGTTTTATTGACATAACTAGCGACCCGCCCTTGCTTCGCACGGTTTTTATGACTTGATAAAATATCTAGATTTCTTTACTAAGTAGGTATATTTAAGTAATTATATCTAAGTACAACAAAACACGTTTCCTTGATGTTGAAAGGGCGCAACGGACATTAATAACTTCAAAAAAAGGATGTTTCCCACCTATGAGCTATACCAAATAAGTAATTTATTATCTGTCCGAAAACTATACATTATACACATAGTATTAAAAAAATATAAAACCCTACCCTTAGATCCTAATGTATTAGCTAGAAGAAGGAAACACAATATTGCTTCCACCTCTTTTGTAAAAACAGAATTTGCAAATATTCAGTACGAGAAACGCTCGTCTTTCTTATATAATAAAATAAATAAACAAATAGACATACACACTAAACCGTTTAGAGAATGCAAATCGTTGCTGATTAAGTGGATGACAAGTTATGCTACGATGAAGTAGAGAATCTTCTATTAAATATGAGGTAAAACCGCATCCGTATAAAACATCCACACACATTCACACACACACACACACACACATCCATACATACACACTCACGTACGCACACACATACACACACACCAACAGACTATTGATAATAAATTAAATAAATAATATTAATTCATAAACTTTTGTTTAGTTCATGTTACACTAATTGTAAGACATAAAAGAGCGGCGCCTCCTGGCACAGGCATCTATATGCTTAAAAGGAGACGCCACCAACTGTATAATGTGCAACGTGTAATAATGAAATAAAACATTTTTGTTTTTTTTTTTGATTTTGATTTGAAGTACGTTAACAAAATTCCGGAATAAATTGACGAAATGATTGTGAATGGATTTAAGTCCAATCTGCTGTTTGTAAGAACAACACAATTATTTAGAAGTCGGTTGGGTGGTTTCGGAGAATAACGCGTACGAACACAGAGCCACGTGATTTTTATACAAGGTGGCACCGACAATACGACAATAAATTAAAACACTGGTAATACTAGTTCATAGGAATATTTTTAAACTACCAAAAAATCCTAGCATCGATGTTAAAAAAAAATCAAACAAACTAAATAGCATAAAACTGTTAACGAAAAACAACACCATTTATAAATATTGGTTCTACTATTGGTTGGTACTATTCGAATGAATTTTTGTACGGAGACTGGGAACGTCATGAGGTATACGCAGTTTAATTTATTGTCGTACTGTCGGCGCCACCCTGTATTTTAAGATAAATATTTTCGTGTAAAAAAGCTAAGCTTTGTCGTCAATAATATCTCTTCTTAACTAAGGTTTCTACAACTTTGGGCGTTTTGTGATTCGTTTTAAATTGTTCAGCTTGTAATAATACCTAAGTAATTCACCTAGGTCTTATTATCCAAGTCTACGCCTTGGGTAATTAATATAGAACGAGCTTTTAATATAGCGATTAGGTACGTTAATTAAGCAGTAGGTAATTTAGTTTTGCTCTTTAAAGTAAAATGATTAGTTCTAGAAATATTTTCTTTTTTTGTTTAATTTTAGGGTAAGAATTTGCCCTACCGTGTCAGGTGGGGTCAAGATGGTCACTTTTTGTTTCGTTATTAATGATATTTGAATAATATTGTCTCATTCACCCATCTGGTGCCTACTGCGATCTCAGTCGTCTTAGAGCGGATTTTGACTAGCGTATTTTGTAGCGCGTACAAGCTATTAAATTACCCGCTTTAAATCGCGCGTACACGCGCTTATCCCGACGGGTTCACTTGATTAAAATGACAGCTGTCAGCAAAAGTGTCGACTTATCTCGCGACTCGCGTTTGTACGAGCTTATACGCGCGTCAGCGCTCGTGCGAGTTCCATGCGTGGCAAAAGGCGCACGTATACGGGACTACACGCGCGTATAAAACTAGCTTATACGTGCCGAAAATACGCTAATCTGAAGCCACCGACATAAACAATTTCGCGCGACCTATGTAAGTACGATGAGGGTACATCTAATGATTTATAACTTGACTGAATGTAGTTTTATGAATTGCCGTTTCAGTACTACAAGTCCTTTGGTCGACTCTGTGCCAATCAGTCGCAAAAAAACGAAACAACCTGGATGAATTTGAAAAGTTTTCCAATCACGAAGTAAAGAACGGATTACAGATATTGCAATTTTATCGAACCGAAGTGCGCTTTGCCATATTTTCCAGTTTTCATTATGCCTTTTAAAGTCGTTTTGATCAAAAGGTACTTTGAGAGTCGAGTATTACTAATAGAGACTTGGTCGCTCCAAAATATTGTTCATAAGAGAATAAAAGAACAGGCTATTCCCAAGTATGTTGGGGTCGTTGAATCTACTTGGATGCAGCTGAATACCAGTATTTCAATTAACTGCTTGTCAACATATTGGCTATGCAGAACAGCAAACTCACATACTTATACTATATACTGACCCTTCACGAAGCCGTCAACCAAGCATCCTGTACATCAAACTAAAGCACTGCGCAAAAATGATTGCTGGGAACGACTTTATTTGGAGTGAATAATCCCAGTTTATAAGTTTATAAGGGAGGCCTTTGCCATGGAGTGGGACAGAGCAGGCCAGTGAAAAAAAAACGCAGTTTACGGTAGCGCTCCATGTAACGCACTCAAAACTATGTGCTGATAGATGCATTGAACCGTACAGGGGTTATGCAGGTATTTAAATTAAAGTCATAAAATTTGAAAAAAAAAAATGTGTGAAAAAAATAGAACTTTGACCGTCAATATCGTCAAAACAAGAAGGTTCCCAGATAAGGTCCAGAACAAGAAAATGATCGCAGTTACAAAAAGTACAAGTGTCTCTTGGCTTCGGTAAGTCTGTTTTTACACTCGATATTACGTCAATTCTTCCTAAATCCTATCCTATTCTGTACGATTAAATGAACAATATTAATTTGTATGTTTGTAATCGGTAAAATGTCTCTAATGATTTCGATGAAAGATGCAATATAGGGATTTAATGTGGCTAAAAACCGATCTCGCTAGGTCTCATATCTGGGAAAATTCGTTTTCTCCATTTTCACAAGAGCAGAGCTCGGTGTACCCTTCAATATAGTACATCTCCTCTACCTCTTATCACGGCATTATGATGTCATATCTCAGTACTTAGAACCTAATGCCACCATCTATTAGTGCCTGTACGATGCTCATATATTTATGTATGTATGAAGGGTAATCGACATCAAGTAGGTACCTGCTCGATATAAGATGTTACTGTAGATAGACCGCGGTTAGAAACAAGGGTAATAAACTGGAGTAGGCATTAAAGGGTTGCTCTGCTTAGTAGGGTTTTAATTTACTTACGATTATTAACTTTAAATAATTCATGACTTGTAGTGGGTAAACTGTTATTTATTACAGATAGATTAACAGCGGGTTAGTACATCGGTGTGAAACTCACGTTTATTTGAATGGTTTGATATTTCTAATAGCATAGTATGGATTTGTAAGCACCCTGTCCAAGTGCCTAAATGATCAAAATAACAAAAAAACTTTAACCCTTTCCTGCAGTCGCGTAGTCGGTTAAAAAATTGCTCCTTACATTTCTATCTATTCCTCCTGGTAATGATTTATTCCAGAAATCCCCACCGACAAATCCCCACCAGTGGGGATCGTTATTTTTTTTCCAGAAATCCCCACTAGTTATGTATATAAACTCAGTCTAGTGGGGATTTTTGGAAAAATAAGTAACAATCCCCACCAGGTGTTGTCGTTTCTAAATTTAAAAAAAAAATGCAATTCCATTATTTCAGAGTTAATTATAAAATTATTTGCACAGTAAATATTGAAAAACTTCAGTCACCGGAAATCTGGTTTATCATAAATGCAATATGCATCCAGAGATAAACAATATATACCACTAAAAATGAGAATAGATTTTAATGCATAGTTCTACTGGTAATTTTTTATTGCTTGTTTAACAGTCGCGTGTTTTATGAAAGAAGTGCTAACGAAAGTCACCGTCGGAACCCGCGATCACAAAGAAGCAAAGAAAAGGACCAATTCATCTTAGATGCTCAACTAGAGTTAATGCATGGCAGGATTACAGTGCCACTTTTTTTGTTTATTAACCTGTATTACTCTTAAACAGTTAACGTTCTTCGTAGAAGATGAATATACCTCCTATTTATTATGTAATTCAAAATAGTCCCTGAGGCATTTCAGTATGACTTACGATGCAGTGTTCTTACAAGATTTTGTTTTTTACGCCTATATAATGTACCCTGTACAGAAATACATGCTCTTTCTAAAATAAAATATTATTTACTAGCGACCCGCCCCGGATTCGCACGGGTGCAATATAGATACTAATGTTTTCTCTACTATGATAATTATGCAGTATTACACATATAAACCTTTCACTTGAATCACTGTATCTATTAAAAAAACCGCATCAAAATCCGTTGCATAGTTTTAAAGATCTAAGCATACATAGGGACAGACAGTGGGAAACGACGTTGTTTTATACTATGTGTAGTGAAGCCACGATGTATAGAAACGACCGCTGCCGCTGTAACCATTTATTTTTGTGGTTGTAATGCTACGTAGTTTCGGTCTCTGGCACGCGAATCGTGTCGGCCAGCATTAAAACCTACTTTAATAATATTATTTGCGTTAAAAATCTGACGTTTTAATACCACAAATAAGTACCGTCGCTGTTATTTTAATAAGCATTTGAATAGGCGAGAAACGCAAGAAACTCTTTAATATTTGACCTAGTTGAACGTCACGTCCTAAAATTAACAACCTAGGGGTCTAAAATGGCCGCTTTAGCAGAATCATAATAGGATAATAATATGAATTTCGTAACAATTTGTAAAATGGTCACAGTGACAATTCATAATATTAACTGCGGCTGTAACCATTTTAAGAATTTTAATTTGATTCTTATTATTATCTTATTATGATTCTTCAAAAGCGGTCATTTTAGGCACCTAGGGCCTTGGACTAGTGGCAATCGCTTTCACAACGTATCGTACTTTTACAAAGAATTTCTACATGATTGGCATACCTGTTAGTTGTAAGTTATCTATGTTCTCAACTCCAAATCGTCTGTAGATATTGCTGTTTATTTATTTAATTTTGTTGAATTACATTTATCTTTTATTAAAGTTTGTCGAATATTAAATTTTCAATAACTATTTCGGGTAAATGATTAATCGTCTTTTTTATTAAAGTCAATATAAAATAAAATATGTATGTTACACACATTATTATTCTTGGAAACTCCATCAACAGATCTTGAATAAAGCCTTTTCGACGTTTTACAAAAAATCAGCAATTAATTATTGTAGACCCTCTAATGACGATTTTTAATTATTTAGCCTGGTGATAGTGAAAGCCAATGATTACAAAAACTTTTCAAAATTGTTTTTGCAACAACTTGCATGCTTTTAGCGACAAGACCACCCATTGTATCACGCTATTTACAAGTCCTGTATTGAAATACCTGTAATTATTATGGTGTAGGTACATAAAAAAAGTGTTTTATGTATCTCTGGATTAATTCCCAGTATATTTGACGTTCATTCATCAATCCAGATACATAAAGACATTTCAATCTCGGTCTGATTAGTGATGGCCTTTAATTAGTGATGGACGAAATTCATTCATTTGCTATCAAAGAGGCTGGGCCAGTGATTGCAGACATGATTGCACTAGTCCTCACGAAACTACCGTCATTTTGTTAGATACAATATTTTGTTGGAATTATTTAGGTTTTGTGTTAACCTTCGGCATTTTTAAATTGAGAAAATGAGATGTTTTATGAAATAATTCCGATTTTCCAAGTTCCAAACAATAATATGTCAAAAAATATGTATAATTTCCTGATTGATGCGGTGTCCAGAACAAGACTATCGTACTTAAAGTTTCATCGGACTGTCAAAATTAAATTAAGCATCAGTGTTTCTACAATGATCCCAATTACTTAACACTTGCTACTATACTAGTGTTTATTTTTACAATAATTTGTTTACATAGTAAGTTGAAGATCCATCACTATCTTAAACTTATTTAAAATAGTAATACAAATATGTACAGATAAAAGAATTAAAGGGCGTCAATACCACACGTTAAATTTTGAATTTAATTGTTGTATTATCGGATGAATAGCCTAACTGAAAATTACAGGCCCGAGACCCACCTTGTTAGAACCAACTGCAGATTCCAAAACGTTGTTCTTGTAAAGTAATTTAAAGGGTGCCTGTAACATTGCCACACATAACGATAATACAATAATCTTAAACTTGCCTATTTTCATTGACGGCAATTCCGATTTTGATTCCCCATAGTTGCGATTTTTCCGACGTGTGATCATTGCAATCATAAATAAAATTATTTTATGTTGTATGTTCGTCATAATCTTCTACAGACAATTCTAACAATTTAAAATGCACTGTCTGTTAGTATAAAATGTATTGCAATCGACCAGTACCACAGAAATTTGGAGTTGATTCAAGATTATGACGTCATTTGAACAAAAAACGGTTTAGTCTATCGCCTGTCACGTAAATCATCAAGTTGGTGCAAAAAACGTTAATCAACAAACACGTGTCATTTTAATTTAGACGTTTATGTTTTGTGCTAAATATAATGTTAGTGCCTATTTGTATGTTAGCCTAATTAGTAAGTTATGTGTTTGAGCCGTTTGGGGTTGAAACACTAGTGCCATGGGGTCCGAGTGCGCACCTAGTCTTTCAGGATATCGATAAACGGTTGGTCGACTTTTCACGTGACTAGAGGGCTGACCTATTTTATGGCCAAAGACTCAGCATTGCATTGTTGACCCGCAAGTTTTCACGGTGCACGGGGACTGTCAAAGTTGCGCTTTTTAAAGCCGTCAGTCTTTTTACACCTGCAGCCTATGGGTTAACTATACACAGCGGACATGCAGCGATCTGCGCGTTCAATACAATAACGCGTTCCGGGTGCTGATGGTGCTGTTGCGCCACTGCAGCGCCTCCGCGATGTTCGCGGCGGCTGACACAGACGGCTTTGCGGCCATCATGCGCAAACGATGCGCATCTATCATGCGGCGCACGCGCAACAGTCCCAACACCATCCTGCGCGCGCTGGCGGATCGGTGGGACTCTCCGATACTGGCGCGTTGGATACGGCTGCACGCAGTCGTTTAGTTAATTGCCACCATCATCGGGAAGTCCAACCGGACCTGCCACTTTCTTTTTAATAAATGTTTAAAAAACCCATTGTTTATTACTAACACTAGTTCATCAGCTCGCAATTTTACTACCAAATATGGATGTAATCTTAGGATGAATCTGAAATAAATGATTTATTTATTTATCGCAGCATTCTTCAGCAATGCTGCAATAAATGCAGCATTTCTGCGCACTTTTTCAGTTGTAATTTTTTGACGCTGTATAATTGTTTTTCCTTATGACACTTGTGCATATATTAATTATTTTTTAAGTTTATTTATAGTTTGTAACATAACATCAAAGCAGTGATAGTCTAGTGGTGTGACCGTCGGCCTGCCAAGTCATAAGTCTCGAGTTCGAACCCAAGACGCACCTCTGATTTTTCGGATTCATGTGCGTATCTTTTGTTTAACACTTGCTTCGATGAAGGAAAACATCGTGAGGAAACCAGCATTCCTGAGAGATATTTCTCGACGGCATGTAAAAGCCAAGTCAGAGGCCCATGGGTGGCATAAAAACTCTGACACCAGGTTAGGCACTTATCCACACGATAAAAAAAAGAACATCACGCTTGTAGTCCCTAAAGGGTTAGGCAGAGGTGTACCTTACAGTACACCTTCATTTGGCCAGTTATGTTTTAAGTCCCATGTAATAGGGGGCGAGCCTAGTGAAATCAACCGGGCACAAATCCAGACTCCGTGGCTGCTACTGAGAAATTCCTGATCTGAAAGCCCAATAACACTTTGCCCAATCGAAGCAGTAAGAGTAAAGTTTTATGCAACATATTGTTTTTACATGGTTGTTGTGTTATTTCCTTAGCAAAAACGACTCGAAAAATAAATTATCTCACGAATCATATTCTTGGCCTAAAAAAAATAATCCAACGCTCGATTCGTTTGTTTTGTATATTGTACCAAAGCGTATTTCATTCATGTCAAAAGAAAAGTTCATAACGCCTTTTAGGCCCTGTTCACGGCCTCGGCCGATGCGACTGCTTATTTCCTTCATGTAAGTATCGCTGTGAGGCCCGGACTTCACCAAAGCAGGGATGAGCGGAGATGTGCGAAGCGGTGAGGAGAGGAGATGTTTAAGAGCTAGGATGTATCCACCGAAGCTGTGTGGAAATCCGTACTTGCTAGACTGGAGCAGAGATGTGAGCTCTGCTATGCGCTGTTGTCTGCTTTGCCTTAACAAATATGAGCCATCTCCTCTCCACTCGGCTCAACCGTTTTCACTAAAGTTAAGTAATAAATAATAAATTTTATTAATTGGCATAACCAAGTAATTTACATGGTTGTGAATCACTGGTGCCTGTGGTAGGTTGTGAAACACCTGTATTACAGGTCACCAGAAGAAGACGAGAAGAGAAGTGGAGACGAGAGAAGTGTGAATAACTTCTTCTTTTAAGCGGGTCAATGGCAAACTAAGTTATGTATGCCCAGGACTGAGCCTCTCCAGGGCAGAGTCATCAATGAATCTCCTCCTAATAAACTTAAAAAACATTTGGTTTCGTTTCACGTTTATATCTAAATCTATTTTTATACGTATTGTTTATACAACGCGTAGCAGCGGTGAGTTCCGTAAAATAATATATTTCAAACAAGTGCGTTATAAATCATTTTTTTATTTTGATATCATAATTCTCAACGTCATCGCGATTCGTAGTTTTACGGTGTAAGGTAAAGAAACGTCGATCAGGATAATGGAGGTGTTTTGTAAGTTTCTATGAAAACCTTTTACACGAGACGCGTAGGTTTGGTAACGATTTATTATATGTGTATGTGTGCTTATCAATCTGCTCTAAAGTCCAGAGAAAACGTATTAATAGGCAGCAGGGTGACATCCTGTCTAACCTTAGGTTACGTACGTGACAGGTGGCTTGCTTAGTGCTTAGAGGCTAGCGAGTAGCGAATTGAAGCGAAGTGAAGCGAACGGTCTAAAATCCCCGCACCGTCCGCATTGCGCGCTTGGCGCCTAGCGTGTATCAAAGTATCGCAGAGTGCAATCGAAAATGTACCTCAAAATAGGTACATTCCTCATCCTTCTCCATAGACATATATGCTACCAAAAAGTTATGTTAAACGTCGTTACGATATGTCTCCTCGTCCTCCATTTTAAAATATGTTTTACTTCAATGGTCATCACCTAACCCAACTAACCACGATATGCAATCTCATTACGTATCGATTCCAATGTGTGAATATGAAAATGTAATAAAAATATCTTTATTCAATATTGTGATTCGAAGTGGGCAGGATGTTCGATATCCGTCGATGTGCCTACGTACAATGATATTTAAGTAAACAATGCCCGTCGAAATAAACCAGAAATTGCTTTATTTATTGTATTAATTTTCAATCTCTACGACCTGATTGTACTCTTCTTAACGACTTTTGATTGCAATGACGAACCAATACAAATAAATCGAAATCTCTGGACATATCAAGGGTAGGTTTATGTCCAGAAATTGCGATTTATTTGAGAAACTTTTTTATTTTTCTTTTACATTGTACTTTACATCATCATCTGCCTAGGTATTCTGTGTTGTGTTCCCTTCCAACCCAATACAGTTCATTACCAGTAGGTATTTGACATGAGGTGACGGTCTATCTTACCTCCGCAATCCAGTAAACTAGGTTACATGTTTCTACCAAGGGGTGGTAAGGCTGGTTATCAAACTTTCGGACTATGCGTGACGACTGTCATAGATCTGCGAATGACAGCCGGGACCAATGGTGGTGGTGGTGTTCAATGTAATGATGGTCACCCGTCTGAATTCTCATAACAATGATAATTAATTTAGACAGTAGCTAGATTTTTATCTTCCTGGCCTTGTCCCATTCTACTTGGTGTCGGCGCAACACGTTTTCTTCTTCCATTCTCCCCTGTCAACCGTCACTGCATCATTTACTCCTTTCTCTTTCATATCATTCCTCACACAATCCATCCACCTTTTTTTCGGCCTTCCACTTCCTTTCCATCCATCTCATCCATGAACATTTATATCCATCACTTTTAGTAACATGCGTTTCATCCCTCCTCTTTACATGTCCATATCAAGACAGGCGACTTTATTTCAATTTTTGTGTGACAGGCGCCACTTTCAAACTTCCTCTTATATACTCATTCCTTACTTTATCCATTCTTGTTACTCCACACATCCATATCAACATTCTCATCTCCGCTACATGCAATCGTTTTTCATCCATCTTCTTCACAGCCCAGCATTCTGATCCATACAGTACGACACGATTTAGACATTAGCTAGATCTTGAAATTCTATAGATATTTTAGGCTGGCTATCTGTATAAACGGCGATGCACTATAACCCAGCCAACCCGAGTTCCATTTGTCACCATTGATTTAGTATCGAGTTCTTTCGTAAATATTGTTCCTTGTCGAACTCGGGTTTCGAACAGAGTTATTCAGTTAAACGTAAAAGATTACCTCCAAAATCATTTAGACGAACAAAAAATCAAAATTGCTTTACACAATTTATTTGATACTTGATTTGAACCTAACCTAACGATGTATTTACTAAACCTGATTTTGTAGTCTTTGCTAAGGGCTTCATTAATTCTCTTTTGTGTGTTTATTATATTTATACAAACATTTTAACAAAAGCTGTTTCTAAATATATCTTTTAACGAATTATCTTTTTGCCTTTTAAGTCAAATAGTTGATTTGCTTTTGATCCAATAACGTTTTCTCAACTTAACTGTATTTTCTATTCGTCTGTGGCTGAGTGCGCTTTTACTTGTCTTCAATTTTTGAAACTAACTTCATTTCTTGGAGTAGTTTTAAGGAGAATACGATGATGGTAAAACAAAAGTTGGAAGCAGAATTATAACAATGCAAGGAACTCACATGTAATAAAATTTATGTATGTTTATTGTATGTATGTATGTGTGTATGTATATATGTATGTGTATGTGTGTCCTAAGAGCAGTATGTTGTTTATTATCCAAGTCATACGACTTTACCAAAGTGCGAAGTATTTTGAGGAAGATATTACGTTACATTTTGCATTTTCATTTGTACCCACATACTATGGTCCTGGTAGTATTTTGTTGTGAAAGCGTTATTTTATCTATGGTAGGCATTTTCATGTAGTTGAATTCTAAACGATGTTACGGTAAGTACATATTTTTAAGTTTACCTTTTGAACGCCATTGTCACATATACGTGACAAGCAAGCGCGTGCCCTGAACGCCAACGACACAACTATGTAATCAAAAATGCGATGCACGAAATAGACAATTAAATCATTACCTACTTTTGTGTGTTTTTATTTAGTATACTTTAAATATTTAAGCTCATGTCTTGTCTCCATAATAATATTGTTTATCGATGAAGTTTTGGAAACCCAAATCTTTTTGTAGGTATTTTTTTTTGTATGCGGTGAAATTGTGGCTTGGCGTGGTGGGTACGCGCGTGCGTTTATGCTCTGGCGTTCAAAAGGTTAAACTGATTTCAGAGGCCTGAAACAAGGTAATATTATTGAACCGTAGGTACTGCATTGCGCTGTATAATGTATTTTCGAAAGTCATCTAGAGTCTTACCCTGTGTAATGGTATTTCGCCAGGCGAAAACACTTCCGTGTCAATATTCCGTGTTTCCGTAACAATATTAATTTCCTTATTCTAGGTAAATGTAACCCAATATAACTTGTACCTTCACACGTATTTTAGTCGAAGCAGTATTTACATATATTGTGATATGGGTATACCATAATATATATTACGTTAATAAAGTAAATTTAAATCAAATATACTGCTGAATTCCGTCTCAGGACAGGTGAATTCCTTTAAATGCTTACCAAAAATGGTTTAGAGTGAGATACTGGAAATCTTAAGGACATAGGCATAATTGCAAATTACTATCCCTACTAGTTAAATGTCAGACGTGGGAGTTTTATAAATTACTACCGACTCGCCCCGGCTTTGCACGGGTGCAATGTAGATACGAATGTTTTCCCTACTATAATATGCATGTATAATACATATCAACCTTCCTCTTGAATCATTTTATCTATTAAAGAAAACCGTATGAAAATCCGTTGCGTAGTTATAAAGATCTAAGCATACATAGGGACAGACAGCGGGAAGCGACTTTTTGGATAGTGATAGTGAAGTGTGAGGCAAATAGCGAGGTTGTGTGATAAAGGCGGGCCATAAATCCAAGAGGATCTTTTAGGGAATTTTGCCGCCGACTTGGTCATAAGAAGGGTTGTTTCCTACGCCATTGTGCAGTGTTGAGCCTAGCAAGTGCCACAGAAAATTATAATGAAACTTCACGTTTGTATATAGGTACCGTAGATTGAAACGTTACCATTCGCTGCAAGGGCGCCACCTACAGAAGAGATTTCATTGAGTTATATAGTAACCAGGAGGTACGCTGTGATCTGTCTTTGCGACTTAGCTTCGTCGCTATGGTTTGTGGAGGCGGTCTGGCTTGCGAAAAAAACAAACCTACTATATATTTTTTTTTTTATTTACCTATCTTAAAAGATATAAGCAATGCTTGTCGAGGTTGCTCCGTGGTTAGGTTAACCTCTATGTATTTTATACCGATACAGTTCGGTGCTTCATAAAGCAAGCACCTTAAATCATTGGTTCTGGCTGTAGTTTTTTAAAGTATTATTGGAACTCTTTGTTTAATTAGTTATAGGTAAGTCATATTAGTGTTTTTTTTTCTCATAGCAGGAAGATTTATTTTTGTGTACCTACAGAATATTAATCGAGGTATTTCTTAGTAGTTCTCCTGGGTCCTAACTGTACTTGCCGAACAAAAAGTTTACCAAACGGGAATGAATAATATACGCATACTCAAAAGTTTACGAAACGAGACTCAATGTATGAAGATCAAAATAGTTACGAAACGGCACTTTTATGACGGTAGTTTGTTTAGTGGTTTATATTTCATTTTTTCTATGTATAAAATTAGATTTAATTTTAATGAATGTAATATCTTATTGTGAAAGTTCCTATTTTACGCCATATTAGATAATAATAGATATTCATTACAATAATGATAGTTTTAAGTTATCTTGCTGCGCCCTAACAGGGTCATGTACGCACTAGTTTTAAGCCCAGCTGTAACTCTATGCTTGTGTACATTGTGCATTAAGAGCGTTTACGTCTATCGCGCGAAGTCAAGTTTAGGTAATTCAATGCATTTTTTACACACACAGAAGCGCGCGTGCCTGTGTGTATAGCGCTGGCGCGCTCTCGCGCGCTATAGTCAAACTAACCCACTATGATCCGTTCGAGTGCAATTGTTGTAGTAAAATTTAATTTGAATTTGAATTTGAACGTACACGGATTACTAAAGTACGAGTGCATAAAATAAGTATTCAATAATATATTGCAAGTATAGCTATAATTATGATTAATATTAAAGTCGTTTTTTAGTTATTCAAACATGAATTTGTTGATCTAAACTTTAGAAAGAAACCGAACTTCGTTAATTATTATTGATTTGTGACTGATTAATAAATATTTCTTATTCTATTCAAATAAATCACTTTATACGGATTTACTTACGTTTATTTTATATTATATTTTAACCTGACGCGATGTTCCTCTTAGTGACACCTCTTATGAGGGAAATACAATAGGTTGGCGTTAACTTTAAAAACAATTTATGTTCTTATTTACAAAAAAATAAGTAAAAGTTTTAATAAATAAAATTCGTATGTAAAAAAATTGGGTAGATATTGGTTGTCACTAAAAATATTGTCAGTCATCAAAAATAATAATAAAAAAATTTAATCATCAAAGTACCAAGATTTTTTAATCACACTATAAACGTCCGCTATCCTTCCAAGTACGACTAAGGTCAACTCGGGTCAGGCAGAGCGCCGAGCGACATGTCCTCTCTCTAGAAAGCCTCGCGGCGGCGCGGCGGTCTGATTTGAAATTGCTCGCGCGCAGTGATTTATAGTAGTTTTCAAATATTTATAGAAAAATAATCACTGTAAATTATTTGAAATTTTAAATTGGATGTTTTAAAGCATATGTTCTTCTATTATATTATGCTATTATTATATTAAATCAAGTAAGATATATCGGTGAAAAAATCATTTTAATTCCTTAATATTTCACATTGTTTGAACTTTAATTTCTTATATAAAGAAACCTAAATCAAAAAATTTTCTTCTCCAACTATATTCCTTAGGATCTTAGCAATAGGTAAAAAAAAAATCTAATTAGGTTTGCCAGTGGTTTCCTATAATTAGAGCGTCGAAACTGACGCTAAAAGGGAAATTAAGAAAACCTCTGTTGAGTTATCTTGATACAATTTACCAATACTCTATTAATTGAAATATTTTTCTCTCCAACTATTGAGACAACGAAATTTCCTAAAGTTATTAGTAATTATCATTTTTGTAAAATAAAGGGTTGATGGTATTAAAGGGTTTGAAAAGTACTGTTTTGGAGTCAAACAGCGCATGGACGGCGTAAACGCTCTTAAATAAATAAAGAAATAGTTGTCCAAACGGGAAACTTACTAAACGGGATGTATCACTTTCTATTAGGTATACAAATCTTCTGGAGATCTACTTAAGATGACTTAAACCTACATTTACTTTGGCATTTTGTTTCTGAGAAGGAAGAAACGTAGTAATAAGAATTAGGCCAATGAGATGGAAATGACAAAGGACCCTCGATCTTAACGCCGCCGACAAACGGAAACATTCTCTGTCAGTCCAATAGGTTGGTTTCTCTTGTTATTTTTTACCAAAGGAACTACGTATTAGGAATTAAATTATAGAAGTGTTCCAAGACCCTAGTGCAGACGTGGGAAGAAAACGCAACGAAAGTTAGAACGATTTTGGATTCGAAAACATAACTATCCCATAACATTTGGATTTGAAACGTTTAAGTTGCTATAGGCACAATTACTGAAGGAATATGAAACTAGTCTAAAACTTAGCAAATAGTAAGAACGAAACCTCGATTATGTTCAATTTTAAACTCGTTACGTTTACTCCGCGCGTTCGTTCTAGGCCTTACAGAGTAAGTACATTATAATATCCCTGTGTCAAATTTTTGACCTAATGAGTTAGCTAATCACATTACACAAATGTGATTAATTAACTCATTAGGTCAGAAATGTATGTGACAAAAGCCCCTTTCAATAGAGTCGTAACTTGGCTGCCACTGAAAATATTTATGAAATGCTGACAGTCGTTATTTCCCGACAACCTCAGCATTTTTTCATTATACGTCTTACGTCATCGACCAGGCCAGACATAATGTTAAAAAATGGTTGTAATTCAACAATACTTGCCCCACATAATAGGGTCATAAAATCCGCCCCAAATAGGGACAAACTTTGTCCATTATTCAATAGAACAATTTATAACAGTGTTACCATACTCCGCTTAATATAAAGCCAAATATGTTACAAGACGACCCCGTTTCGTGATTTCGGGGAATACTTTCCGGAATCGAAAATTTTGGGTAGGAAATTACCACTATTAATTTTGGCTATTTATACTGAAGTTTGTCTAGAATTCTAGATGATATAGGGTACGTTACTACTTTTGCTGCTACTGAAGTCATAAATGTTGTACAAATAATAACTATATACGTAGTGCAGAATCATGAGCATGACCGTTGGAAGGAATGGAGGGCAGCCCTTGACCAGCAGTGGAACTCTAATGTATTTTGATCCAATAGGTAATTCATAAACATGCTCAAATAATCCACATTTTAGCAAATGTGGATTATTTGAGTTATGTGGAACGTACAATGAGAATTTTCAGTGTGTTGTTTTCAGTTGAATGAAATCTTTTTTGGTACGTTACTGGAATTTAAAAAAGTGACCTATTAAATAAAAAGTTTGGACATAAAAGGGTCGGTTTTAGCTTGACTCCCTCCACCCCACCCCTCTGTTTGAAATGTATGTGTCAGCGATACAGTACTTTTATTTACATATTGAATTTTCATAAATGCTTAACCTGGTATTGTTCGGGCTTCACATTGAGGAGGTTGAGGCTAAATAATGACAGCCTATCGGGTCGATCTTCAAGTCTTAAGTCAGGCTGAAAACACTGGGCCAGCACGGCTCTATACATATATAGGACTCCGAGATGTATCAATCTAGTCACAATTAAATTGATAAGCAATAATCTATCAATGAACAGCACAAATTAATCGTTTGCTTGAACCTTGAACTGTGGAGAAACTGCAAACTATTTCGTGTTTATTTATCATGTGTTAATAATACCATCGTTTACGCTTGGTTAAGTACAATTAATATACAAGATATATGTACATCTTGAATAATACACATATACACTCTGCTTTTGGAGAAAACATCTTGGAGCTACACTTTACAAAACATGGAATAACGAGATGATACCTATTAGTCGTTTTGTAGTAAACAGAGGATTTTTCGTTACATATGGCATATACATAATTTACGAATGGACGCTTTTCAGAGAATTTTCGAATTTAGATTTACCACTGTTTGTCTCTACATCGCCCAAAGTTTGACTGATAGAAAAAAAAATAGTATTAAATTTCTGCAGCGAGTACTCGATTCTTGATGGCTTACATATCGGAATATGTAACCCACCAAGAATCGATTTATTTGTTTATCTTCTTCGAGGAGAGATCTTCCTCTGCCCGTCTTAGATCCCCCTTCATTATTTGTCAACTTCATAGTACATACCATTACGCCTGTAATCCCCGGGGGATTAGGCAGAGGTGTACCTAATAGTACACCCAAATTTCGTCAGTTATGTTTTAGTCCCATGTAATAGGGAGCGAGCTTATTGCCTTCAATCGGACACAAATCCAGACTCCGTGGCTGCTACTGAGAAATTCCTGATGGAAAAACCCAATAACACTTTGCCCGACTTGGGAATCGAACCCAGGACCATGCTCAGCAGTCACGCTTGTGACCACTGAGCAGTCATCATAATTACATTAATTTCATAGTAATACTATGTATGTTATCTTTGGTTAATTTATATTTTTTTTTGGAGGTAACAAGCAATAGGTACAGTCAGGAGCCTCAGTATGTTTACACTTTCCTAAATTAAAAAGCAATTTTCGTGAGAATTAACGATTGTAACTTGGACATAGGATCTATTTAATAAAAATAAGAACTCCAAAATACTATGTTCGTAACAACATGAAATTTTAAACAGAACTGTAGGCTATAATTAGGGATGCATCCGATACCGATACCGATGCCGATATATCGGCGATACTCGAAGTTTGCCGTTGTATCGGCATCGGCGATATTTTTATGGCCGATTCAACGATACTTTTCAAATTTCGCGCTTTATAAATGTAATGTAAACGAGCGTGTTGTCTCGTATATTTTGTTGCAAACGAGGCACAAACTAACTATGCTCGGGGAAACCCCGCGCTTTATTCAGTGTCTTGTTTCGCCCGCCCGCTTTGGCCTCGCACTTAGTGAGTCCGAGGAAGATGAGCCCCTGTCTACTCTGAGCTACAATTCTCTCAAAGAAGAAGTCGAGAGATACCTAAGGTCTCCTAGTATATCGAGAGGCGCAGATCCATTCGTTTTCTGGCGCAATGACGTCTTATACCCAAACTTGAAAAAAAAAATTGCGCAGAAGTACTCTAGTTTCCAAATGAGTTCTATCGCATCTGAGAGTCTATTTTCCACCGCAGGTCTTATTCAAACAGATTTGAAAATCGAAATCGCCTTTCTCCGCAAAAGTTAAGAATACGTTGTTTTTTAAACAAAAATCTCATCAATGTTAATGTTTTAATTATTAAAACTATTAACTAATCTCAACCTGTCTATAGTTTTAAACGGTTTTATTTAGGTTGTCCGTTTTTTAGGTTGTCTTTTTATTTTTATATAAAAAATAACCTGACTTGTGTTTTATTTATTTTACCTTCATTTTTGAATTCAATAAGCGCATCGGTATCGCCGATATTTTTATAAGAGCATGGGTATCGGTATCGTATCGGCAAAAAGGCGTATCGAGGCATCCCTAGCTATAATCAGTGTTGAAAGTTGCGAAATGTTTACATATTGGTGCTCGTGACTGTACTTCTGAAACGTGGAAAAAAAAAACTTTTTTGGGAATAGTTATTGAGAATAACGTCTCGATATAGTTGATTAAATATAACCAATAAGCACTTTTGTTGCACTTCTTCAATACAATGATAAAGTGTATAAAACCATAATAGGTAAAATAAAGGCATTTTATCTTCTTGTTTTTATGTCATTATTTTTATCAACTGTTTGCGCCATATGCAATTGTGATATTTTAACACCATTATTAACTAACAAGTTATTATCATATTGTATCATTATTTATGGCCATAATATAATAATTATGTACTTCTGAATAGATACAGTTTTACATTGAAGTTGCACTAGCATCAATTCACAATTCAGCAACATTATATCTAACAAGTGTATGAATAGAAATTAAGAATCAGGATGTGGATATACATTAGTACTGACGAAGAGAGATGAAGAGCTTGTGTAAATAATAATTAGTCGCTATGGTCGATCTTTCGGTTAAGCCGAGCTTGCGTAGGTTGGTCCGTGGATGGCTGCCCACGCATTACATACCGAGCTTCCTCTGTGCCTCGGAAAGCACGTTAAGCCGTTGATCCTGGCTGTCATTTGTAGATCTTTGACAGTCTTTCCAGGTAGGGAAACCCTAGGTAGATGACATACATAGGTACTGACTTTGCATATTGCATATAATGTGTATGTATACAAGGTGTAGTTTTGCAACCTCGTCAAAATTCAGGAGGTTGTCATAGAAGACGTAGTTAATCAACATAAATTACGGTGTGTGCTCAATAATAATAAACGCTGTTTTTTTTAGTTGTTTTAATTTAAAACTATTTCAGAATGAAGCCCTTTTCAAAAGAGGAGAATCACCCGTTTATCGAATAAACATCTGCGTTTGTTTGTGTGTGTGAAAGCGCGGTTATAGGGCTAGTATTACACGGCCCACGTTTTAATACGGATGGTGTGCACTAATCGATTTCCAATATTAAAAAAAATATAAAAAATTACCTACCCATTTTATTATTGATTCGGGTCGAGAATCATTAGCATAGTTACTTCCTTGAATTTGACGAAGATGCAAAGCAACACCTTATATACCCACATGGCAAGCAACACAAGAGAATTGTATTATGCAAAGTTGCCAAATGATGAGACCTCATATCTCTCTAATCAGCGAAACAGATTTAGCTTTGAGATATAACTAGGTATGGTGATATAGGTTCGTATCCTTAGTGGTATTCGAAACATTACACGTATAAACAGAAATAACAAAAGATAAACGAATATAAATAGTAGTACAACAATAAATATAGATATCAAGAGCGTTAAGATAAGATTACGATCAGCTCTTTGTTGGCTAGAAGATGTTTTCAAAGGCAAAATATATTTTATGGTCATTCGAAACTCACCACGAGAACAGACAGTTATTTTTTTTTTATGTAGGTATATTGATCAGTCAATACACATTTGCAAAATACTTAAAATAATCTCAGATTTTAATAAACAACTGAAAATTGGTGACTTTGTTTGTTTCATTGACTTTTTTGCCACCGACTTCCGAATGTAAAGTTGTTTTAGACTTTTTATTTTTTTTTTATTTATTTAACAATTTATGTACACACTATAATTACAGAAATCAAGAAAAGAACAGAGAAGAGTACAAAGGTAATGCCTATTTCTAATGAAATCTCTTCCAGCATACCTGCGAAAGGAGATACTAAAAAAAGAGATGCAGACAAAGTGTGTAAAAGAAGAAGAGAAAATGGAATACATAAAACATAAAGCAGATAACTATTTTATATATACATATAATATACACTAAAAGAATATACTTACACACTTATAAATACAAAGACGTTTTTTGTGTTTTTTTATAGCTCATCTGTCATCATCGTCATCTGCCCAGCTTTTTTTAAACTATGCTGGGGTCAGCTTCACAACCCAGTTTGTACTGGGTAATACGATACCCCTTGGTAAGACTGGCTGTCAGACTTTCGGGCCACTGACTACCTGTAACGACTGTCAAAGATCTACAAATATCAGTCGGGTCCGACGGCTTCTTTAGCTCCTGTATACGTTGAAAATGAATTTTATACTTGTAAAATTCGTCATGGCGTCAAGCGAGGGTTGAAATTTGCCAATATGAAAAGCGATGACAAGAATGTTTTACCTTTTTTAGACTATATGTCTGTACAAGTAAATCAATTGACTAAATCTATATAGATACCAGCAAGTCAAGGCAACGCCTAGTGGTGTCTAGATTAAGCAAACATTGTACTACAACGAGCATTCTTGTTTGTATATATATACATACTATACACATGTTTCTTTTATACCGGATGCGTGTGTCGGTTTGCTGCATTTATCATTAAGCTATGTTTATGTTATTTCAGCACTGAAGATACTTTATTATTCCTAACTGGTACAGGTAAAACGTGGTACTGAATTAACACACGTCCTGAAAACAACCGTTTTGTTTTATTATAAAAGTGAAAGTAACTTGGTCTGCCGGTTGCTCTGTCTGTTTGTTACCTCTTCACGCGATAATGGTTGAACAGATTTGGAACATAGACCGACCACAACCAATAATAACATCCAAACAGGTCTTCAAAGTTAAGCAGCGCTTGCCCGGGCTGGTCTGTGAATGGGTGACCATTCATTACATCCCCTGTTTCCTCTGTGCCTAAAAAAGCGCGTCAAGCAATTTGTCCTGGCTGCCATTTGTGGATCTTTGCCAGTCGTTACAGGTAGTCAGTGGCCTGAAAGTCAGACAACCAGTCTTATCAAGGAGTATCGTATTACCCAGTACAAACTGGGTTGTGAAGCTGACCCCAACATAGTTTAAAAAAAGCTGGGCAGATGAGGATGATGACAGATGAGCTATAAAAAAACACAAAAACGTCTTTGTATTTATAAATATATATGTATATTCTTTTAGTGTATATTATATTTAAAATAGTTATCTGCTAGGCTAGGTCCTAGGATACTTTTTATCCCGATATGCTAAAGGAATATATTAGGTCTCCAAGCGGGCAAAGACGCAGGTATTAGATAGTAACTAATAATGATTTCATTAAAGTTAAACCCTATTCCTTATTTACTGTCTATGAGTTAACTTTGCCTAGATAAAGCCAAGAAATACTCGTAGAAGACTTCAATAATAAATCTTTGGACTGAATTAATAGCTCAATTAAACGGTAATAGATAGGTAGTGTTCTAGAGATTTATTAAGAGTTAAGACAAAGCCTAGCAAAAATATAGCTTTCACTATTAATTTATAGAGCAAGAATAAGGGACTATTAAATAAAAGTGTAGGGCTCACGACGTTTTAGAAATAGTAGTTTTTTTGTCAACAAATACTTTGATTACGTTTCGCCTAAATCGTTATTTCGTTCACTAATTAAAAATAGTTTAACTGTCTCTTCCACAGTTTACAAATCTACGTCTATCCTAAGTTTTTACGACTTTCAATATTTGGGCAACCTATAAAACCTCGGTTTCTGGGTTCCACTAGAACCTTTTTCGCAATGCGACTCTGCATGTTACGTCTACGTATTCAAAAAAGAGGGTAGTCTAAGTTAGTTTAACTGTCATAACCTCAACAGGTGTCCCATAAAAGGCCAGTAACATTATTTAATAGTCATATAACAGCCTGTTTGCTGAATGTATTTGTCCAGAAAAATTACAGGCCGACATTTTCCTTTTATTATGTCTATAACTTCGTTAGGCGCGTTCCAATAACCGGCATTGTCCTATCTCCAAGAAAGCATATTTATTATATTACTTGTCTTTGTCAACAGACAATTATTAGGTTAAGACTGGCTGCTACTCGACACTGACCTTGAGAAGAAGCTTTCAAGCAAAGAAAAGTATTTACCAACTAACTTTAGTGTTAAAGCCTTTTATTTTTTGGAAATATGGCACTAGTGCCTAGTTACAGTTTATAAGAATCAAACCCGAAATCTTTATGACTTGTCCATTATGATTTTGAATTTGATTCTATGAGTCTTTGAGTTCCAGAGTGTACAGCCAAGTGAGTAACACCGAGACTAGGTGGGCGCTCCTTCTCGTATTTACACTCACTCGTCCTGCCTCGGACTTTCTCGGCCAGAGTGTATAGTCACCATAATGGTTTCGAATGTGGTTCTTTCTAGTCTAGTCTTCAGCCACAGCTTGAGCCATTGAAAACTTTCCTGATTGTACTACATATTGTGTTAGAATCATGAACACAGTTATGATAAAATGGCAATTCGTGTTTTTGTAGCGGAGGGCAGTCAGAAATCGTGACTGTCTGCTTGAAATAGAAAATAATTTTAATATTTAATGTTGTCACATATAATGGAATTGTACTTTATTTTCTCCGCTGAAGTTAAAATTGTGTGAATACTTTTGTGATGGATTTTTGTAAAAGTTAAAAAAAAAACCATTAGTACTTTTTCAGTTCGCACTAAAGTAAAATATGGGTTTTCCCGTAGTAAGTTGGTCATAATTTTCTAAACTTATTCCATCTTCACTTTCCTTAAATTTAATAAAAAAGAGCGTAGAGAAATTCCATATCATAACAATTGGTTATTCAACTAAGTCAGGGTCTACGTTTGCATATGTTTATTATTCCGTTTTCATAAGGCCTTATTTGAATGGGGCAAACCCCATTGTGGCGCAAACGCCAGATGGTGCACGGAAGAACATCTCATGCCAGATTGACTGACAGTTAATTAAATAAAATATCTTGCAGGCTATACATTTTATAAGGACAATCGAGGTTTATTAACTACGAGAGTTAAGTAAGAGAACTACGTCAATATCAGCCAAAAAATAAGGTAAAAATAACTGCTCAAACGGAAACTACACAGGCACAAAAAGTGAAATATATTTTCAATATTTTTTATTCGCAACCGGCGTGCATGATCATAAACAATGTACAGTGCATGAATGTGGACGAGGTGAAAGACATTTGTGAGCGTAGCAGGTGGCGTTCTGTAGTTTCAGTCTATCCAGTCTATCCCGATGGGGGAAAGGTGTGAGTTTATGTATGTATGTACTTTTTTCTAGGTACAACTTTTAAAAAATCTAAACCTTTTTGACAAACATTCACGCGTAATTAAATAGTAGCAAAAACACCCCAAAAAACAGATCGACAAAATTTTATTAAACAACTGTTACACAAAACTCAAGCAGGCTAGCCCGATGTCACTACGAACTTTTGCCCTAATGACATTACCATTGAAACTAACTAAACTAACAAAAAGAACATATTTTTCATCTACTGAGTGTTGGTATTTTTTAAATAAACACTCGAAATTTCTTTGAATATTCACTTTATGTTCGATGTGGTTACATCGTTGTATTTTTCCTTAGTTCTGCAGGATCCACAATCCCAGTAAATTTTAACAAATTAGTCAAACACAAACATTTCCTTCAAAATCCTTCCGATTTTGATATAAAGAATTTATGTAGAGAAATGCTTTCATATTGCATTTTGATTTCAGCCTATTGAATAAAAGTCACGCCTGTTGAATAAAAGTCACGCAATTTGCCTAGTGACGGTACTTCCATACAAGCCTAAAAGCTTGGCTTGCCTTTATAACTTACTCATGTTGTTAGGGTTTCTGAACAGTCTACTAGCCATATGGGCTTGCCGTATTGTTGGCCCCTAGGCACGCCACTGTTAAATTCAAATTCAAATGCAAAAACTTTATTTCGAGCGGAGGCTCATAGAGGGTTAGTAACATACTCGTAGTGCTTAAAAACTAAGTGTTAGTACACAACACGATACGGTGACACATGTAACTGACAGCAGTGAACCACATATGGACAGTCCACTCTGCCAGCAACCATTTGTAGAACCCTGTTGGGGCTGGCCATGACTCGAGCCACCATCGATGCTGCACGCTTGCGCATTACTGTGTAAAAACAATCTACACGCGCCGCCGCAAACATCCCTGATGCACTGCAACGCCATGGCAGCCCCATCAGCTTCCTGAACGCATTATTGAATTGGACACGAAGGGCTCCGTACGACGCTCGCGAATAATTTTCCCACAAGCTGCACGTGTAGAAGGTGGTACAGAATGCTCTAAAGAGCGTCACCTTTACGTCTACAGTACAACGCGCAAACCTGCGGACTATCATATTCGCGCGTACGGACAGAGCCCTCCGTTCCCTCTCAATGTCAGCATTGTCCTTAAGGTCAGAGGTGACCAAGTGACCAAGGTATTTAAATTGGTCTACTCGCTCAAGAGAAACACCGCTTAGCCGTATGGGAGGCACATCAAGATTGTACTTGGTCCCCGCCTCAAAAACAATGTACTGACTCTTCAGAACGTTATATAATAAGCCATGTTCTGCTGCATAGCGTTCACAAGTGGCCAATAGCGTTCTTATACCACCGACTGAAGCGCTCAGCAGCACCATGTCGTCCGCGTAACTTAAGTTATTGACACAGACACCGTCAATATGACAACCGACATGATGACTCAAAAACTAAACAGTTAAACTTACCTAATCGTATGATACTTTTTGAGCGCCGTATTTTTTATTGGTACAAATTGCACTGTCCTCTAAGTTACCCTTTCACTTTCCATTCCTTTGTTACTTGTCCGTTTGTGACTATTTATTAAATTGCCTAGTAAAGTGGAAATAGTAGTACAAACATTCTTTATACTTATATGAAAGATGGCGGCAAATGGCGACACGGACGCATTCACGCCTCGCAATCGCAACCCTCAAAGGGGTTGACGCTCACACGACTCATAACTCAACTGTCAGTCGTGCCAACTCATAACTTATGATATTGCTGACGTCTGACAGAAAAAATCAGCTAGCTGTTCAACTTAGTGGAGAGGAAATATGTCAGCGTTTGATGGTGTACTATGTAGCATGATAACATGACTGATGGTTGAGATTTTTAAAAAGGAAATAAGCAGACGCTCATGCACTTGCTGAGAGTTTTCACTTTTCTAGCGGAACTAAGTTGTGTAACAAAAGCTTTCTTAGGTCGCCTTTGCGATGTTTATCACTATCAGTATTCTAAAAAGGTTTTTTTTTTAAATTTACTGCCATGGCAATAGTTAATCGTGTAAAAGTCCGTTTTTGCACTTGATGCGTTTTCAGCGATCGTATAACTGCAGCTTCGAATTTAAACAGACACTTCAAATCCAATTTCAATGTAAGTTATTATAGTTTCACAGGGAACAAGTATAAAATATGGTAGGTATAGACCGCATACTGGACCTATACAATATAAAATGGCAATATTGTAAAAGAGCTGTGTAACTTTGGCGGACAATAAAGTATTTCCTATCAATCGTCACTAGTATTTCTCTCATAGCTTTTTTTAAACGAGTATATTGTGGCTATCGCAAAATATTCTCTGTAGAATGTAAATTTTTTGGTATCGACGCATAGCTCCCAATATCACCTGGCCCAAAGGCCTGTGATATCGCGATAGGAACACGGTCTGCGTTTGTATTCCGAATATCCAATTTGGCAAAGGAAATAGGCGACACGTTTCTGTCTATTTTGAACTGAGAAAAATAGAAATATTGAAAACATCCACGAATCTGTTCCAACCAAATTATTCGACATACAAACGTGTTTTAAAATTCTTTTTGATTTTACAATTTTTATGATTTCACCAAAAAAGGGCAATCTTATTCATTTCGAAGCTAACTTTTTGTCTCAAGCCGAAGTCATTCACGGTCTAAATACTTCAAAGACTAGCTAGCACTCATAATCTTGCATCCGCCGCATTTTCATCTCGACCTAGACTAGCATTTTCCTCATTTCTTGCATATTACTCAGTGTCTCACTTTCTTTGTTCAGAAATAACACCTCACTGTCTTTGTATGATACAAGTGAAAACGCGAATTAACCCTTCCGTATTGTGATGTACGAGTATGATAGCTAAATCCGGCTTAATCCGGTTTTGTAATCCGGATTCCGAAACTCTGTATTTTATTCCCTGGATATTAAATCCAATTGTAGAACAATGTCATGTATAAAATATGGATTTATTGTTTTTTTTTTTTTTTCAATTTGGTTTAACTTTTGGATGTGGCACCGGCGTAAAACGAACCCGAAACCAAACTACGCGCTTTCTTGAAACAATATTAATTTAATTTAGAAAGAGTTGTAAACTTTCTTTTTTACTTCTTTCAAGTAAGAGTTTCTTGAGGCTTTCCACGTTAATATCGAATATAATGAAAATGTTTACATAAGCTGTAAATTTATTGTTTTACATTAAGTATGTATAACATTTATTTTAAACTTGGAGAGCTACACTGCGGCTTTCCCTATTAGTAACGATAAAATTAAGTGACAATTATTTTTATTATTAATAATCAGATTACGTAAATCATAACTCGTGATACGACGGGATATCAACATTGTTGTTTACCTATCCTTTATATTTCCATAAAAATGCTAATTATTTACGCATAATTATTTAAGTAGAATAAAATACAAAAAATACTGTAATTTTAATTAAAAAACTCTTGTTTTACAAGAAATCGTAAGAATTTAGTGTACAATTTATTTTTGTATCCCAAATAATCATCGTTTATTCATTATTCAATAAATAACTACTACACTTACCAGATCGAAGTAGGACCAAATTTTCTGTAACTTTTTTCAAATTCACTATCACTTTTAAGTTTCAGTCACTACGTCTTTATTTAAAACTAGTAAATTAATCATATTAAAAATAATTAAGGAGCTAAATATTTATTAATATCTACTGCCTTATTTCAACAACTAAAGAAGGCCAAAAGTCTATCTATTGAAGCAGAAATATGAATTCAAAAACACTCCGAAACTAATTTAAAAACTTTTCCTCACATGAATTTTTCACATTGTCAATCACTGTTCGTAATTTAAATTCACGTCATTATACATACCACAGATAAGAAAGAGAGTTTTTTTTTCATAAACTTTTTCAAATGTTACGATAGTGCGTTCGACCAGGCGCGCCGTCGACTCGTGTTCCTGAGCGCTACGCCGGAGTGACACTGCTGTGCTGACCCGGCGCTCCCCGATCGCGATTTGAGTTTCGAACGTGGATTCGCGCAAACGTCAAAATGTAACCTTCACGACGGTTAATCTTTCGGGGTCAGATAACGAAAAATAACAACGGATTATGATAATTATTATAATGAGATATCGTAACGTATTAGGTTTCACATGTTTGGTTAAACTTGGTAAACCTAATATGTTATCATATACAGTAGGTTCGTGGAACATCGTATTTTCACAGAATATTAAAATGGTATAGTATCCTTGAATTTAGCGTGAAATATTATGAGTAACTAACGACCATTATTTTCAATTTTAAATCATTACTTTAATTAAATTCAAACAAAAAAATATATTTATTTACAAGCGTCGAATTTTTCATAGCCCCTACTTCTTGAAACTTTTTAATGTTCGTATGTTTTTTATGAATACAAACTTAATAAAGTCAAGCTGTTGCGCCCACAAGGGGTGGTTTTTTCAATACCGAGTAAGTTAAGCCTCCTACTGAGAGAGATTCAGGAATATCTACTCAATTATGATAATTTTATTGGTACCTGCGTGAAGTGTAGAGCGTATCGGTTGATACGGATGTAAGGATTTTCTTTAGAAGTTTTAGCGGAATTTATGGCATTTTTGAGAATATATTTTTGTTCAGCTATGGATTTTTCAGAGAAATAAATGTTTATTTCCACTAATTTGTGTATAACGACTTACTTACTTGTGTGTAAAATATCATCAACTATGGGTGCAATGTGGATACTAATGTTTTCTCTACTATAATATTTATGTATTATACATATAAACCTTCCTCTTGAATCACTCTATCTCCGCATTGTTCTATAACCGCATCAAAGTCCGTTGCGTAGTTTTAAAGATCTAAGCATACATAGGGACAGACAGTTAGCGGGAAGCGACTTTGTTTTATACTATGTAATTGCAAAATATGAAACACCAGTACCTAAAACAAAGATAAAAAGCAATATGATGTTTGATCCGCAATTAGATTGAACAATTAACTAGTCTGTACATAAAATATGATACCATTCTGTTGGTCCCCCGAAAAGGTATAGTATCAACCTTGGGCTACTATTGTAGATCTACAGCATGTATAAGAAAAGTGTGGTCGTATAAAAGAATATGGTGCAGACGATCAAATTGAACAACTTTTTCCATAGGATCAAGGTTGTAATTGCGAAAAAATACATAATTTATTATAATATATACACGGTGGAAGGGGCCGCAACGCTTTTTTTTTTTTTGGGGCTTGGAAATCATCAAATGACCGGAGCGGGAGGGCGTGTCAGACTTACTGACTGAAACCCACCCGTGTTCCTTCAGCAGCCAGTCCACGTGGTAACCGGCTTAGGGACAGCGAGCTAAGCCGGTCACCACGTGTTCAGTACATCATTTTGAACCATAGAAACTGCAATACCTACATGTCAAAATGTACTGAACAGCTGATTTTTTTTTAATAACCGACGAATTTCTGTGTGGGGGGTTCAGAATGGTGTACTTAACACGTGGTGACCGGCTTAGTGGCGCTGTCGCTTCCATCCTATATTATATATATTTGGCCGAGTAGGTATTGAAATTTTATTTGGGACAACAGATATTTACTTCGCGATTTAGATGTCGATCTCATGGAGAAAGCTAATCTGTTTGGTGGCCTCTACCAATCCTTTAAATATGATCTCCTCACCTCAATTTCTGAAACATTACATAGTACTGTTAAAATCCTCTTCTACTCCTCAAAACTTGTTATTTTTGACAAATGTTGCCTGCTGCGGAATTGTGCAATGAAAAGATCTGTGTGATGAAAAACCTTATGACATTTCATTCATCTTTGTGCTAGCACAAAACGCTGATAACTTTTGATGAAAACGGCGACGCGACAAGGATTAATCTTTGAACAGTTTTGTCGATCAATCAGGGGGATTTTTCAACTGTTTCCATTTTTAGATCGTGAAAGTTGATTCAGTGAATTGCACTGAAAAGAAAAGGGCATCACGGTGGTTTATTAATTTTCTTATTTCCTCACACACTTGACACGAAATGTGCAAATGTCGCAGGATAAATCGGAAAAATCGTTTCTTTTTTTTTTGCAAAGGACCGGATTATTGGCGATGTCCACCACTGGTGGACAGCAACACGACTAAAAAAGATTTTTGTAATCATACAAGTTAAACAGGATTGGCAATAAAACTACTATTGTGTAGGCTCTACTGTTATGTAACTAGGAAATTACTTTGAAAATTAATAAATAATTAGCAGTAAGGGATTTGATTAATTTTTAACACGCTATCGATTGCCTGGCGAGTACACTTGTTTAGATAAGATAATGTAGCGTATGTCAACACTCGATTACTGGTCATATTATAATTCTCGTTACTGTACTCTTTATGGGGCAGTGGACCGAAACAAGTAGTTGTATTTGTGGTCTACCTACCTATGTATAGTGAAAATACAAATATACGCTATAAGGGGCATGGACACATGAACTGCTACGTCTTGTAGCAGATTCTTTTATATCGGTTATTAAAAAGAAACCAATTTACTGTAGCAGTGACATTTTTCAACAGTATATAAAAAACAGTTGTTTCGTACAAAAGAGCAGTACTTACACGGCCAAAATGTTTAAAACAGCTTACAGTTTTTTTAGTATAGGTATGTATCTAGTATGTTTTATTATGTACTAGCTGTACCCGACATGCGTTGCAATGCACTTCTCCCTACCTAGTACAACCTCCTTGTATTTTTTAATACTCGACCCACCTACCTCCTACCTACCTACCTACTGCCTAGCTACATACTACCACCTACTACCTACTTAGTAACCTACCCTACTTAATTACCCTACCCACCTACCTTACCTAAACCTTCCCTGGCGTATGTAGAACAACTGTGCAAAATTTCATCAAAATCGGTTCGGTAGTTAAGGAGTCTATAGATTTCGAACAGACGAACATCCGTGCAGACATTGATTTTTACATAGTAGATTATGAATCGATGGTCCGGAAGTCCCAAATGTTGTTTATGAGGTAGACATACTCGACTACTCGTTTAAATATACGCACGAGGGCTCAGAGCCAGTATTGTCCTTATAACAAACATTGAGCTCATTCCACCGTTTCTTTTGTAGGTATATTAATACCGCGGCACATTGCACACGGCGAGGTATCCCAACTTGTAGTATTTTGGCCCTCTGTGCAGTTATATGGGTAAAATAAAGCTTTTGATTAAATATCTACAAAATACTTAGGAATAAAAAGTTTTGGATACAATTTAATTTAGGCATAGTTTAAGCATTCAGAAACATCTTAAGTATAAAAAAGTTTGTGAGACAAAGGACCACTTTAAAGTTTTAAATGAAAATTGAGTGACTGATGTATTCAAATAATTTAACTAACATATTTATTCAGTTAAACCGATACAAAACATTTAGGAGTCACTTCGCAAATGAAATTCTACTAGACATTTAGATTCGTGCTTCTTCTATTTGTGTTGCGCAAATATTTACACAGCATGAAGGAGTTAGTAAATATTTTACTTGTAAAGACAAAGCCGGAACCACCACTTCACGGATCAGATATAAGCACTGCACAGGACCAGCATTGCCTAAATTCGAGCCATCTAAGTATTATTACGTACTCGTGCATCTATTTTTCGTCAATTTAGAAGTGCCCATGTAGGCTCATGGGGGAATAAAATTGTTTTGATTTGTTTTTAATTTTATGAAACTGTTGAGCATGAGGTCCTGGGTTCTATCCCCAGGTCGGGCAAAGTGTTATTGGGTTTTTCCATCAGGAAAATCTCAGCAGCAGCCACGGAGTCTGGATTTGTGCCCGATTGATGGCAATAGGACTTAAACATAACTGGCGAAATGTGGGTGTAGGTACACTTTAACGTAATGACGTGAAGACGACGATGCGTGACGTGGTGTCTCTGCCTTACCCTTCGGGGATTACCGGCGTGATGTTATGTAGCTTTATACTGCAACGCACACTTATAAGCAACGTCACGTCGTCGCCTCGGATCACGATCTGTTGGTAAATATGAGTGGAGTCTATGCGTATCCCTGCTATGTCGTATCCGTAAAGGAAAAGTGAACTCGATTATTCATAAGCGTTCCTACTCACATAACTAAATCGCATGGATTCCAGAAATGACAGTTATCATACTTAAAAAAATATTACGGAGTATTTGGATATCAATTCGCGTTCGTGCCGAGTTATTCCGAAGGGGAAGAAAAATGGCACGTAAATCTTTTGCCACTTTTGGAAGAAAAACGTGAAAGTAGGTAAACTGTATGTGGAGGGCTTTTACAATAATTCTTAAAAGATAGGTCTGATAATAAGATTACCTGTATTGTATAACGGGCTGACGTCCACAACTCCATGTCCAAAGCGCTTATTTTGCGTACAGGTGGGAAGAACCGATCATTCGATCAAATCCAGAAAGGCCAGCAACGCCTTGGTGTTACCGAAGTACTCTGTTGTGTATGAGGCTTCTTTGGGCAGTTAAAAAGTACCTTAGATTACTTACCTGTAACATAAGGTCTCCTGAAGCGGTGGGAGAACCAATTGCACGCAACAATCACTGTGATAAAAGACCCACATTTTTTTTCTAATGGAAAACCCCAATATAACTTTGCCTGTCCCAGATTCTGTGCTGTCGTGGAACCAATGTAAGATTTCATGACAGCAAACAACATACAGCAGTCGCTTTTGCGAGCACAGTAAAATTGAACTATTACAGTATAATATCATGCCAACTGTCTCTAATTGGGTACTTTAATTGTATTAACATCAAGGACGATTATCGTTTGTATTTCTAAATACACATGTATTTAGGTAGTGAGTACTTAAGGCATAACGACAATAAATACATAATTATGAGAGATAAAAGCTGTATTATTTTTTTAAATATTTATTCAATGTTGAGATTAGTATTTTATGTTTGTATAGTAGGTAGCTTCTACGTTTTTTGCAGCTCAACATGACCACATTAGTTTAGTAACTCCATCAAGATATTCTAAGTAAGTGAAGGAGCGAGTGTCAAGATAAGACTCGATAGAGATCTAGTGATTTGAGTTGATTGAGAGGAAGATTAAAATGCATATAAGATGACGTCTGTAATACCCGAAGGGTTAGGTAGAGTTGTACCTAATAGTATATCCACATTTCGCCAGTTATGTTTAAGTCCCCGTGTACTAGGGGTTGAGCCTGTTGGCACAAATCACAATATACTTTGCACGACCCGGGAGTAGAAGCCAGGACTTTATGCTGAGCAGCCGCGCTTGCGGCCACTAGACAGTTTTCCCGTTGTATGTCTCTGCTAATGAGTTAACAGCTTAAGGTGTGGTCATTTAAATAATTTATCAAAAACTGAAATTTAATTCAGTTACAGAGAGTGGAATGTTTATTAGAAACCGCAGTAGTATTACCTACCAGTAGTTTCAGCTTTTACGACTTGACCGGTTTGATGTTAATGCGATGTTTTTCAACTAATCAACGTAAAAAGAGCTGAATTTGCATTTTACGATTTGTCTAATCTTTTTCTCGTAAATCTCACTTCATTTGTCTAGACGTAATTTCGTATTTCTTAGGTGCGGTTTTCATGCAACGTTTTGTAAACATATTTTTGCAAATTAAATAACAGCATGTTTTGAATTGTTTTTTTGTCGTTTGATATTGAAATTGAAGATTTATGTTAATGTTTTTTTATTGTTTAAATAACATTATTTTGTCACGTACCCAGTTCAATAAAGGTCTCTCTAATGAAATTACTTCTCAGAGTTATTTTGAAAGGGTTTTTACAAAAATGCTTTCTAATAAATCTCATTTTATTGACTTTTTTCAATTAATTAAAATGGTACCTGCAGCGTGAAATTTGAAAGTTATTAACTAGTATACAGGTTTTAACTTAAACTTAGCTAAATGTTATTTACACGGTGCTGTGAAGCCAATAATTGAGTTACGAACACAATTCCACACTAGTGGAAAATTAATTCCTTACCTTTGTTTGTTGCACTTTGAAAATTAAACATTTCGGGGTAATTGAAGTTTAGAAAATATTTATTGCACTAACGTTTTGCCCGTGACTTCGTTCTAGTTTCACCATTATGGATTTTTCCGTAGAAGCTTCAGCGACGAAATTCACGGAGTTAGAAATTGTTTTTCTTAAATTCGGATTTAGCGATTTTCCTGAAAAGTAATAAAGAAACAGAAAGAGCAAATTGTCATTTGTAAACTTTGCAATAATTATTAAAACTATAGCAAAATGTACTGTATGTTTTAAGACCTACTAGTAACAACATATTTTGTCTTTTTCTTAGAATGTGTATATGTTTTTTCATAAGGTAAATAAGGTGTTCATTAAGTGATTAATTAACTATATTGAAGGTTCCACGAAATTTTTTATTACATACTAGCGACCCGCCCCGGCTTCGCACGGGTGCAATGTAGATACTAATGTTTTCTCTACTATGCATGTACGAGTATTATAAATATAAACCTTCCTGTTGAATCAATCTATCTATTAAAAAAAACGCATCAAAATCCGTTGCGGAGTTTTACAGATCTAAGCATACATAGGGACAGACAACGACTTTGTTTTATACTATGCAGTGATTCTGGAGATTCGAAGCCACTTTACGTGAAGTCTGGTCGATAGAATGTACTCTGTAGGTAACTTCCCGTGTGTACCTTCTTGATTGGAGTTCAGAGGCATTTCGTTTTGATAGAAAAACAATTTTCTGAAATTAAACATTTTTCATTTTATCAGGATAATTCTCAAAATTCTAAAATGTCACGAAACATTCTTATTTATGCTTCCGAGAACTAAATTAATGTTTAAAATTACTCCATTTTGGTCATTATTTTAACATGATTGCTGCGTATTAAAATTATACAAACATGCATTTATTTATACTTGTCGCACCACACAATAACTTACCAATTATATTTGCTGCTGCTCAAATTGAATAATCATCATCATTCTCCTGCGCTTATCCCAATTTACTAGGGTTCGACGCAGCATGTCTTCTTCCATACTTCTCTATTACTCGTCATCTCAGCAGCAGTTACCTCCTTTCTAGCCATATCATCCTTCAGACAGTCCATCCATCGTTTCTTTGGTCTTCCTCTACTCTTATAGCCATCTACTCAACATACTCAACATTTTTCTCACTACATTTTCCTCATTGCTCCACATAACATGTCCATACAACGATAATCGATTACCGCACAACTTTTCAGTCACCGGCGCCACTTTCAGGCTTCCTCCTATTTACTCATTCCTTATTTTAAGAGTCTATAGAAGCTCAGCTCAAATTCTAATTTGGCCCCCACTTCCCCGCGCCCCCTCACTCTTTTATCGCGATCGGCGCGATCGCACACAGCTCGCGGTGACGCGCGCGGGCACACGAAGTCGAAGGGATTTTGTTAGAGTAAACTACACTATTATCGGACGAGTACTAAGTACTTAATAAAATTATCAATCATAATTAAATATTAACTTGTCATTATATGAACATAAAATTGTACATCGCAAATTTAGTTTCAATGTACCTACTAACGTCAAAATGGAATCACTTACCATGTGTTAGTACAAGTATTTTACTATATTTGTCTTTAAAATCATGAAAAACAACAAATCGTAAAATATTTCTTGCTCTTACTATGTTATTTTTGTTTTCAAATATCACAGCGACTGTACTATTTTTGCAACAAATACATTGCCCCTTAACCACTACCTAAGTTTGCCGCTAAGTGACTGGACAAGCAATGTAAACATCACAAAACGATACTTTATTAAGTGGATGCATCGCGGCCGTGGCGTCTTGGAGCAAGTTAGTGATGTGCTTGTGCAGATCGACTAACGTAGGCTATCGATCGATCGATAGGATTAGATCTCTTTGATAATATTACGTTTTACCAATTTGAGCAGTTCCCATTGAATAATGACATAAATTATTTCTTATCAAATCTGTCATGGAAAAATATATGAATTTAAGAGTACACTATTTGACAAAAAGTGCTACCCCAGTAATATCAAAGCAGCAAGTGCTGCACAAATACTTCCATTTTATAGGTCAGTGAGTAAACACCATAGCAGGGTTCAACAATTTTTTATTTTTAAGCCTAAACCAACGTAACCGGATTTTTGATTGTTTTAATTTGCTTAGTAATATATTTTTAAGCTACATATTGTTTATTTTTATTATAATATTTTCTGGACATGCAATTTATTATTTATTTTATTTTGAGGACCCCAGTTTCTTTTTTGTACAATACTAAATGTAAGATTCGATAACTTTCCGATTTAGTCAATCACTAGCGTATATGTAAAATAAATTGCTTTTGCACAGCACAACGATAGCAACCGATGTTTTTGTGTGGGTAAGTTGTACGGTGCATGGTATATACACGCTGTGATTGATGGGATAAGGTTTATAATTGATCGTGTAGTACGTTCTGTTTTAAGAAATGCGGATGTGTGTATGAAGCTATACTTTTCCAGTATAAGCTTACCTCTCATTGTACGGAATGCCTATACAATGTGAGATCAGCTTATACTGGAAATGTATAGTTTGATAATTATGTAGCCGTGGGTACGAAATACGAATAACAGATCAGTTACATTTTTAGGTAGGTAGAAGATACTGACGAATTTACCGTAACATTATCTTTATCACCATCGTTTTCAGTACTGTGTAATCGACGTCTTCTAGAAAGATACATTATAATTATTTAGCTAAACTACCAAGGTACGTTAGTAAGTTCATACATTTTATGTATGTGGTAGGTAGCACTACAGTCGGATAAGTAAGTTACAGATTTGTTTCTTGTAGTTAGATAGGTAGGTACTTACCGAACATACCTATATTTTTATTAGGTATTTCTAAGCGCTTGGCTGCTGCACTGCGGGTCGCGGGTTCGATTCCCGCACGGAACAAATATTTTTATAGCCTAACGATAGTTGTGAAGATTTGTGTTTGTAATCGCACCGTCTTCGATTCAGGAGAAATCCTGGAGTGGGACATTATAAAAAAACAATTACTAAGTACTTACTGTAGATACCTATATTTTGTTGTAATATACATATATTGTCAAAACAAAACAAAACTATAAACTTAGGTAATTTTTATCTTTTTATTTTTTATAAAAGTTGCCCCACACTGGATTTCTCCTGAATCGTGGACAATGCATTTGTGATTGAAACTTACAAACACAAATCTTCACATGCAGAAACACCTGCGACTCGTAGCGCAGCAGCCAATCGCTTAGCCACTGCACCAAACGTGTCGTATGCTGTCTACCTATATGTTTGTATATAAATAGTAGATAGGTAAATAGATACTTATTTCATTAAGTTTATCATATGTTTGCCTGCTTCTTTACGCCAACCGTTATTTCCCATTGCGCCACACTATAAACCTAAGTACATAAATTTTAATTTTACGTCGTCTTGTTGCGTAATGTGTGTTCTGAGCGCAAGCGACACAGCTCTCCCGTTCGAAAGCCGAAGCGAGACTGAGCGCGGGTGGCGGGCGGCAGAGAACCAACTTCAAGACGCCGATAGTTTAGGTATTTTCTTTTAAAGGTGAAAATAACAGGAATTAAAAAAAAATAAAAAACATGAGACCTGCTTTATAGGTAGTTCAGTTAGTATGCCAAGTTTCATGATCTAATTTTAAGTATTTTTTGAATACCAGCGGTTTATCGTTCGGTTTGGAGGTAACTTTGGAATTTTTTTCTATCGAGAAAATTTTATGGAATCGTGTTTTCGTCAAACATAGGACCTAGCATTAATCCTCAACTTTACCGTATATTTATTTCAAAATTAATGCTGCAGTATTTTCGGCATAACGGAGGATCATGCTAAGCCATCTGAGCTACTATAGGCCCTTAACCATTCGCGTTACACCACAGTTCCCCTTTAGCATTCTCATCTCAGACGCAAGCAAATGCCTTTCATTCATCCCTTTTGTGGCCCAACATTCTGATCCATACAGGACAGCATGCCTAACCATGGTTTTATAAATCTTCCCCTTGAGTTTTAGGGGAATGCGGTAGTCGCATATTTTTCCCGTGACCTGCTCAAATTTAATATTCACTTTTCAATAAAGCTCAAAAAAGCTTCAATAAAACGATACAGCATCAGCGCAAATACGGAAATAATTGGCCATAAAATGGCACTTTATTTTCAGTAACATTGAAATGAAATTCACGGCATACTCCGGCGGGAGGTGAACCGTAATGAACAGCAAACTTTGCCGTACACACGGGTACTGCGGCAATACACTATTGATATTGTCCGCATCATACTTCATTAATTCATAAACTATTTATATTACCTCCCGATGCCGTACACAATGTTGGAAATTCCCGCAAGCTTCATAGAAAATTAAAGTTTGATTTCCCGTAAAACATTGTAGTGAGTACTTAAATGGTTTTCAAATATTCGGTTGTTATATATGTAGGTTATTCGATGGCCATCATTTGAAAAGAGGCTTTTGACTTGACCTCGTGTCGATGATTAAACGAGAAATTAGTTCAACATAACTGGCGAAATATGGGTTAGGTAGATACACCTCTACCTAACCCTTCGAGAAATACAGGCGTGATGATGTTATGTTTCCGCTAAAACTTAGCTGGATTTACAAATCTAAATTTCTCGTTAGCTGTGTTCTCAGTGATCTATGATAGTACTTACAGGGGCTCCTACACAAAGATTAGGACAGGAAATGAAGTTAGTCGGTGATGAGTATTCACAGTCGCACCGTGACTGTATAAGTATCAACATATTATATGACTTACTTGACCCGTAGCGATCCACCCGACCCCAAAATGATTTTCTGCTTAGTATAAAATAATACTAGCCTGTAACTGTCCCACTGCTGGGCAAAGGCCTCTTCTCATACAGAGAAGGCACGAGCATTGATCAACACGCTTGCTCAAGGTGGGTTGGCGATTTCAGACATATATTAATTATAAGTCCAGGTTTCCTCACGATGTTTTCCTTCACCGATGTCTGTGATGTCCAAGATAAACTTAGAAAAGTCATATGAATTGAAAAAGTCACAATGGTACTTGCCCGGATTTGAACCCACAACCTCATGCATGGGTGGCGAGGTCTTAACCTCTGGGCCATCACGACATACTACTTAATATAGCTAGCGGTAAATAAAGTGTGAAAGGACGTAAGCATGGAAAAGGAACAAACGTCAGTTTTATCCGTCAGCTGTCAGTGCCAAATGTCAAAGGTTTATGACAAATGCTAAATAACAGTGTTCTCTCTTTCTTCCGCCGGCCATCTTGAGTATCTCTAGAAGATGATAAAATAAATCTTTTCCAATTTGCATTTTCTGCCTTTTAATTGCCCATAATCCATCAAAATAGACACTGGAACTGACAGTAAACCTTGCAAAACATTGGTATTATTTTTTAGTGTCACTTGCTAGCAGCTAACCTCCGAAGGTTTTATTTTTTACCATTTCGGTCCGCGATCTAATAAATCAAAGTTATTGGCCCTCCCGGGTTCTGTCCATTAAAACCAGCTAGTAGTTTTTACATGAACATGTAATACCTACGCTTTCGGCGTAGAACGTGGAAGATAATAGAATCTAGGCAGTTTTTTAAAAACCGTTTTACCATTTATAAGTTTTTGTACATATATGTATATTAAACTGAGAAATTAAATCAATGAATTGTTTTTTTCCACACTAGATATTTCTCCTGTATCGTGGGTGCGTTTAAAAACATTTAAACTCACATACACTAACAGTCAGACCCGGAACTACTACCTGTAAGTTATACAAATATTTGTTTCGTGCGAGATTCGAACTCGCGACACGCAGCATAAAAGTCAATCGCTCAACCACTGCGCCAACTGTGCCAATTGATTGAAGAAACCTGACTAGGCACGAATTAAACAAAAAAACTATCATAGTAGTTATAAATCAAATCAAATTACAACTGTCATTATGTGAAATGGCTAAACACGACAAATTGCTGTGGTATGGGCTGAAAAAATTCTATACAATTAACTTACCTGGCGATTTTTTATACGTATATTAGGTAAACAAGATAGGAAAGTAAATTAAATGAACGTACAAAGGCCTATTATTTTGCTTCTGCATGTTATAGAGTAAGTTTATATGGTCTTATAGAGTAAACTATTTTCACATTATACCTAACTTTTAATGTTTCTATCGCACAAATTCTTCGTAAAGAATTTCTGAAAAGTTTTAGTTTAAATTAGAGTCTTCGTTACATGTTCTTAAGCAGTTTGATAATGCACTTTCGACTTTACGCATTGTTTTAATAGAATTCGTGATAATATGGAGAGATACATAGCTACCTACATAATGTATTCACAGAAGAAAAACTGTAAGTATAGCCAGCAGCGTGTCGAGTTTTTACAACAAATTAAACCTAGATTGACCTAACTTTTAATTAGTTTAGGAGTATTATACATACATACATAAACGCACGCCTTTTGGGGGTAGGCAGAAACCACAGAGTGCCACCTGCTACCATCCTAGTATACTCATTTTGCCTCGTCCACGTTCATACATCTGGTCACACACGAACGCTGGTAGCGAGTACTAAGCACCTGACCTTTCTCAAGAACCTTACTAATAAGGTCACTGTGTGTCCTTCTAGGGCGTCCCCTCCCGGCATCACCACTCACATCTCCCTAGTAGATACCTTCGAAACTCGTATCCTTCCATACAAATTTTGAATTTTCCATCATTATCATTGTTAAAGGATCGGAATAACCGTTAAGGACAGATTATGAACTGGTCTCCGGACCCCAGATTTTAGCAGAACCGCAGCCATTTCGCATTGTGCGCGTACCTGTTCTACTGAATCATGATAGAATGTCGCCCTGTCCTGGCTCTCAAGGTCATGGTTTTTAGTCCGAATCAATAATATACCCTCATAAAAATATCCTACATTTAGACTTAATTCAGTAAAAGTTCCTTGTAATAAATAAAAGACTTGGATTCGTTTCTGTATGCGTCGTCACGCACGCCCTTGAACAACCGACGAGCGGGGGTGACCGATATGCGATGATCTATATTTCCCTTCAGAAAAAATTACATTAATTTTGCACTGATTTGTTATATTATATTCTGATTATTCTTGTCATGTCATGAGGAAAGTTTTGAGTGGATTGGTGTAAGAGTAGAGGAAGCCAAGGACACGATGGATGGACTGTGTGAAGGCTGAAAAGGCAAGAAAGGAGGTGTCTCAAGTAATAGAGAAGTATGGAAGAAGAAGGCATGCTGCGCCGACCCGATAAGTTGGGATCAGGGCAGGAAAATGATGATGATGAGTTATGGCCCAAAAGACAAACAAGCCCGTCTGTGAAGAAGGTCACCGCCTTCTAAGGACATCTGCAGAATCAGTGGCATGGTTGGTGTGTTCAAATCACAAGTAGAAGCTGAAACGTCTCATATGCCTGTGTATACTTTATCAGTGCCTCGTTTCTCTAGCGGTTAAGCGTGACTGTTGAGCATGTTTCGATATGGGATCGACTCCCAGGTCGGGCAAAGAGTTATTGGTTTTTTTTTTGTTATCAGGAATTTCTCAGTATCACCCACGGAGTCTGGATTTGTGCCCGGTTGATGGCTATAGGCTCGCCCCCTATTCCATGGGACTTAAACATAACTGCCGAAATGTGGGTGTACTAAATGGGTACACCTCTGCCTACCCTTCGAGGATTACAGGTGTAATGTTATGTTACTTCATTTGTCCCTATACCTTTAAACAGAATTTAAACCATATTCATTGTTGGCAGAAAATCAGAAATAGGGGTCCTGGTAGCGGGGACTAACTTTCACGGGTAAGTTCTTTTACCTAGAGCAACTTAGGTACTTACCTACCGTTGCATTGTTAACTTACCTATTATATGCTTGAACATAACTTACCAGGAGTCGTGGAGGTCAAACATGGACCTAATAACCTTATACCTGTATGAGTACAGAGAGCAGAAGCTTTTGTTTCCCAATGTCTTGGTAAATAATAACGCCATGGTCGCCTTTAATGACACCCTAGGGATGCAAACATTTTCTTATCCTACCTACCTACATCCTAAATGAATGTTGTAACATGCCATATTATTATCGGTGTAACTGTTTTGAAAGGGTACCGCAGACCTCCCATAACGAACCTGCCTTTGCTGAATTAGATCTCGGTCAGATTTCTTTTTGCTTTTCGCGAAATAAGCTTGCATTTGACCTCAACTCGCCTGATGTGAAGTGATGATGCGGTAAAACTTTTAATCTCACCCGGTTTACAATCACAGTAAACCAAAAAATACGACTTGAATTTCCATAAAATCTCCCACCTTTTTCTGGTTCAAAAAGCTATCTACCAGCTTCCTCGAGAAATTAAATGATCCTTGCAATAATTTAGAAACAGTGGGAAGGGAAGACAAAGACTGGTTACGATCAAATAAATTGTTTCGGCGGCCTTTTTAATACAGGCAGGCGTTTTCCCATGAATTAAAAATGGCGGAATCTAGAAAAATGTGTAGTAATTAAATTCTGTTGGCGCGTTATTTCGCTTTGACCGCGGCACCTCGCTAAATTGATGTTATATACTTTGTAATTGAGTAAAAAAATGATGCGCATAATTATCAAAATGGTGAACTGTTTTATTTTGAACTTTGTTTTTATAATTTCATTATGTTCTCTTAAAAGTTAGAAAAACACTCGGCCATTATAGTACAGTAGGCACTAAGAAATATGTTTTGAGGAAAATCAAGTTATAATTTTCACCACGTGTAGGTTATTACTTGCTATAAAAATATGTTTTGGTTATCCAAAGTCTAATTCAAAATAGCAACGGAGGTCGAGCTGTGTTACCTAAAAGATTTAGGTGAGAACCCACTTACGTTGAAAGAAAAGTAAATTACAATAACATTTTGTGCTGCGTTAACAAAAGTTAGAAACGTACACGTGCGTAATTTAGAATGCTCTCCCTCAGAGTTTTAGGACGGTTACCAGTCGGTTCGCATTCAAAACGAAAGCTCGAGAGCATTTACACAAGAAGTTGGCAGATTCGTCTCAGAATTAAATTGCAGTAGTTTTTCTTGTTTATTAACTTTATAATATTTTCTTTTATGTATGTATTTATAAGTATTTATTATTATATTTTAGTTATCAATATTTTATAGTCTTTTTTGTTCTGTTGTTGCACCTACTGTGTATATTGTCGCTGCATCACCCTAAGGTAGACTAGAAGAAAATGCACAAGGCATTAAGTCCGCCTTTGTACAGTTTTTAATTGTGCATTAAGTTTTAATAAAAAAAAATTTAAACATCTTGTTCTCAATAACACTAGATATGGTATAACCATGACACAGTAATTTTGCTGGCGAAAAAAGAAGGTCGATAGTATTTCCTTGGCTGAACTCATTCACAAGGAGCTCTGCGAAATCTAAAAGTACCAATACCTCTTTGCAATATCACGCCCAAAACAAAACGCCACTTTCACAACATCAGACGACGCGACTTGCGACGGCAACTTGCCTAAAGCGACACGTTACGTTTATCGCCTGTTTTCTTCTCTTGCGTACTGTCGCGCCGTGGCTCCATGGCATGCTTTAAAAAATATCTTTCCAGACCTACGAACTTTTTCTGTGGAAGTACCTTAAGAACAATTGGATATTATGAAACGTCAGTCGTGGTGGTTTTGGCAGATATCAGGTAACAAAGTGTGTTAAATAGCTGCTAAGTAACGTCATACTATATAGGGTGATTTTTAGGCTTCCGTAGCCAAATTGCTAAAAGGAACCTTTATAGGTTCGCCCTGTTCTTCTGGCGGTCATGCGATCTCCCTCTAAAATTAGCGGTCGCAACACGTGTATCACTTGAGCGGTTATCTCAGGAATGTTTCCATTTCACAGTTTCATAGACAAAGAAGGGAACATGTAGGGAGGTTCGAGATCGGTATCTACATAATAAAATTGCTCTACATGAGTTAACAGCAATAAGGGCTCTTCAGAAAAACGCTTGGTATATTTCGTCACTTCACTTTTTCATAGATATTTAGGTACTTGTGTAGATAACTCTTTCGTTATTATTTTACACAAAGCTTTTGGTAACACAGTTATATGTATATTTTTTTAAATTTTCATTATTTTCTTTTCAAATTTTGTTTTGAAAAATTTTAATCCGATCTTTTTTACGAAATATCAAATACTTATATTGAGTATTTGATATTTAGTTATTGCAGTATTCGGGAGTGACCTAATAATTAAAAATAAATACATTTGTGGGTACAAGCGTGTACGAACTTATAGGTGTACAACAAACAAATAAAACACGCACAAAACATTGTTCACCTTAGGTCACCTACTTATTTATCATTTTAAATTCAAACAATTCAAAGGTCAAAATGATATCCTTTCCACGTATCTGTCGAGAAGCCAGCTTTGCTCAGGCTCTCACAAGATCTAGCTCGGGGCAAAACAATATCAAGGTAAAGTGCTGCTTAGATTCCAGTTAACTAGAACAAATGCTAGACAAGGATACCCAAAGCATCTGTTTGAAAACGAGTTCAAGAGGCTAAGATGTTTTCAGGAAAGGAGCGTATACAATAACGGGAAATATATCATTCTAAAGCGTTTGTATCATTTTGCAGTTTTTTTTTTCTTATGTAGGCTTCTTTTACTGCAGTTAGGGTACCTGCCCTTACGGACTCCGTCTCAAAAATTCACCCGGTATATCTCACCTAGTATTTATGAAATCTCAAAAGACCCAATGAGCCCAAACACCCAGAGCCAAAGCTATCTGTAGGCTTTACACATAATGCGACAAACACGAGACACGTTTTTTTGTATGTATTCATATACACATGTGTCGTGGCGAAAATGGAGCCCGTGTTTTGTAGTGAACAACACATTGACCAACTAAACTAGAAAGGTATTTACCTTCCAAAATAAAATCTACATTCCATGTATTTGTCACAGTCAAAAGTAATGTATTAATCAGTCAAAACTACTTTTGACCGGTTCAAGCTGCTTTAACAATACCTAACAATACCTTAAATCTCAGTACGTTTAGAATTTTGATAAGAATTTTTGGGACTTTTTGAAAAACATCGTGCTCTAGTAATTTTAGGTAATTTTATCTGAGGCTTCCATAACCATATACCTTTAAGAAATTCAAAACAGGGTGAATAAATTCGCACTAGTACGAAGTCTTCACCATACGAGTGATGCTCCATCCAGTTGAAATTGAACTGGACAACAAACACGTATAATTCAGTTACCTGCAGAAAAAACCCGAGAATAGTTCCTAAAAGACCCCCAGTGTTTTCATAAACACCTTCACCGTTCCCCCAGGCCGCAATTACCATATCAGACACACACAGACACAGTCGCTCCATCTATCAGTAAACAGAAACACACTAACTACGCGTTGTATTATTGCTTCCGAAGCTATTTACACATCAAACGGTCGCGACGGGAAACATTCCCAGCAGCCACAGGCATAGATTAAAATATGTATAACATTTGATACAGATGTGACATTTCGGCTAAATTACCTAAATCTGAAATTCATGCTTTTAAATCCTCATGGCTTGGGTAAACGCAGATCTGGAAGATTCGTTGGCATGGGCGATATTGTGGATTTTTTGTCAATATTGAATTCTCTAGAACTCCGAACAACATTTTATTTATTTATTAAAGGGCAACCATCAAAACATACACCAAAATACATGATAAAGTACTCACTTTATTTTACATTTTATAGTGTTGCCTTAATTAAAGGCTGCCACGGTATGAAATACACATAGGAGTAGGAAATGAAGTTACGCAACAGATTTTACTTATTTAGATGGGTTGGTACATCAGTTAATGGTTATATAAATCCGACATACAAATACAAATGAAAACTTACTGATTACAACTTACAAAAACTTTTTTGCGTTTTTATTTTACCCTTTTTAGCTATCGCAACACACACAAATCCTTGTCAAGTATCAATTTCGCAATTTCTATTACTTGGATGACATATTTTTTCCAGCTATTTTGATTTAAAAACCAATCGGAAAGTATATCCTTTCAGATAAAAGAAGAATTTTTCAAATCGGTTCATAAATGACGAAGATATGAAGTAACATACATAAAAAAAGGTTCCGACGAATTGAGAACCTCCTCCTTTTTGAAGTCGGTTAAATAGATAAATCCAATCAATTTTGTTCGACCGTGTCTCAACAAAAAACAAAGAAAGCAAAAAATACAAACGTTTTCTAAATCCTTATGTAAGTGACAAAAGACAATATAAACAATTACGGTACGAACTACACTCAGGGGCACAATTAACCGTCCACTCATATCGAATTCCATATCGTTTGTTTATGATAACTTAAGCTGCTACTAACTGCTACTAGGCGTAACTTCATAAGTGGGTGTGTCTGGAATAAACAAAACAATCATACCTGCGTTTTGTTTACTTTTGTGGTTTTTATTCAATAATAATCAGTTAAGTGGAAATTTGACAGTCTGGCCCCTGGTTTTGTGTGAAGGATACGTTTGTTTTAAATCGTTGCGTTACCATTTTTTCGAATAAATCCGAGGTTTTGGACTGCCGTGACCTCATTTATATCATAAAAATGCCACTGGACGCAACTGGAGCAGCCAGGGCTGTGGCACTCCCAGACGCTGGGTTCAGCCAGCGTCGGATTGGACGAATGCTTGGATATCCACGAACCAATATTCAAGATGCTATCCGGCGTTACAGAGAGACTGGTTCCTACACAAGGAGGCCAGGGCAAGGTCGTAGAAGGTGTACATCAGAGAGAGAAGATCGTTACATCGTCTCGAACGTTCTTCGAAATCGGTTCACAACCGCTTCTGAAGCTCGTCATCGTTTGTTTGAGGCACGAAATGTAAGTGTGAGCCTAAGAACAATCAGAAGAAGGTTAGCAGAGAGGGATCCGGGATCATTTCGACCAGCTCGAGTCCCAGAACTGACCGCAACTCACAGAAGAGCAAGACTTGCATTTGCTGGAGAACATTTAAATTGGACTTCGGAACAATGGAAGGCAGTTCTCTTCTCTGATGAATCAAGAATTGCTTTACGAGGTCCAGATGGACGTCAGCGCGTATATAGATGCCGTGGTGAAAGGTTTGCTGAATGTGCTGTGGTTGAAACAGTGGGCTACGAGGGAGGCTCGATAATGGTGTGGGGTGGCATTTGTTACGACGCCCATACAGCGTCTTTCGTCTTCGATAGAGGCAGCGTTAATGCTCCCAGGTACGTGACAGAAGTCTTAGAACCACATGTGATTCCGTTTGCGCCATTCATTGGCGATAATTTTGTTTTAATGCACGACAACGCACGTGCACACACCGCGAGAATTGTCACGGATTACTTGGACGCCGTCAATATTCAGCAATTACCATGACCAGCTCGGAGTCCAGACCTAAAACCGATAGAGCATGAATGGAATAACTTAAAAAGACGAATTCGGAGTCGTACACCAGCTCCTACGACCATCAGTGAGCTAAAAACTGCAGCTATTGGGGAGTGGGAGAACATTCCACAAAGCGACATTCAAGACATAATGGACAGGCTTTCAAATCGGTTACAAGAGGTCATTAGGGCCAGAAGAGGAAATACACATTATTAATGCGATAATTTAAAGCATACTTCTTTTTAATTAAAATTTTGCAAATTTTTGTTTTTGGTAAGAAAACTGCCAAATTCTCATTTTTTTTAAATTTTATGTTTAAATTTGACCATTTCACAACTTACACATGTTTCGTTTGTTTTCGTAAAGGTTTAACATTGTAACAAAATTAATTAAATTACGATAGAATTTTAAAAATTTTAAATTTTTTTTAAAATGTAAGTGGACGGTTAAATGTGCCCCTGAGTGTATTTAAAATTTATGCAAAATGAAAATGAATTGCTCTATTTTAGTTGCCAGTTTAAGCGGAAAATAACGGGTGATAAGCTTATGGCGAGCAATAGGCGATTATTTTCGCAGCATCTGTGGACGTTCGTTTACAAATATTAGCGAACACGTGTTTCGCTTCTGCTCCCAAGTTATTTTTAATCTATTTTACAGGAAAAGATCGCGGTATCGCATTATAGGGCCGGATGGATATAATCACTTGCAATTCAAGATGATTACGAAGCTTGAAATGTCTGAACCGCCTGTTGGAAAAATGAAACGGTCGTTTTGAGAGAGTTTTTATGTAATTGAAATGGGGAGAACTGTCGCAAGCATTCCGTTTGGTAAAGACAAATTGCGCGGCGTAGTACTTAAATGCACTCGCTTTTAGATGTCAAAAATGCGTTAATGCTTTCATTTTTGTTCTTTATAGATTAGGTTGAAAGTTGTTGTTAGTAAGTTGTTGCTGTCATAGTTAGAGGTCATAGTTTTCTTGCATTGTGATTTGTATATGGCGACGTCTATTATGAAACGAAATTATTGTAGAACTAGCGACCCGTCAATGCTTCGCATTTGTGCAATGTAGGTACTAATATGACAACATGTCACAAAACAATATTGATTTACTTACGTGTCATGGATATGGATGAAATGGATGCATACACAGAATCTTTCCGAAAATCTCTTATGGTGAAATCACATTATTTTTTTGGGTAATAAAGCAGAAAAACGCGATCAGGCAACTACAGGCTTAAAAAGTGTCTTTGTTTTATAACAGCTAATGATTATAAAAGTATCAGTAAGAACAACACTGTTTTTTTAAAGTAAACAAAGCCTTCTTACCTTCCTTCTTCTTGCCTTCTTTCTTCTTCGTATTCTTATGAAAAAAAAAAACTAGTTTACGATAGAATACTTTTAGTTTCGTCTCCACCAAGAGGCGTACATACATACATAGGAGACGGCCTAAATCCGATCCCTAATTCTCACCAAATCATTCTATTAGACGATTGAGCAATAATAGACCTATTCTATTACTGGAGAGATCATTCAGACAAGTGACATCTGACCTCGATTCTTTTGTTTTATAAACACTCGCACAAGACGTAATAAGCGGCCTAACAGACGGCACGATATTTTATGGTGGTTGTACACAGTCGCCGAGACACTGCGATGCAGGGCGAGTGCTAGAGTGTGTGTAGTTGCGCTCGTCTAGCCTCGGTGTTCTTCGCTTGCTGTCCGTCATGTGTCGGTTCTTTGAAAGACGTCTCGGAAGAGACATAGAGCTCTCGACAGTCGAGAGTGTACAGCTGCCATTACAACAAAACGTTGGGATCACACGTCATTAACTAAATAACAGAAAGGAACTGATAGGTATGTGATATAGCAAATGACATACAGATTTACGCCGTGTGAACGGGGCCTAATAATCAGCTATCTTTACTAGTGGAACATACATAGTAGATTCTGTAATTATTTACGGCACAATTTGTTTACACAATTGTAGGATTAAGACAAGCGCTCTAAACAATCGCTTTAAGAATAAGCCGTGCTGAAAAAAAGTTATGGAACTAATAAAGCCAGGCACTTAAACGGCTACTACCAGGCTACTACAGGCTTTAACAAAAATAGCATTTTCAGCGCGCTGAAAAAGCGGTTGTACGATTCGGGCATTGTAATTTTTCGTACTTATTTTTAGGCGCCCCGGTTTGAGCTCTTCTGGCTAAGAAAAAGAAGTGTTCCGTATTTTTTATTATTTGGATAAGTTATTTTTTTTTTGTATCAGCCAACACTATCCCACTGCTGGGTAAAGGCGTGGGGGGGCTTTTGAAATACAATTAATACGTAAAAACATGTTTTATTTTTTCTGCATTAAAATTCTCTCCTCATGGAAGAAGTCCAAGTGTCATGGTTGATTTAGGCGGAGACATGGGTCCAGCATGCACTCTAGAACGGTTCATCTAAAATGGAACTAGGCCGGGACTATACGAAAGTTTGGCCTCTGTTTCAAACCGGGGTCTTGATTCCGGTTCGAAAACGAACGAGAACTAGAGCCGAATATTTGATGTTTTCTAGTCTAGGACATTAAACGGGATTCTCCGTGACTGGATTTGGATATACAATAACAGCCTGTTCACACGACGACGTATCGCTTTTTCTTGACGTATCATCTTTTCTCACGATCCGTAATTTTTTTTTACGGCAGTAATGCTTTTTAAATACCCGTGTTCACACGCATCACGAATCGTGAAAAATTACGGACACGTCTTAAATCACATAACGTCTTTTAAAAATCAGGTATGTCAAAAAACACGGATCGTGATTTTTTTGTGACGGATTCGCCGATGCGTTCACTCCCGAAAAATCACGGGACTAATGTGAACACCAATTGGTTTTCAACAAATACAAACACGATTCCGTATGCAATATGAACGTTCATCCGTCATGACGTATCGTCAATGACGGAAGCCGTGTGAACGGGCTGTAACGGAGGATAAATTTCATTGCATTCAATGAATGAACTTGGCAAAAACGTTGTACTTTATTGCTGTATATACCTCCCCCAAGCAGTGCCAAAAGGGTCCTCCGTCTTCCGCATTAAGTATATCCCGGCAACTTTTTTAAGGCCATCTAGCTCTGGATGTCCCAAACGCTATATTGCCCCCGTGGAACGAAAAGTCACTAAGTCGAAAAACCTTGTTTTGAGACATTGAGAGTTAAAGTTTTTGAAAATATAAAAATCACAACTTCCGTTTGTAATTACATATCTTTATGTTTGTAGCTTTATTTTGAAGATAATAAAGTAAAGTTCACATTATAAATGCTTTAACACATAAAAAAAACTTCTAATATTTGAGAAAATTTAAACTTAATCAATTGTTCCCTAAAAAATCTCTGAGTTAGTTATAAATTAGTGAATTTTCGACCGTAGTTGGTGATTTTCACTTAGTACTAAATTGTTTAGCAGAAAATATAACTAAAGGTAAAGTGAAACTATCTGTTAGATCTACCAAATCTGGATCACAACCACTATCATTTCATCTAATTCTAGTGGTATATTCTCCAGTCCGCGTCACGAAGGCCACAATAGACCCTATGCTTCCTGCAAACAGGCAAGCTCCTTACTCTTAGTCTGTTTAAAGATGGATTTAGTCCATATAGAAGAGATACATTAATTAATTATTGTCTTTCAAACAGGTACAACAGACATTCTCACATATGTATATGTATAATCTCGACATGAATGATGTAACCAAGAATTTGTAACAACATAATGATTTAAAAGAGTGTCCATGGAGTTTCTTGCCCGTTCTTCTCCATAGAGATCTACGCTTTCGAATGCCAACTACAGTACTTTCACAAGTTATTATGCCCTGTGACTGGGACTGTAGCTTAGTTTTTTATGTGTTTTTGACAATCAAAAGTGCTTGTACTGGTCTAATTGAAATAAATGCTTTGAGTTTGAGTTTACTGTAAACCAAATCATCAGTGATTTGGGAAGATTTTAAGTAGGCCACTATGATGACTGACAAGATCTACGAGTATGAGCCATACTTTGCAGCGTTACATTATTCAACATCAACAATATTTGGTTATTGTGCATTGATTAGAAACTGTTGCTTCCACCCAATGCACAATAACCTTTACGTTAGCCTTCGATTGAGTCGTAATAAACACGAGTAAGACCAAGCTCCTCGTCATTGAGCGCTTCAAAACCATCCAGCGAACCGACGTGTTAGCAGAATACGAAACAGTCAACCAGTTTTAGAATCTTGGCTCTATAATTAGGCAACAATAAGAGCAGTTGTGCATTAGACTTTTGGACTTAGTGACTTTTCGCTCTACGGGGACGATGTTTCTTTTACCTAATACGTGAAATAAAACCTTAAAAAATACATTACCCTATTTCAAAGTTGATGATGGCTGAAAAAATTCTTACAAGAAAGATTTATTAACACAAGCACAAAGCAAATACAAAAATGGTGAGACTCCTCAATGTAAGTGCCTAGTTACCCGGCGAAGATGAATAAGCCACACTTAACTTTTTTTTGCGCTAATATTTACCAGGCGCGGTCTCGTGAAGTCAAAAGATAATTATGCCAGTTCCTTTCTACTTACCCTCGGAATTTACAGATTTATAGTACGTTAGTAGTCGCAGGTAAGGTATATACGAATAGGTGCTAATATTAAACTGTCGTTTGAAAACAATATTTTGCCTGAATGCATTTATCCTTCAAGGCGTTGAGTCTAGTGTCATATTAATAATAACTTTCCCGAAAAAACTCATATCAGATTTTCGAAAAAACAAAATGCTTTTCATACATGTATCGGTGTCCAGTTGGCGAAAACATAAAAGTGATTAATTTCAGTTAGAGGTTAATTTAAGTTTCACTATGTGGACACTCGGAAAAATCTTGGCGTGTCCAGATGACGAAATATTAATTCATACTAATTTTGAGGTTCACCAACTGGACACACGTGTGTCCAGTCTATCGTGTCGAGTTGGTGAATAACCCATCGAAATAGTCTGTCTACTGTTGTATGTTTTTTTTTTTTCGCGAGTCTCCTTGAATTGCACAGTTAATCGCAACCCTGTAGAGTCAGCAAGTGTCTATATTGACATTTCACAAACAAAAACAGACAACTTTACACTGAATTTTGGATACATATCTTAGGGTAAGAGACTCCATCATACAGCTAGAAAGAAAGAAAGAAAAGAAAAGAAAGAAAAACGTTTATTGGCACACGCCACAAGTACACAATACAAAAAATAAATAAATATAAAATTTAAAACTAACTAACTAGGTAAAGACCGTTTTAAGGCTAACATGTATAAATCAAGGTTTTTATCTAAAAACATGCAACAAATAATTAGGTACTGCAACTGGAAAAATACTTGGACATTATATAGAACCATCTTGTCCAACAAGCACTAATAAATACTTGCGCATAAATATTTACGTGTGCATGTAATGCCATCTATTGCAAAGCCACAATCTTTTAACAAACTGTTGGCTTACGCCACACACCGGCTACCGTATCTTGCCCGTATGTTATATGCAGCCGTATGTTTCCCTTCTTTAAGTAACTGAATTCTTTCTCAAAAACTCGAGTTTACCGAAGTGTTTTCGAAAATGTTTGAGGGCTTCCTACTTTTGTTATTAGAACCAAGTTTTTCTGCCCAAAATCTACTTGAGTTACCCATTTATTTTTGTTATCTACACGTAGACCGGAATCAACAGGAGAGTCAAACTGTGTCTTGAGACAAGCGATTGTTGCGTGACCACTGTTAAGCACACGTATCGGTAACCTCGCCTCATTTTGTGGTGATGCTGATATGGTGCAGTGCGTATCATCATTGTCTTCTTCCTGTCCTTGTCCCATGTTACTTGGGGTCGGCGCAACACGTTTTTTTCTTTCCTCTGTCAACCGTCACTCGTTGATTTCCCACTTTTGCTTTCATATCATTTCTCACACAATCAATCCATCCATCGTTTCCTTGGTCTTGCTGAAGAAAAAAAATGTGCCATACAAAAAGTCTACGGCACATTTTTTTTGCTATAATTTTCACGCTGGTCGGGTTTATTAAACTTTCACAGTTCCATATTGAAGTCTGCTTCAAATAGCTTCACGCTTCTTTGTCTCGACTGCAGAGTGCCGTCTCAAATATGAATTTTCTTATAAAATTTTCGAAATAAGAATGACATTTTCTCCATAACTACGAGTAAGTGGGTGTTGCTGTATTAATAGGTACTTTACATTTTGCAGACTCTATTGTAGTGTGTAAATAGGTGGAGGTCAATGATCCCATTGAACGTGACATGAGAAGACGATATTTTCATTGTTCCCGTAATAAGTGTATTGTTATGTTCCATAATATTTTCTGGTAAAAGGAACACTGGTTAGGATTACAGATATTTATTTATCTACAGTAGATTTTTTTGTTGGTAAGTCGAAGACTCGAAGGTTAGCTCTTTTTCATATATCGTCACCTAAGTAGATTTTTGTTCGGTCGACAAACGAATACATATGCTATAAAGATTCTGGATTAAAATCACAATGACACCAAATATTTTCTCTGGAACTAGTTCTGTAAGGGGTGCTACAAATTCGATTCTGCAGTATTTATTGGTAAAGAATATACACTTTAAGCAATTACTACGCATGCTTTCAATGGGCTCGTGCTGATCGGCAAGTTTCATTCGGCATCTACCATCATTGAATCTTGATTAGTTCGGGTCGGCACAATTCGTGCTAAGCCGAGCGGCTTTTTCCGAAAACATAATAATCTACAAAATATTCGATTTCACCACCCGAATATACCGTAGTGTTGACACGGATACACACGGGCATATGTGTAACGTCCCTTAGTCTCCAGACTATTTGTGGATGAAACCTGACTAAAGCATAAGTGTAAGTCTCTTTGCAAAATCTTCTTATTAAATTCTTTTGTTTGCTTTTCATTGTTATGGTCATATTGTATTAAAGTGGCGTAAGAATAACTAGAGACAAAATAGTTTTATTAATAAATATGTTAAGGCATCTGTCATCTTGAGGAATGGTTGTTTGATTCTCACGTTAAAAGTACCCAATAGACAATCTAAACTTTGATTTAAAAAAATTAGTGCCAAATTCTTCATCTTTGTTATTCTTAGCGAGTCGATGGCAAACTAAATTGTGTCGTCCCAGAACTGAGCCACGAGTTAGGCACCTTCAGTAACGTCCACCAGTCCCTGTTAAAAAGTAATAAAAAATAAAATAAATAATTAAAAATATTTTTATTGACAGAAAAAGGTTTAAATACATTTCGAATTGAAACCCTGACTCCTGTGCTAGGTGAGACCTATGTTACGGAAGTCAAAACACACACACACAGGACACGATATTAAGTGCCCCATCGTTTGTGGAACAGCACCACATCCACACTTCAGGGCAGAGTCATCGATGAATCTCCTCCACCTAACCAGGTTTTCGATGGTATAGAGTGGCCACACTTAACGCACTGGACTTGCGACTGTATAAGATTTTCTGTACCTTAAATATTTCGATTTATTTTTGTATGTTCACTCATCGTCATTACTCATCAAATTCCTGTTTGCCAAGCTCTGCAGACCATAATTTCCGCCTCCATCTCGCAGACTATACAATACCACGGCATGACTATCCTACAGTTAGCTCTCAAGGTCTGCGAGAGAATCAACAACATATTAAAACAAAAGAACATCCTCCTATACTAGAGCCAGCACTAAACCTCTCAACTGAAGCCAGTTCGCAGTAGGTAAATGAAATAAATGTTGGCGCGCATCCAAACCGCACTAGACCCGTCGGACTCACGCTTGCACATCAAACGGCGCTGTGGGACTTGTGTTAACACTACCCAGTACCTAGCGAGTGCTAACTCAGGCTTGCTAGTTTCAGACTACCTACATATATTGAACACGAGTGCATGTAAAATATATTTTACATTTGAAATTCCTTTGAAGTCTGCCATCAGACTTTGAACATAATCTATTCTAAATATTAATATGTTTTCTTCTCTGTATGCCAGTTACTTCAAAACGAGTAAGGAGGCTGCTTCTCTACAGTACCTATACATAGAAATGACTAGCTTATGCCAGCGGCTTCGCCCGCGTGGAGTTTGATAATTGACCCATGAGATCGTCCTACCGGGATGAAAAGTAGCCTATGTGCTATTCCAAACTATAATCTATCTCTGTGCCAAATTTCATCCAGATCCGCTCAGCCGTTCTGGCGTGATTGAGTAACAAACATCCATCCATCCAAACTTTCGCATTTATAATATTAAGTATAGATTAACACTTAACTTCATTTTTGACTCGTCAAGTCCTTTCTTTCCACATCAAACGTCAAACGATTTCTCTACCTCTCTTTAAGTTCCAACAACTATGTTTGGTGTTTAGTTTTCAAGTTATATTTATTTAGTTAGCTGTTTATGCAGTAAAAGTAATTCTGTCATACGTTTTAAATTAGTAGCTACAGCTAGTTAAAGCTAAATTATACGTATTGTATGCTTTGACTATAGGAGAAAAATACTCAGGATGCATACTCTCTGATACCTCCGAATAAGCGATGAGTGGTCGTCGCCGCTCGCTTGTTCGAATTTTTGTAGGAATGTGTGAGGCACACTATCGGTCTCCATTCCGCACACACTACAGCACTTGGTTGGAATGGAAAAAGTGTTCAGCTAGGACATAAGAAAATCCAGTGTGACGTAAATGAGCGCATCGCCTAGTTCCTTTATTGTTTGTCTTTGAAATAACTCCATAATTACGTATCTTTAAAGAACTCCAGTGTTCCTCTCAGTTCCGTGATTTCAGTATTTATTAAACTGAAATGAGTATGCGCATGAGATGGCAAAATTTGTAACTATCAAGACATTGATTGGCCATCATTCTCTTGCCTTTATCGCAATTTCTTTGGGGTCAGCGTAGCATGTAGTTTTTCCGATCTTTTTCCTAAAAGTGGTTATCTCAGTAGTTATTTCCTTTCATGCCCTTTCATCTTTCTCACTGTTCATCTATCGGTTCTTGGAAACGTAGTTTTATTGGTAAGTATAACACATGCTGAAATCTGGAAGACTGTGTAGTGGCCTTTTAGGTCACTCGTACTGTTATAATTAAATAGCCCATGGGTCATCTACGCCCATTTATTGTAAGCAAAGTCTATAGATATATTAAACAAAAGAACGGAAAAAAGTCAAAGATTTACATACTCAAAAGGTCCCTTAATTAAAAATGACTTATTAGAATTAATTTTGATGAGTATTACTACAGCAAATTAATTGTGAAAGTTTTATGAATTTTTATAAACTCAATTCTCATTATTAATTTGTAACTTTACCATTTCTTCCAGAAGGTTCCTGAACTTAAAAACTGTTTCTAAATAATATTAACGAACCATGAAAATATTTTATTGGCAAATGCCGTTCGCCAAAAATTTTTTTGTTTGATAGTAGTTTTGGAATTTATTGAAAACTAGCGACCGGCCCCGGCTTCGCACGGGTGCAATGTAGATACTAATGTTTTCTCTAATATAATATGCATGTATTATACATATAAAACTTCCTCTTGAAAAAAAACCGCATCAAATTCCGTTGCGTAGTTTTAAAGATCTAAGCATACATAGGGACAGACAGACAGACAGCGGAAAGCGACTTTGTTTTATACTATGTAGTGACAAGTACTTAGGTCTATGTCACATCAATAAAATATATTGTTTTGTGAGATATCATTCAATATGTTCGCTTTCATATTCAGGGTCCTAGAATCTAGGGTTTGTTCATATTGAAAATCTGGTTACGTTACTGAAAAGACCTTGCCTATACAAGATGTTGCTTTGCATCCTCGTCAAATTCAAGGAGGTAACTATGCTAATGATTCTCGACCCGAATCAATAATAAAATGGGTAGGTAATTTTTAATATTTTTTTCTTAATGTCGGAAATCGATAAGTGTACACTACCCGTATTAACCCTTTAACAGGCGTAACAATTTAGCAATCGGAAAATAATGCTAAATAGGCATAAGTATTATTGGTAGATAATAAATTTCAACTTTTTTTATATGTTTTTATTTTCTTCAAGTAATTAGTGAGTGATTGAAAAGTCTTGTAATATCTTGTGTAAAACAATAGCATAACTAACAGGAACACATTATTTAATTATTCAGCTGAAAAATATGGTGGGAGAAATATTCCCTTTGCCTGATAAAGGGTTAAAACGCGGCCCGTCTAATACTAGTCCTATAACCGCGCTTTCACACACACAAACAAACGCAGACGTTTATTCGATAAACGGGTGATTCCCCATCTTTTGAAAAGGGCTTCATTCTGAAATAGTGTCAAATTAAAACAACAAAAAAGCAGCGTTTACTATTATTGACCAGGTACCGTAATTTATATTGATTATTTACGTCTTATATGACAACCTCCTGAATTTTGACGAGGTTGCAAAACTACACCTTGTAATAGTATGGGCAAGTCCTTTTCATACTCTTGTTTGTTATCTGCACACCTTTTTGCCATACTATCATCAGCTTCGATCCCTATTCTCAGCTATCGGTATCTTATATCAATACATAAGGAAGTAAGTACGTATAAACTTAAACATAACTGACGGAATGTAGTGTCAGTATACCGATTGGAAGGGACACCGCACAAACGCTTACCACGTATTTAGTACGTATCGTTCCGAACCCACCATATAGAGAAATTTTTCATAGGTAACTAAACCTAAAACTGGCTCAAAAGGCTGCCCAACTCAAATGGGACTGGGCAGGACATGTCTGCCGCCTGCCGGACAAAATGTGGGCCAAAATAACAGCAAACTGGGGCCCTGACACAGTGAGGCGGGGTCGCGGCAGGCCACGAAGGAGATGGCGGGACGAAATGGACAGGTTCCACCCGAACTGGAAGGAGGACGCGCGAGTTCGGGAGAAGTGGAAGGAGTGGAGGGATGCCTTAGCCCAGGAGTGGGACAAAGAAAAAAAATACAAAAAAAACCGGCTGTTTCCTATACAAGTGAAATACCTACATGTTCAAAATGTATGGAACGGCTCATATTTTTATAAATTTTACACATGAAAAATGGAAAACGTGGTAAGCGTTTGTGCGTCGGTGTATCACCCTGTATAATAAGTACACCTCTGCCACAGTGCCTCTGCCTAACCCTACGAAACAAAACAGGCGTGATGTATAAAACCATTTTATCGTACCTTCAAAGGTTTTATTCATAATATTGCAGAACATTTTATGAGTGATGACCAAACTTTGTTGCCATATTTGCATGGTCCAAATGAAATAAACCGTACTTATCCAGTTTACGACACATATACCTACGGAAAACCTTATGTTATGTGGCATAGTAAATTTTAGCATTCTGAACTATCAACGCTGAAATGCGATTAAACGGTAATGTGTAGTTAAAATTGAAAGATGAGCGAGAAACGAGCTAACTTAGCCCTTAGATATGATGAACAGGGTGTAAAGTTCATCATCTAAAAATGGAGGACCCCATATAGAAAAGGGAAGATTTTTTTCGGCACTTTCGCATTTTGTTATTTTTAAAAGGGCCGCGAGTGATCTCCTCGACTCTTAGGGGACAATGCGCTTCTTAAAAAATATTTCATGCAACATTGACTTGGTTTGCCTCCATCCGGATTTCTGTTCAAACTGTCCTCGCAAAGAATTCGTCCCTCTGGGGGTCTCGCATCCTTTCTTTTATTTACTTTCCATTTTCCGCATTCCGGTTGCACAGACAGTCATCAAAGAACAGCTTTTGATGTTTTGAGGTCTCATTGTTGGATTATTTTAAGAGATACTTATCTGCTGTGCCAGTGGTATACAGGAGAAATACATGCTCACATTACGCACTAGTATGTAATATAGATAGTGATAGAAAAAACAACCAATACATACCCAAACTTTCACTATTACGGGATATCTTCAGCGATTAATGTTTATATTGAGCAAAGAAAGAGGTTTTGTCTGCGCCTAACAAGTTTTTACCATCCACCCGCATTCTCCATTCATCTCGTGATCATGGCGCTTGCAACAGCGTCGAAATATTAAGAGCTCAATATAAACATTAATCGCGGAAGGTATCCCGTAAGTGATGGTGACAGTTTAGTTATAAACCGTGAAAGCATTAAACAAAACAAAACTAAGAATGTATGTTTACTATGTTGACAACAGTGTTGCTGGAATCTCGCCAGGCTTTCATTTATGAAACTTTGTTCAACTTAGTACAACACATAACGTTTTGTATAATATTCTTGGGCACATGACATAATATTATTAACCTCGTACGATGCTCTAGTGCCTACAATAAGATAGAGAAGTGGCAGAAAACCATTATTACTAACACAAAACAAAACTTGACCAACTTACTCGTAAGTTCAACCTACCATCATCATCTGCTTAGCCTTTTTCCCAACTATGTTGGGGTCGGCTTGCAGTCTAACCGGATGCAGCTGAATACCAGTATTGTACATGGAGCGACTGCCTATCTGACCTCCACAACCCAGTTAGTACTGGGTAATACGATGCCCCTTGGTAAGACTGGTTTTTGTACGGAAACCTAATTCATTTTCTAAAGTAAAAGTAGCCTAAGTTATAACATCAGCTATCTGCCAGTAAAACGCCCGTCAAAATTGGTCCAGCCGTTTCGGAGATTAGCCGGAACAAACATACAGACAAAAAAAAAGGTTTTTTGATATAAACCATACTGTCATACGCATTCAGTAAAAAGCTGTTATTGTAATTTCGTTTTGTATAGAATTATAGATTTATGTAGGTACTGTATGTTAGTTGATCAGTATATTTCAGAATACAAACAGTTTTTCTCGGAAATTCTTGTTGATTCATCGGAGGCTAATAAGTAGATATGGCTGGTTTGTTTTTCTTTGTTTGTTTGTTTTTTTCTTGGTCCAGCGATAATCTAAAAGAAAAAAAAAACATCAAATGTTTTAGTTAATCTAAAAGACAGAATAATCTGCAATTCTGCAAAGCTAGTATTATTTATTTAAAACTAGTTGACCCGTACAACTTCGTCTGCGTTACATTTTTGATTAATGCTCCGCTCTTATTAGTCGCAGCGTGATGCTATGGAGCCTTCCTCGATAAATAGGCTATCCAACACTAAAATAATGTTTAAATTTGAACCAGTAGTTCCTGAGATTAGCGCGTTCAACCAAACAAAGAAACTCTTTAGCTTGATAATATTAGTATCGATAGATCTGAAACCAAATACTTTTACAGTAACAATTAAACTTTTTTGATCACTGTTTTAGACCAATATATATATACCAATATACCAAATATGAATCCAAATACTTTTACAACACGAAACGAAAGACTCCTATCAACTGACATCGATGCAGTTTACTCGGCGAGGGTCGTTCATTCATGGAAAATCTTAACACTGCGATGCAGAAACTGGCGTCAAATGCACAACGCCATCTATCAAGCACGGACTTAAACTGCTAAAATTTAATGCATGGAAAGCGATCGAACAATTACTCTATATTACGTAGATTTTCAAAACAGTGCCTTACAGAGCACCTTTTGTTATCATAACTTTTTGAAAAACTCGGCAGTCGATTTAAAAGTGATCTTGTGAGTACATATTTTATTCATTAGTACCATTTTGGTTCAATAGATGTCGTTGCATGTATCTTAAGTAATGATGATGATTTCTTCTTGAATACTTTAAATTCATATATCTTTTGATTAGCACGGATTGCAATGCAAAAAAACTAATACCTTCTTTAAGTTACGCATAATACTTGTACATTGAAATTAACCACATTGGTTTTGTAATTTTCACGTGATACTTAAACAAACAAACATAGCCGAAGACTCACAGACTGCAGACATACAGACTGCAGACATACTGACAAACAGACAAAAATTCAAAAAATAGTAGAAATGGATTGTGTTTGTTATCCTTTAACATCCCTACTATTTTTTTTCTAAATATTTTCGATGTACAGAAACGCCACGTCTACAGATTTAATATATGTATAGATAACAAAGTGCTTTCACGTTGTTCCAATACCTACTAGGATAAGTACGTCACAGGTACCTGTTATTGTAGATAATAAAATAAAAAAGATCATGTGTGCTTAGTTAGTTTTTATTGAAATGATGAGTAGAAACATAAATATACTTGTTATTGTATTTGTTATTTATTTGTTATTTATTTAAAGAATATAGTTCTTTTTCTGTCGAGTACACGGAACTCTTTAGATCGGTTAGGCCACTTGGTGACCACGTTAATAGCAGTGTTAGTATCGTTCATTAAATTAGAATAAATACTAAGGTGCAGTTGATAATTATAACCCTCTCTCTTGGCTTTGATACAAATTATTCTGTTTATATTGATTTGTCCTAGTGATTTCATGTCGGAAAAAAGTATGGAACAAATAATTATTTCTTTTTATTTATTTATTTATCTACTTACATTTACCATTACAGGCTAACCCAATGCGATAAATGCGCCTTAATTAATAATAAGTTATAACAAATAATGAAAGTAACACAACACTAGAAAAGCGCACTAATTAAAAAGTCACCTGTATGAAAACAATGTTTCTTTTTCCAGCTCCGAACTAAGCAAGTATTTTGTCTACAAAGTGTAATTGTGACTCAGAGGCAGGTAAGTAATGATGACCACCAGTTGCAACCACCCATAGTTGCCCGTAGTCAGTCTTTTTAACCGACTTCAAAAAAAGGAGGAGGTTCTCAATTCGGTTGTTTTTTTTTTTTGTGTTTGTTATCTTAGTCATTTATGAACCGATTTGAAAAATTCTTCTTTTATCTGAATGGATCTGCTTCCCGATTAAAAGAAATTTCATCAAAATCGGTTCAGCAGTTTGGTTTTAAAATCAAAATAGCTGGAAAAAATATGTCATCCAAGTAAAAGAAATTGCGAAATTGATACATGAAAAGTATTTGTGTGTGGTGCTATAACTAAAAAGGGTAAAATAAAAACGTTTTTGCAAAAAAAATAACCGACTTCCAAAAAAAACACAAAAAAAAAGTGGAAAATAACATTACTTTCGGAAGTAGGTGACATGGTTTGTTTTATTGACTTTTTTGGCCACTCATCGGTCAAATGTAACAATTATGACCAGATTTAGACCAAGTATGGTGCAGTCGTACGTCATTGCTAAAGCCACCATTACTAAACTTCTAGAACAGTCACAAACACAAATAAGTACCAGAAATAACCTTGGACTATCAGCCTATTGCTGGGACGGGGCACAGGCCAATTTTGTGAGAGAGGAAGTGAGCTATTCTGATACATATACACATAGCCCGTGCTATGTGGTACCTGAAATAAGTGCAAAATTTAAAAGCGAGTTTCTCGTAGGAAGACGATTGCAAGTTTGAGACAAGACCATATTAGGATAACTAAGTTGAAAAGCACAATGTTAGTGAAAACTTTTAAATATAATTACATATTATTACATTAAGAGAAACTCAAGTCCAGCCTTGCCAATCGTGTTACCCCGTCACTACTGTGTTGATCTCCACAACCAACGGTTGTGCAGGTCAGATAGGCAGTTTTTCCAAGTAAAATAGTGATTTACAGCTTCTTACGGTTGGACTGGAAGGTGACCCCAACATAGTTGGGAAAAGGCTAGACAGTTGATGAGGATTGCATAGTATGGACACATTAGTGCAGTTCAAGGTGATGTCAAGAAAAATTGCATCGATAAATCAAACTTGGTGCATTTATTTTAGTTCCGTGTTTTCCTGTCTGCACAAATAAGTTGGTCGAACTGTTAGAGAAAATCGATATAAAAATTGCTATGCATAGGTATATACAGTATTTATTAGCACTCGTGACTGTATGTACATATCCAGCCTGTAATGCTAAACAGACAGTCTATACAGTTCGTATTACAGCCCACCCTCCGTCAGCGACCGTGTTTGCCAACTAGCCGTTGAGCCAACAAGGACCGACGCACCACCTGACTTTATTTAGTTAATTCCATCGATCCGCACATTATTGGACGCGCTTATTGGGTACGTCAATTAAAATAAGTGTTTGGTTTGATGTCAGTAATGTAGCTAAGTACGTATACGTACTGAGTGGGTTTTAGGGCGGTATGTAGAACTATTGATGTGGAGCGTTTTAACGGTGAGTTTAGCACAATTAACACATTGTATGGTTTATCATCATCACCATCATTTTGTTGCCCTTATCACAATTAATTTAGGGTCGGCGCAGCATGTCTTCTTCCATATTTCTCTATTACTCGTCATCTCATCAGACACCTCCTTTGTGTGGTTATTTGGTTTTAAGACTTTATTCTATTTATCTATATTTATTGTGTTTGTCGCAATTTAAACTAAAATACTTTCAGAGAAAGATACATTGACCAAAGTTCCAAGAAGATGAATGTAGGTATTGATTCCATTACAAAAGTTCTAGCAAAGAATCGCAAGATGCAATCAATGATAAACTATCAATTTTTTAGATTATCACTGTGTGCAAGACAGTTGCATTTTTGATACAAAAATTGTTACAATTTACGTTTACGTCGCTTGTATGTAGGGCCTCAGAACTTTGAAAATACACATGTATTTTTTGCATGCAACAAAAATAAGTTTAACTAGCTTAGTCACCCACTCTACCATAAAACAAACCTGTGTATTATTGACCTTTAAAACTACAATAAACCGGACGAAACTGCTGCCCTCATGAAAACGAACTAGTTTGTGTTTTGCACAAGTTTTTCGAACAAACCAACAAAGCCTTAATGAGGATGACGTAAGCAGAAATGCTTTAGTTAAGTGCTTCGCTTTCAAAAGATAGGCGAGAAATTCTATGGACTCTAATAAAACATTCATTTGCAGGAAAAGGGTTAAAAGTGACAATGATATGTCAAAAGCATTGATACATTAAAGTATTATAGACCTTAACCTTTATGTTCATTTAGGAATTAACACTGGCACGTTAACGTGCACGTTAACGAAAAAGGAAATAAACAATTAGGTTGAAATTCGAACAAAGAAAGTTTAGACATTTGAGGCATCCGTAAGTGTGAGTTGTGATTAATATGATTTTCTTTACAATAATAATTTATCATTTCCATTCATTGTCTAAACGACTTTTATTTAAAACACTCAATACATACTCAAATTAAAAAATCACACACAACATACAAACATTCCCCACAATACTAAGAGGTCTAAAGAAGACCGATGTAGATTATTAACATGACTATTGATTGGCATTTAAGCCTCATTTCGGCGGTTTTCACACGACCACCGCCCGACCGCCGCTGTGTGAAAACGTAGAAGATTAATTATTTATTTTTCCGAGCCTACCTTTTTTACTTACAGTACGGCTGCAGAACCGCAGAGTTTGATAAGTTAAAGCATGCATTTATTTTAGTAATAAGCAAAAACTGACCAATGGTAGAGTAGTCGACGTATTGATTTTTAGTAAGAAGACGATAAAATAAATCATTTCTTTTGTCATAATTACAATGCAGATTTAGACCATCAACATGGCCGTTTTCACTAAGCCTAGGCCACACCTAGATGGCAGCCTATTTTTTTTAAATCTGTTGTTGGAATTGATAATCGCGGCGGCGAGCACAGCCTTGAAAATACAACAGTGCTCTTTTTAGGCGAAAATACAGGTTTCAACTAATGTTAGTTAAAATAGGCATAAAACTTTTTTGAAAGCTAAGTACCCTCTACAGGTAGGTACTTACCAAAATTTTAATAGAGAGCATTATCCTATCAAGATGACCAACTGCTTATGTATTCTTGACCCTTTTCGTGAAGGCCCTCGTCAAGACTTTAAAAGCGTACGTTTAATATGGGTCCGAACGGAAAAGGACGCATTTATCATCAAAGAAAATGCACGCCCTCTCGGGGAAATGTGTTTGCTTTGCCTTAAGTCTGGTCTGAACAGAAGAATATAAGAAAATCATAGCGTGATGATTTTTTTTTATTCACCTTACCTACCTGCTATCCGCATCATTAGAAACTGATATATCCGTTTATATTTTGAAAATATGTGCTAAGCGACAATTTTCTTTATTCGTTGGCATTTCATAGGCTGAGGTACTACTGAGCTTGCTGACGGTCGACCAATTTTCACCCTTATGCAATAATAAAAAGGTTCAAAAGTGTTTGAACGTCAGTGAGCGCGCTAGTACGTATTTCAATATACACTGGCGTGCATCAAATAGGCAAAAATATGCCACTTGAACAAATACCACTACTTTTGTGCACAGGTAAATATGTGATTAGACTTTTTTATTACCTTATATTTTATTCATATTATCATAATTTTTTAACAGGTCAACCACGGCCAAGATGGCGTGACGATCAGATCACGTTTGCGGGGCAAACATGGCCAGAGATTGTATAAGATAGAAATTTATGGAAGGAGGAAATGGAGGCTCTTGGCCAGCAGTGGGACACGGCAAAGGCAAGTAAAAAAAAAACCATTTTTTTTAAGCGATTTGATCAAATATTTCAGTTTCCTATCGAACATTCAAGTAGACCATCTATACCAGTACCTATGAACTTAATAAATAAGGGTAGCAAGTTACAATTAGTTGGCAACCAGTCAATACAAGTTGGCTACTTGGACACTTGGCGTATGTCATGAGAACGGTTCCGTGGTTACGGCAAAGTTAGTTTCCGGTTCTATTTCGTGAAACCATTGCGCTTAACTCACTGTAACTCACCAATGAATTAGGTCGCTTTGAAATATTTCAATAGAGACATTGTTGTGTAATTTGGGCAATGTGTTAATAAACTCCCCAACTATGTCCATGAACATAGTTGGGGAGTTAGTTCCGCTACTTTTTTACTCGACATGAAGCACTAGGAAGCAGTGAAAGGCAGGAACTTTAGGATGATGAAATTAAGACATAACATAACATCACGCCTGTAATCCCCGATGGGTTAGGCAGAGGTGTACCCATTAGTACACCCACATTTCGCCAGTTATGTTTAAGTCCCATGTAATAGTGGGCGAGCATATTCCCATTAAACGATCACAAATCCAGACTCCGTGGCTGCTACTGAGAAATTCCTGATGGAAAATCCCAATAACACTTTGCCGGACCTGGGAATCGAGCCCAGGATCTCATGCTCAACAGTCGTGTTTGCAACGAAGCAGTCCTCATGAAACTTAGACTTTAAAAAATGCTCGTTTTCACTATTGTTTGAATAACTAGCTTTTGATTTCAAACTTTGAACAGATGTTTCTACAAGGTGTAGTTTTGCAACCTCGTCAAAATTCAGGAGGTTGTCAAGGAACATGTAAATAATCAATATAAATTACGGTACCTGGTCAATAATAATAAACGCTGCTTTTTTTAGTTGTTTTAATTTGACACTATTACAGAATGAAGCCCTTTTCAAAAGAGGAGAATCACCCGTTTATCGAATAAACGTCTGCGTTTATTTGTGTGTGTGGAAGCGCGGTTATAGGGCTAGTATTAGACGGGCCGCGTTTTAATAAGGATGGTGTACACTTATCGATTTCCGATAAGTATTAAGAAAAATATATAAAAAATGACCTACCCATTTTATTATTGATTCGGGTCGAGAATCATTAGCATAGTTACCTCCTTGAATTCGACGAGGATGCAAAGCAACACCTTATATATCTTTGATATCATTAAAACGTTATTGTTTAAACTATAGAGCAAGCATGAAGGCGACGAAAAATTGTACGCCTGGCGGTATACTGAATTCTTAGTTAAAGTTAGACACATCCTTGCATGTGTTGTGTATCTTGGAAAATTAAAAGAGATTTATGTTATACATGTCTGAACATCAAGTGATCGTAAATAGAGGTAGAAGTTTTATGTAAACTAGAATCTAAACATGAAATCAGAAATCAGAAATCATTTATTTTGCAAAGACTGTGGGTACAAAATAAGGTGTTCACATTTTAATAAATAGTTCTTCCACACTCTACCTTACGGCATGCAAAGGTAAAAAGTAGTTATAAAAGTTTCTAGATCCACTTAGTTGAACAAAGAACAAAATTATGCATATAAACAAAGGTACAGTGGATGGATGGAACAAACATCATTCATGCATGAATACAATAAATATAACATAATAATACAATTCTAAAAATAGTAAAAAAAAACTAAATAAATAATTAAAACATGTCATTTAAATAATGCATTACACCTTGTTGTGCCCGTAAACAATAAATATAAAAGTCGGACGTGACCAAAGTAAAGATTTCTAAAATACACTAAGTAACATATAACTTTTAAACGTAAAATCAAACCAAAAAGAAAGTCTTCAACTCTTCTAAAGTTGTAATAAATATTTTACTATTCCGAAGTTTATTCAAATCAATTGAATTTCTACATTGTACAGATTTTTTTTTACAAAGATAATAAAATAGCAAAACGGTACTTGACACAGTACATTTATTTACTAGAAGACGATAAACGAAAAATGTATGAAAGCTTTTACCATAAAACTTTTTATGTTGCACTCTGAAATAAAAAAGATACAGAGTGATTTCGAACCTTCTCCAGTAACCTTGGCAGTGGCACTCGAAGATTTAATACCTAGCAACGTGTATACAGAAAGTATACTGCGTACCTGTTTATAGCGATAACAGTTACAATTTTTTCTTCTTCAAGAAGTTCACACTCTGTATAACCCATTGTGTTATGCTAATTAGTTTGCTAATTGTTTTATGAGGAAGAACACAGTTTCTCATATCAGCTGTAATTTTTTTACTGTCGTACTAAATATGGCTGAACATAATGTCCACTGATTATGATAATTTTTGGTTCGTTTCGCTGTAAATGAACTGTTAATATTAGGTTTGAAATTATACAGCACGCCGAGAATTAACTAAAATAATATTGTTAATTTTTTTATTCAAAAATCAAAATATTTTATTTCATATAGGCCTACATGGACACTTATAAAACGTCGAGCAAAATTGTTTACTTACTTTGTATTTTTTATAGATAACACCGTGTACTTACTTTGTCACGAATTTGAATACGATATTTGAATTTTATTTTGAAATTATCAGACAAACTTTTTTCAAATGTTAAAGACTCATCATCATATAACAAAAAAAAAAAACAGGAAGATTTTTATAATTTGCTTATGATATATTTATGATGTTATTTCCTTTTCAATTACATTATGTAATACTCGTGTGACACGTGATATTTCACAAACAAAATCTTTCACATCATGGAAATGACATGTTATTGATTCCCTATTTCATCTTAGTAACAGCATAATATTTACCTTCATAAACTGAACCGTATAAACACCTTGTGTATTTACTAAATAATATTATTATACCCGGGGTTAATCCGTAAACACGATACGTTTTATTTATATAGGCTATTTACCTAAGTATTTGTAAGCTATCTAAAGATTGATTCTATCCTCAGTATTTCTATTCTAACATCTGCTTATTTACCTAACTCAACGCTTGTATAATCCAATACATTGTGGCTGTATTTTCGAAGAAAAATGTACGGGAATAAAATATGTGTTTCTATGTGTGAAGTCTTCCGTAAACATGCATTTTATAGATTTGTAGAAATGTGTCATAATAGATTGGTATAAAGATTTTTGAAGATGATATAATGTTACAACTTTTTAAGTGAATTTATTACCCTTTACATAACTAAATTGTGACGTTTCACTGTCTGCCCATCCGTTATTGCACTTATAGCTCAAGAACCACTCATCCAACTTACGTGATGTTTGTTTTAGTTCATAGATATTTTGCTGGCTAAAGCGGCGGTGGAGGGATACATCGTGAGGAAGCGGCGTGTTCTGGAACCAAAAAATCGAAGAAAATATATGGGTCACCTCAATTGTGGATTACTGCCAAGTCTGTCTTACAGAGAGGGGTTCTGTGAGCCAAGAGCATTAGTGTTGCCTCACATCTATCAGCACGGAACCGCATTTTTCCATGCTCCTATCCGTTTCCTCCGCTCAGAACCGTCATTTGCTAGAGCGAGAAATAGAGCGTGCTGCCAAGCGCATCGACGATGCTACCGCGTGCGATAGCACTCCCATATAGCTGCTAATATATGTGGCCCAACCCTTAAAGGTCGATTAAGCATTTTAGATAATTAGTAATGCGGAGACGGCGGCACAGCTTGTGTAGACTTAATTATGTGCAATAATGCATTAGGATTGAACGGCCAATTAGTAGTAGGTAAACTTCGACTATTAATTGCTTCGTCAAAGTGTCATAGCCCATTGACTGTTGAATGTAGCGTCACAAGTAGGCTCCTCAACCATTTCACATAATACATACATACCATATAACTGCATAATTATGCCCATTCAGTTTAAACTAGCTACTACTAAAATTAAGTGTCCTTGATAGTTATGTTAAGGACACTGTAAATTTTATGATAATCTCTACAAATATTATAAAGGTGAAGAGTTTGTTTGTTTGGTTGAACGCGCTAATCTCAGGAACTACTGGTTCGAATTGAATAAATCTTTTAGTGTGGCATAGCCCATTTATCGAGGAAGGCTTTAGAATAACATTACGCTGCGACCAATTGGAGAGGCGCATCGATAAATGTGATGCAGACGAAGTTGCGCGAGTCAGCTATACATATGTAATATAAATAATTATGTAGATTACAGAACTTTTCCTAAGACGTTAGTGTTTTTTTTAAATTTAACTATAAAACCTTGTAAAGGTACAATTCCGATGAGAACGCATAATCAGTTCTTTAATACATGAACAATCAAATAAACATTACATAACATCACGCGTTTGATCCCCGATAGGTTAGGCAGAGGTGTACCTAGTAGTACACCCACATTTCGCCAGTTATGTTTAAGACCCTGGACCCATGTAATAGGGGGCGAGCCTATTGCCATGAACCAGGCACAAATCCAGACTCCGTGGCTGTTACTGCTGTTAAATATCAATAAGTATGAATATATGTGTGTAATATTTAATCAAACATTACTTAAAATTATTGCCGCTAACTGGGAGTTTGAGACAAATGCACAGATTAACTCTGTACTTAGTATTAACTGTAAGTTAAATCTCCACAAATCTATTTTAGGACCGATCATCTATTCCGATTATTTGCTCAATGAATAATTAATATTCCACTCCTTCAAAATCCCAAGCGATGAATTACATTAAATTATGTTCGGGTTATCAAGTGCAGGTGAGACGTAGCCACAGACTAAATACGTGAATTGAAACTAATCCTGTTTGATAATTTGTCCAGTGGTCTTCCGACGAGGCGACTGCTCGAGTTAATGTACCTACCTCTCATTAATCAACTTAGGTACAGTGTCATGTAGTGTGGCGCAGGCATTCGGCAAATTATCGATATCTGGGCAGTAGATATCGATAATTTTGCGCATCTCTGTTGATACTTTTCTTATAATGCTGGTATTAGTCATCATCTCCCTGCCTTTGTCCCATGTTATTTGGGATTGGACCAAAACGGTTTTTTCTTCCGTTCGCCACATACTCATTCCTTACTTTATTCATTCTTGTCACACCACACATCCACCTTGACATTCTATTCAACCTCCGCTACATGCAATCTTTTTTCATCCATCTTCTTCACAGCCGAGCATTCCAATCCATACAATCCTATTATGGCTGGTATTACTAGGTAAATGGTGACTAGTTGTGGATCGGCTGCACACACCGGGCACATATTGTCACTCCGTCCATTGAAGGTATGAATGACATTAAGAGTCCTATCGTATGTGAGTAGACTCAATATTCGAGTAGACAAAATGTTGTTTTGGGGGTAGTCCGCTAAAACAAAATTTGATATTGGACAAAACATTGTACCACTTATTTATATATATACACACTAGTGCATATTATATAGACAAGTGGGTAGATGTTTGACCCGAGTTGATACCTCGACGTCGATACTAAAAACAGTGCGATAGTATATCGATACCTGTGACTAGTTAGTACATCCTTAGTGCGGTCTTAGCTCGGATTTTATGTCTTTTCTTTATTAATTACTCCAGTGTTATTAATCCCAGCTGTGGAGTACAATTTTATCTGCTTCACACTATATGGGAAGTATTTTATTTTTAGCTCGTTTTTATTCTTTGTGCTTTTCCTTTGTGAACTTTGTTATAGGAAAAGAGGCGAAAAAGTTTGGTAATAAAACACTTTATTTTTAGTCGGTGTTTACGATATTTCAACAATATTTCCTTTAAAACTGAACTTTCCTAAAGCTTTATAAAAGGTAGTGTAAGTACCTACAGCTCAAGATGGGTACATATTTAACGTATGACAGCTTAAAAATAATCTTAAAGAATAGGGAAAACATTTACTTTTGATAAAACAAAGATAACCTGACAAGTTTAAATTTAAATTAACCAACAATCGTTTCGAAGGTTATTCTTGTGGAATAAAAAAAAAAGTATTGAAACATGATCTATTTCATAAAAGAACAAAACAACATAAATGTCCAAGAACATGATTATCCTCCAAAGAGTTTAAAATTTCAGTCAATACTGACTTATATCTTATTCAATTGGCTTTGTGAATTAGTTTGCTCGACACTGTACTCGTACCAACTACTGAACTTGCGGTTTAATTCCTGGAAGCTTTATCCACTTTCCTCTCCTTTCCAACATGTATGCTAAGCTCTACACTGATAATTATATCCTGGTACAAAGACATCGCCCTCAAAACTAACACCATTTCCTACAATCTCATTACTTTGCGTCATAATTATAGCTCAAAGGCAAGGCAGCATTACTCAAGTTACACTAATATATTATTATATAATAATATCATTCTCTAATGGTGTATTCATACAACCATTGCTCTTTGGATAAGAAGTATTTTAAAAGGAAAAGCCTCTGCCCTTAAAAAGAAACTTACTGTTAATATGTAGATTTATGCCCGTTTTCGCAAAAACTAAGCGATACCTATATTAATGCTTAAACAAAAGCGCGCTGTTGGATTTAAAAACTTCTGGCGCTGAGCCGAGGGTTGAAAACGTATCACGAAAAGTTTTAGTGGTAATGAAAACGGTCAATTGCCGTTTAAAATCGATGACCTAACTTCTGAAAGGCCTTTATTTTGGACAAAAAATTATCAGACTTACCTTAACGCATTTCTCATTTGTTGAAACCAGGGTTGCATAACTTAATTCAAGTTAATCAATATTTCCGAAAGTTCTTCCAAGTCTGTGGTGAGACGAGGTGTGGCCGCACCTTAAGACCTCCAGTGAGTAACGAGGCAAAGAGCTGCATTACTAAAGACATACGTACTCTTAACGGCTCTTTAAATTTAATTAAAGTTACGTCTTCCACACAAACTCGTTGAGAGGATGCTGGGTGGATCTGAGTACGTTTGTGTTGGTAACAGTTGTGGGGATGGAGTTCCCTGTCTGTGACATTCGTACAAAGAAGGGGTAGATAGTTATAGACGAAGAGCCGGGAATAACGCGATTTGTATCTTTACTTTGTATCACTATAGTAATAGTTATGTTTATAATATATATATATATATTTTTTTATAAGTTTTTTGTAAGAAATATTTGAAAATTTTAAAGATAATAGGAAAAAATGAATAAAGGAGATAAATGTTAATATATGTACCTTATTTATCAACTGCTGGTTTTTAAATTTTTTTTTTTTTAAATTTCGTTTATTGGTTATTTAATTTAAAATTTAATGTTATAAAGGAATAAGGAGTATACAACAAAACAACGTGTTGCACAAAGGCAGGAAGAGAAAAATTATGATAATATTCAATGTAATTTCGGTTATACAGTATTTGGCATGCGGAATGCGGTTTATTTCAACAACAGATCTGCATCTGCATCAGCTAGTTGCGGGAGAGTCTTTTGCCAACACTCATTACTGCAATACGAAACGCTGGATTTATAAGAAAGTAACGGTCGTTGTACACTCCCGGACAAACACTTGGGAGTTCTATGCTAATAGTGAAGGAAGAAACAAACACACTATACAGCCCTGTTGAACAAGCGTATTCCAAAATTCTATTATCAATGCCAGCCTCAAATCTTGTAGGAAATGATTCGTTTCACAATCCCAAGAACCAAAACACGTTAACGTTGTAAATATTGGAAGAAATCGAAATCCATAAAATGTATTAGATAAGAATTGCGTGAGGCCTAGAATATTAAACCATTTTTTCTACAATTTACTGCCGTAACATTTAATTCAGAATTGTTCTGCGATAAGTTTTATTGATCACGTAGAAGTTTTCTACTTGTTATTCATGATTTTAGTTACCTTTTTAATAGGGTTACAAAGTTAATCCTTACTACTCGTAATATTATAAACGCGAATGTTTGTATGTATGGATGTTTGTTACTCTTTCACGCAAAAACTACTAAACGGATTTGGATGAAAATTGGCATACAGATAGTTCATAACCTGGATTAACACATAGGCTACTTTTTATCCCGGTAGTACGATCCCGTGGGACAATAACCGAAACCCACGCGGGCGAAGTCGCGGGCATAAGCAGTCAGTATATACTAGTATAAGAATTTCTTTTCGTCTCATTTTTGCCTTTCGCAAGTGGTAGTAAGGAAGAGGGTAGAGTTGACGCGCTTTCAAAAGTTATCCGTTGTACTGAAATCAGTAAATTATTTGGCTGATAAGTCACGACGCTACAAGTCAGAGTATAAACCAGTTAATTAAAATAACTAGAACAAACCATATCAAAGTTTACCATCAAACCAACAGGGAAATAAAGAAACACAATCAGTTTTACTATTCGTATCGGACGTAGCTGCATTCAAATGTACTTTACGGTGAACTGGGGAGGTCGTATAATGCAGGGGCACTAACTTTGCAATATGGACGAACATTCGCATTTTATTGGGTCGTCAGCGAGTTGTCCTCGGTGACGTAAAAATGTTCGCAGATCATATCGACGGCTGATGACAGTCGTGTGATAGAAAGCGTAGTTTATTTGGGTAAGGATTAGATTCTGTTATATTCTGAGAATATAGTTTTTTTATATCTATTTGGTTTGTCCTGTGCGCAGCCCCGATGGCTAGACAAATGGCAATCGTTTTCAAGACGTTTCGTATTTCTTGGCCAGGTTTGACATCATTTATACTCGTAGTGGCCTATGTTAATTGAATACATTTCAGACTTTTAGTATATTGTTACCGCTTTCACTTGGTCTAGACCCTCCAGTCAAGACAGTTTTGTCCTGTTTAGTCAAGACTATTTTTAGCGTTGCGAGGTAAAGTTGCTTTTTAGTCCAAGGGGATTAAAAAGAAACACAGTGTTAATTGTTATGCATATGGCTATGTATACATGGTAAAATATAAGTCGTTTTAATACTCATAATGGGTCATTGTACTCATTATAACGAACAACTTTTAGTAAAATAAAATTGTCGATAAGTACATTAATTATGAACGCCTAACTCGTCAAAATGTACTTAACAGCTGATTTGTGTTTCGCGATTTCAGGGTTGGTCCCATAGTAAAAGTTGTTCGTTATAATGAGTACAACGACCCCTTAAGAGGATTAAAACGAATTAAATTTAACCATGTATAGGCCTGGTTGAATTTCATTAATGCATTTTTTTAAGAACATCATTTCACATTTTTGCAATGAATCTTTTTCCTTAAAATCTATTTCAGCATTCGGGAAACTGACGCTAATATTCTTGTGCCGACCACGGTAGCTTATGAAATAGCTGGTCCGATTTCAGTGATATAAATTGGCCAGACATTATTTGGCCCGTGATAAACGGCAGAGATAAAGATGACATTGGCCGTGTCCCGTGGCGTCACCAGGCCACATTTATAAACTGCTAGATATCGGATGTACATTTGAGGACATTTTGTTGAGTGATTTTTGAAATTTGAAGGGTGGTTTAAATATAGTCCTTGACTCATCAGTTTTTAGAGGAAAGTGAGAGTGTTGGGAATCGCACTCAAGCTTTTATACAGTCCACTTTTATTTTACATCCCAACGAGCAGTTTGAACATTGGTCCTTCGAGCCGGATGTAAAATACAAGTGGACTGTCTAAAAGCTTGGTGTATTACCGATTAAATTTTGTCCCGGACAAACATGGATTAAGTTGGCACTTGAGAGTGTCGTCCGTCGAACTGGACAGTCTGTATCTGTGGCGGCGGTAATTTTTGTTCGATTCAATCGATGTTCAGCTGTATCTGATTAGACTCTGCCAACGCAAAAGAGTTGGGTAAAGACTAGGCAAGATAGATGATGGTGATGATGACTTAGATTTGTTTCCTTACTATTTTGTATCGTTTGGAAACAACATGCTATATCGTCGTTGAAGTTCTCACATACATTTTGATTTTTGATGCTGTTTGCAAGAGAATCGGAAGACGCGTTGTTTCAGCTAATCAGAAACGAGCAGTCTTTATTTCTGTTTAAAGTGAACACAAATTATAAAACAGAATTGTACATACGTATAATTATGCAGTTGTTGCACTCTCTTGTAAAGTTGCTATTTTTGACTTACGTAGTGTTAGAACTTCAACTACGATTCGACGTTATTCAATTAGTTTTCTAGAATCAAATTGACATTAATGATCCCTAATTTAGTATCCATAACCAACGAGTTCACACCCAAACTTTTGTCTCAAGTCAAAAATAACTTTCAACACAGAATACCGGACATAATAATTACGTCGACGAACCTTCACAACTGTGCCAAACGGGTCCCACTCGAACGGTTACCGAACGAAAAACAAAACACTTTCCGCAAAGGTTTATATCACTAGATTTGCTCTACCGCGCCAAAAAATATGCACGTTTCAATTTTGTGACACTTGATGGAACACTGTCTATGACTATTATTCTGTCTCGTTACTACAGAGTACGGACTCAAGTGGGTAGATATAACTCCAACCTCGTTAAGTGGGGCTACCTCAATGAAACAGGAGCGGGTTGTGGTTGTGGAGCTGTGTCGCAAACTATGCTTCACCTCTTATCCTGCCCTCTTAGCTCAAAAACATGCATGAAGTGACCTTTGCGCTGCCACCGACGACGCGGTGGAAGTGGCGAATTTCAGGGCTAACAAGATATAAAAATATCGTGCCAGCGACACGAAGAAGAAGAAGTGCGAAGTAGGTATGGGTAATTAGCCTATAACGTTACCAATGCCTAGGACACAGGCCATTTTTGTTTTTAGGATATCAGTTTCCTCACAATGTTTTCCTTCACGTTCTAAGATCTCTGTTGAAGAAATAAATTACTCAAAGTCTTGCTTCAGTTTGATGCCACAATTTAAATTGGAAGTCGGCGCCAATATCATGGGGCCAGCAATCCTCAGTAAGAGCACATCGAAGAATTTATATCTTTGCCTTTTCTGGTATCGGAAACGTTTGTCTTGTTCCTACTTTTTGTTCGTTCCGGAAACTCGTTGGACGCTTCAATCGGAAGCACTTAGGCAACTCGTTAAGCCGGTGCCGATGAGTCCTTCAATAAACTAGGTAAACTAAACTTATCCTATACCAACATTTAGTTGTTTGTTTACAAAATAGTTAGCTTTAGGAAACCTGTTTAGGTATCTAACGGAAATATTTGGAAAGGTGTACGTAAAGTACTCGTTTAATGTGTTTTCATAAAGTTTTGATTATGTTAGTGTTTAGGTGACGCCTAAGTAAACAGGCGTCGAATTAAGAGATGAGGCTGTCAGGTCATCAAAATCCGGTTAGCTGAAAAGGTTCACTGCCAGAGAACTGAACTCTAAACTCAAACTCAAAGCATTTATTTCAAATAGACCCATGACAGGCACTTTTGCACAGTCAAAAATAAGCTACCTACAGTCCTGTCACAGGCATAATAACTGTGAATGGACTGGAGTTGCCCATTCCAAAATCGTAGATCTCATGGAGAAGAACGGGTAAGAAACTGCATGGACACTCTTTTCAAATAAAGTTACATATATTACATAGTCACTGGGTACAATATTGTTGCTTCTACATGTGAGCACAATATAGGAATAGAAAAAAAGACAACTGTATTTTACCGATTAGGATAAGGTACATCACTACATGGCTTCTAATGTATATAAAACAATAATAATAAACAAAGTAGGTAACTAATTTAAAAAAAAAACAACTAGAGGGGCGCATCCCATCCAATCATTAAAATCTTAGTTCATGAGCCCAAGTGGCTGTGAAGCAGGACTAGCATTGAGCTAAGCATTTTTATCAGAGATATAGTCTTCCAACTTATAATATGCTCGCATACATAGTGTGCGTTTTAAGCACTTTTAGAATGTCAAGTGGTATTTTATTGTAACATTTAACACAGTAGTATAAAAGAAGTGCGTACTTTTGACAATCTGAATCGTGGCTGATGTAGTGGATGATCTCTGTACATTATGTGTGTATAAAGTTTTAAACAAATAGATAAATATTACGGTATAAAGACAAATAGACTTACTTTCGCATTTAAAATATACGTATTGATGTAATGTTTATAAATACGGATGGAGTAGTTAAATAATAACAGCCGCTCGGGTCGATCTGTAGGTCCGAAAGTTTGGCAACCAGCCTTACCAAGGGGTATCATATTACCCAGTACTAACTGGGTTGTGGAGGTCAGCTAGATAGTTGCCCTACCTAAAGTACTGGTATTCAGCTGCACTCGGTAAGACTGGAAGCCGACCCCAACATTGGAAAAACGCTAGGCAGATGGATGTATGGATCTAACGCGACATAAATCAAAGCTCGTACGACACGGCTCCCGATACTCTGCAATCATAGGAGGAAAATCGCCACGGTTCTTTCTGAAAATCTCTGATCTGAAAACAATTACTGGTAAAAAAGCACATTTGTCAAGTCTTCTCACAGATCGGACCACTTTTTATCATTCAAACAAAGCTATATTCTACTGCTACTGAAAAATTATGAGATAACAGTACCCCTTTGATTATATAATGTCTAGATGGAGCGTCAAGTGCGCGCAAACGTGTCAAAAAGTGTCAACCAACTATTGGTTCACAAGTGCTTGCCCGCCAATCAGTGCAGGTCGTGTCATACACCTAAAACTTATCTTATTTAATAAGTCAATTTTTTAATGTGATTTATGAGAGAATTGTAGTAGCTGGTATCATTATTTACGCACACAAAGACATAGACGCATAGTGTAAAACGACGCCTGCACGCACACATACTTGAAAATGTTGACTCGTTTTCTTTGATACGATTGTAGGGCGACGCTCTATCTAGACATTATATAATCAAAGCAGTACCCATGTACTATTGTAAACTACTAACGAAACTTGGAATGAAAATGCAAACAAGGAAAATTAACTAAAAATGCAGATCGCTTGGCGTTCGAGCTTGTTCTGTAGTTAGTAAGTTCTACCTTCGGCCGGTACCTTTTTCATTCTTTTTTTTTTGTAAACGTGGAATCGGAAACGGGTCTCTAGGAACATCCTGTAACTTAAGTGCGTATACAAACATTAAAATTCACACACAAACAGCCAGACCCGGAATTACTAGCTATAGGCCATACAAATAATTGTTCCGTGCGGGTACCCCCGCGACTATAGATGCAAATAAACTGTCTTAATCCGGTTTATTTGCAACTATAGGTGCGCGTACGACGCGGGCGGGCGCGCGGCAGCCCCATTGAAAACCGGTTTAAAACGGTTCATTTGCAACTATACCCCCGACACGCAGCGCAGCAGCCAATCGCTCAGCCACTGCGCCCACCGTGCCAAAACCTATACCTACCTAAAGTTTGACAGTGCCACTTTCCCTGATATAATGCGAAACCTAAACAAATGCCCGAATACAAGATCATTTTTAGATTTTCAGCGCCAAAGGGTACAATTCGAAAAGTGTAATATTATAAAGAGGTAGAGTTTGTTGTCGGTCGTCCAGGGCCACATTAAGAATGTATGTTAATGTGTTACGAATAATTTGTCCAACGACTTTTAGAACGGAAAACATACATAAAATTTAGACCGAAACAGCAATATCTGATAAGGGTGATTGCCGACTGTAAATTAATTTTGGAGAGTCTATCAGAAATATCATTAAAATGTTTGATTTTGTCTTCGATGAAAGATGAAAAACTTTCTTCTAAAATCTAGGAGGTGCAGGGAACTTTTTTCTAAGATTTTGATTTGCGGGGCTATTGCATTAAATTTATCCAAAGTCAATTGTCTGTGGGTAACGTCAGAGAGGTAAATTTCGCACTTTGATTTTGCACTTTCCAACAATGATCTTTTATTAAACCTTGATTAAATGTTTTGCTATGAAGAAACTACGCAGGATTCAGTTACACTAAACCTATCAATTTCAGACCTCAATTGGGTACCGTACCGAATGTCTGCGCCTAACCTGTGAGAGTCAGTAGGGTCAGCAACAGAATTAGACGAAAAAATGGATAATAATTACAATATTTTCAGGCACAAAACTTGGTTAATAACAGATAATAATCATTTCAATCGGATCGTAGCAGGTGGCTTCGTTATTTCTACCTACTCCCAATAGAAAAAAAAGCGTGAGTTTATGGATTCATTACTCAAGCTCACAACACAAAAAAATACATTCTGAAACTAAAAAAACACTACTTCATTTACCTACAGTTCCCTAGTTTCTCAGGTTTACAATCCACAATATTTTTTAGCTCCAACATCTCGTCACATTTTTATTTTAATCATCAAATTGCATGTTTCAACATCCATCTTCATTCTCAGTATACGTTGTTTTACCACCCCTACGTCCCTGGGCGATTCGCAATCTCATTTCCTTGTCGGTTTAAAGCTCGCCTGGTGGCTAAAAATCATTTATCTGGTGCATTTCAACGGGACTCAATTCACTAGTATGTTAGTTCGTGGTTTCGTTGTGTGTTGTTTATTTTTACGACCCGTGGTAGTTTTGAAGTGAGAGTGCTTTCTGTTTTCAGTAGTAAATGTTGGGTGAAGTAAGCTTTGTTTTTTCATTGAGTAGATATTGATGCAAGTGTGCAAAGATTGTCATTGCAGTTAAGGCAGGATTGACGGGCGGAAGAATCGGCGTTATAGAGCCGAAAGTTCACACTATTTTATTATTAAGGACATGATGGTTTATTTTGTGAGGTCTCCGATTTCCTATCATTAACTGTTTTAGGAGCAATGGCTAGGTTATTTTTTAGTGTGTTTCATATTTGCAACGAGATATTTTTTGCCGCTCGATTCCTAAAGGACTACAGGAAAGGAACGGTACCGGCATAACACAGAATTATCAGAGAGTCAAAGAAGCCTTTGCCCTGAGTGGGACAATACAGACTAGTTAGATGTTAGTTAGTAAAGAAGTGAATATGGAATTACGCTAACGAAACATACCCTGAATAAAACGTAACTTTTTATGACAAAAAAATCTTGTTTGAGTTTTATTTTGATATTTATTTACTTATTTTATTTAAGATGGGTTCGCTCTTGACTCTAGTCTAGATCAAAGGTGACAGAAAAAGACTCGACGATGGAGCGAGCTTACCCAGAAGAAGCCTGTTTACTCTAACTTTGAAGAGATTAAGGTTAAATGCGTTCGGAAACACAGACGATTTTAATATTTTAATTGATTGTTGCATTAAGGTTTGTGACTGATTGTAATATTTTTGGACAATTTGACTGCCACTGTTAAACTTTGCTGACTCGAGAGTATTAACTACACCTTGGCAGAGTTTAATGACTGACTCAATCGAGTCACCAACACTCAAACAAATCTTCAGTAATTTCTGGAGAATCAAAACAGGGGTCATTCTCCTTTTGACGGAGAGACCCCTGAATAAATAAATACTAATTAAAATCAGACGGACGTTTCACAAATAATTTACGTTTCTTGTGTTTTCGGTCACAGTCCAGGCCAGAGGGTTATTATTTAGATTTAATTTTTTATTACCTGCTTGCCTTCTTTTAACGTAATCCATGTAATCGAAATACAAAATTAAAGTTACCTGTCATCAAAAATATTAAAATGGTTAGATTCTTACACGGCACGTTCAGCCCTTGATCCTAGTTAACATTTGTAGATTTTTGACGATTGTGATCGATTTTCAGAAGCCTGAAAATCATATGACAAGTATTAACAAGGTGTATTATGTTAACCAGTACCAATAGGTTGTGGTGGTCAGAAGCTAAGCAGCATTATAAAGTGACAATTTTTCTTACATTTCTTACCCTTCCTTGTGGAGTTTCGCTGGCTAATTAAATTTAATCTAATATAGTTAGATTAAAACGCGTTTTTTTTTAAATCTCATTTTCTTTATCACAAGAAATTGGTTGAGAAACTACTACTTGGAAAAAGTTAACATAATAGAGAAACTTTAAATTGTCTTTATTAAATTAAAATTGTATTTACATAACAATGTCTACAAGGACCCCTTTTAATAAATCGTCGTCCCTGACGTATTTACTCACTAACCCCTTGAACACAACATACACGCTCAAGCGGCATACCTCAGTGAATCAAATTTAACAGCGCGGTGGCCACGACTTCAGTGCGGGTGCGGCCGACAAGCGCGGTTTGACAAATAGCCGTCTTCACTGACGGTACGTGGCTTGACTTGAAGTGGCACGCGCGTTTCGCTTGATGACGTCGCATGTCGTATCTCACAAGGTTATGAACGAGGACTTGCAGCTTCAATTCACTTCAACTCGTGTCATTCTGATGGCTATTCATGTATATTCAAATATTAGAAGGCGTCTATTCAGTTTCATATTAACATTTGAATGGAAAGTTAAAACATTAAAAATTCGCAATGTTATGGCATCGAAGACAGGGAGCAGGCAGGGCTTCTTCAATAATGCTCGATTTTCAAAAGAAACTGTATATTTCGGTTATTACAAAAAAGGAGCAAGTTTGTAAGTTTTTGTGTGGTCACGTACGCACGCGTACGGTCCCGCGGTCAGTATGTGCACACTCGCGCTGCGGGCGGACGAATTTTGAATATATTGCTCGTAGTCGCTTCGTTTATCGATTGCGCGATGAAACTAGATGGCGTTGCTAGACGCAACATACCGGCCACCTTGGAAGATCCATCTTCCAACTGAAACCTGAAGTCACGTAGTCTAAACCGGCAGCGGGCAGATTTTTGATGAAGCACGCTTGATTGTGCCTTGTGATGTTTTGATCTCAGCTACTCTGGAGACACCATCGTTGCCTGGAAACAGTTTAATAATTCTACCCATTCTCCACTTAAGTGGTGGCAGGTTATCTTCCTTTATGACGACAAGGCTATCCTTAGCTATGTCGTCTGTCTTGTGCGCCCACTTCGTTCTGCTTTGAAGCTCAGACACATACTCCTTTGACCACCGTTCCCAAAAATGTTGACGTAACTGTTCCAGCCGATGGTAGCGACAGGCAGGCTTAGATGTCGTGAGGTCCTCGCTGGCAGGTGCAGTCAACGGTCGGCCAATTAGGAAATGAGCAGGTGTGAGTGGAAGGTAATCATTAGGATCTGCGGACATAGGTGACATAGGACGAGAGTTCAGGACAGCCTCAACCTGGGTCAATACCGTACCAAACTCCTCATAAGTCAGCTTAGCATTACCTACGACACGTCTCAAGTGATACTTACACGACTTCACTCCTGCCTCCCATAAACCACCAAAGTGAGGCGCATAAGGCGGGATGAAACTAAATATAATATTATTACTAGTAGCAAAATCAATTATTTCGCTTGATTTTTCAAATATAGCTGAAAGCTCCCTTTCAGCTCCAATGAAATTCCTACCATTATCGGAAAAAACTTGACACGGCTTACCGCGTCGTGATATGAATCGTTTGAATGCCAATAAATAATCTTGAGTGGACAAAGAACTAACTAATTCTAAATGCACAGCTCTGGTAGCAAAACAAACGAATAAACAAATGTATCCTTTAATTAGTTGTGAACCTCTGCCTTTCCGATTTAATATAGATATTGGCCCGGCATAATCAACACCACATCGCATGAATGGAAATCCAGCTTCTAAACGTTCAGCAGGGAGATCACCCATGTGTGGAGTTAACGTATTTCCTTTCATGCGAATGCAGGTTACACATCTGTGAACAACTAGCCTTGCTAAATTACGTGCTCCCAGCACCCACCATCTATCGCGCATGGTAACCACGAGAAGCTGAGGACCGGCATGAAGTAAACGTTTGTGTTCATAAGAACACAATAGCCAAGTAAATCGATGTTTATGACACAACAACACTGGATGTTTCTTATCATAATTAAATTTTGAATTACTAAGTCTACCGCCAACACGAATTATATCATCCTTATCTAAAAATATTTAAACCTATTGTTTTATTACTAGTCTTATTCTTTAGAGTCACCTTTTCTTTAAGATTATTATATTCCTTGCTGAATGTTTGTGATTGAACTAAACGTGTCAACACAACTAATGAACTATTAATCTCGCTCACGGTCAATGAACCTGTTTTGCGACCTTGACCGACACGCGATGCACGTAGGTTAAAAATATACCGTAAGACATACGCCATTGTTCTTTGCAAACGATTAAAACAAGAAAACCTATCGAAATCAATTATATTAGACGATTCTACATTCAACAAATTTGTAGTTTTAGGACATTTTAATTCCGGTAAGTTATTAGTAGTACTATCAATAAACTCAGTTTGATTACTGTTTGTTGTCAACCAACTTGAAGTTGGTTCACGAAGAAAAGTCGGACCACACCACCACAAACTAGTGTTGTCCTTTAATGAATCAAAGAGAACACCTCTTGATAATATATCAGCAGGATTCTCCTTACTTTTAACATGCAACCAAGTAGTGTTGCTTGTTAATTCGTCAATTTGCACGACCCTATTCTGAACGAATGTTTTTAACAAAGGTGGTGATGTCCGAAGCCAAGCTTGAACTATAGTGGAGTCGGTCCAGAAATAGATTTTATCGAATTTCAGCCTAAGAGCATTTATGATTTTATTATAAAGTTTAGCTCCAACTAAAGCTCCGCATAGCTCAAGTCGTGGAATACTTAACGCTTTGATTGGTGCGACTTTACTCTTAGCACATAGTAATCGACATGAAACCTGCGACTCATCACTGTTAGGGTGTGAACGTATGTACGCACAAGCACCGTATGCAGACTGAGAAGCATCGGTAAAAATATGTAGCTCTTTATTTACAGCATTAATACACATGACATAACGCGGCACTAATATTTCGGATAAATATTGTAACGAATCAATAAAATTATACCAGACACATGCAATTTGACTAGGAACTTCATCATCCCAACTTATTTTTGCAAGCCATAATTTTTGTAATAAAACCTTAGCCGTGGTAATAGCTGGTGCTAATAATCCTAGTGGGTCGTAAATCTGTGCAATGACAGACATAATTAAACGTTTAGTTATCTTCGTATCACTATAACCTTTATTTAGACTAGTTGAAAAATTAAATAAATCATTCTTATTAGACCAACCAACACCTAGGGTTTTAGACTGACAATATTCACCAATACATAAATCCTTGGTACTTTCTGAGGTTACATCGAAATTAAAAGTCCATTTCCTTAAGGGGAAGCAACCGCTTTGTAGAACGGCGGCCGTTTTATTGCAAATATCTAACAACATGTCGCGCTGATCATGCCCCGTCAATAGATCGTCTACATAAAAATCGTCATTGATAACGCTAGCGATGACGTCATCCTGACATTCCTTTGCCAGCTGTTTCAAGCAACGGTTACTAAGGTACGGCGCTGATGCAGTGCCATACGTCACTGTGTTGAGACGATAAACTTGAATGGGCATGTTGTTATCAGTTCGCCATAATATTAGTTGTAAGTTACGCTGATCAGGATGAATTAAACTTTGTCTAAAAAACTTCTCAATATCTGCGCAAGCTACATATTGATATTGCCGGAAACGAAGCAATATTGTGAAGATATCGTTTTGTAACCTAGGTCCCACGTATTGAATATCATTCAACGAATTATGATTAGAAGTTGTCGCGCTTGCATCGAAAACAACACGTAATTTGGTTGTCACGCTACTTTCACGATATACCCCATGGTGTGGTACAACATAGTACGGCTTATTTAAACTATTAAAATCTTCGAGAAGCGTCATATGACCTAATTGCTCGTACTCGTGCATAAATTCACAGTATATTTCTTTATACCGTGGTAAACGATCTAGTTTCCTCTCTAAAGATAGAAAACGCTGTATAGCAGAATTATGTGAATCACCCAAACAATCAGGAGATTGTTTAAGTGGCATTCTTACAGTAAATCTACCGTGATGATCGCGTTCAGTAGTCTGCAAGAACAACTCTTCACAAAAACGATCCTCCTCAGTAATAACGGGAGGGATATTTACTTCTTCGATTTCCCAGAACTTTCGTAGTTGAGAATCAACTAACGATAAATTGCACTGGACATCTGTCATGCCAGTCGAACAAAAACGATTATTATTATAAACTGGACCGGATATAATCCAACCAACCAACGAATCATGTAGGTATGGACCGGTGTGAAGTTTTATTTTATTTACTTTTAGTAAATCCCAAAAGACATCCGCGCCTATTAATAAATCTATATCGCTTGGTACATAAAATGTGGGATCTGCAAGTAAAATATTGCTAGGTATACTAATAGCATCACTATTAACGTGTATCGAAGGCAACTTCGAAATGATGCTAGGCAACACTAGACAATGTAAGTTTGTATTAAAATCATACACCTTAGAACGAATATTAACATCGCATTTGTGACTGGACTGTGAAACGGTTTGTCCAACGCCACAAACACGTATAGTGGACTGTATTATAGGTAATTTTAAACGTTTACATAAGCTTTGAGCTATAAAGCAATTTTGACTGCCGCTGTCAAGCAAAGCGCGAACCGTGTGATAACGGTTATCAATATCAGCGATCTCAACTAACGCCGTAGACAGCAAGACAGTCTGTAACGACTTATTATCTTTAAACGCGTTACAACTACGCTTATCGTCAGCTGTTTTACTAACGCAGTGTAATACAGACGACTGTGGCACCGTGTTATTGATAACGGAACGTTGTGACGACGTATTTGGAATAACGCTATTATTGTCAACATGAATTAACGCATTATGTTTATGTTGACATAATTTACAAGGACCGAATTTACAATTTTCAATTGTGTGAGTGTTTGTACGTAAACAGTTTTGACAAACGTTTTTAGACTGAACAAAATTTAATCTTTCCTGTACCAACATATTTAAAAACTTAACACATGAATATAATGCATGTTTATCACTACATAACGGACATGTCGAGTTATATTTATTTATTTTACCTTTACTACCCGACAAAACCTTATTATTCGCACTCGCATAACTCAGTGTAGTTTGAGAGTTATTCTGTTTTTTATGATCCGCTGACTGTTTACCCTCATGTTTTTGTGAATGTGACTGATTATTTTTTGTATTTCCCGAATGAATCATGTCTAACATGTCAGACCTATTGTTTAAAAACGTTAATAAATCTTCTAGTTTTAAAGTTTTAGAGGTTTTGTGAGAATCAGAGATAAGTGAGCTTCTGTAGTTCTCCCACTCGCGTTCAGTAGCAGAGTCAAGTTTACTGACAACTAAATAAATGATAAGCATATCCTCAAGTGAAGATTCAGGTTCTTTAAGAGAATTTAGGGCTCTCAGATTACGTAAAACGCAATCTACTAACATTCTGATCTGTGCCGGACATTCCTTACCCAGTGAAGGTGCCGCAAACAAAGCTTTTACATGGTTGTGTATCAATAGCCTATTATTTTGATACCTAGCTTCGAGCAGGTCCCATGCGTTACTATAGTTAGGTGCGGTAAACTCTAACGAACTGATAACATGTAACGCAGATCCACTGAGAGACGATTTTAGGTATTGAAATTTCTGTATGGGATCTAAATCGTCGCGATCATGTATCATTGAAACATATGAACTCCTGAATTCTAACCATTTATCGAAGGAACCGTCAAAGGCAGGTAGCTTTATTTGAGGTAATTTAATAGACACTGATTTCCCGGAAATGCACTGAGAATTATCCAATCCAATTTGTTCACAGTCACCTATCAAGTTTTTTGCGAAAGCTATAATTGAATAATATTGGCACTCAAACGAATCCCTATACTCTAAATGTGATAGTAATTCTTTTTCATCCACAATTCTTTCTAATTTAGATTGCACGTCGTTAAACTCGACAAAGAAAATGGCTGCCGAATGAATACGCATTTGTACTTGGGTTTTAATCACAGAATCTAAACACGATCTATCTAACTTATTAATATAATTTGCGAATAATGTTAATCTACCTTTAATTACACCACGTTGTTTTTTAAGATCAGACATCTGACTATCTAAACGAGAAACAGTTTCATCAACACTCATTTTGGTAGCTTATGAAAGTAGGTACTCACAGTTTGGTTTGTTCAGTCGTGTTTTCTCACCTGAAGACGGCCTCAGCGCTGCCAAACGAACTCCGTTGCTGGATGTCACATCAATGGCTTCTGCTCAGTAATCTGCGGCTGGTCTTCCAAGTCTCCTCAACGTATACACCTCGCTTCCTCAAACCGGCTCGTCGCGTGGCTGATATGTTCAAATGTTCAAATGTGGCTCGAAGGTCCAATGTTATGGCATCGAAGACAGGGAGCAGGCAGGGCTTCTTCAATAATGCTCGATTTTCAAAAGAAACTGTATATTTCGGTTATTACAAAAAAGGAGCAAGTTTGTAAGTTTTTGTGTGGTCACGTACGCACGCGTACGGTCCCGCGGTCAGTATGTGCACACTCGCGCTGCGGGCGGACGAATTTTGAATATATTGCTCGTAGTCGCTTCGTTTATCGATTGCGCGATGAAACTAGATGGCGTTGCTAGACGCAACACGCAAGTATGATTGGATTTCTACTTCAGCCGTTCGAAAATTCTGAACTTATTTTAATAACGTTAGCGATTGAAGTTTATAATCTACATTGTAGGTATTTTTTAATGTCATTTGCACACAGACTAAAGGTCAACGGTTATTAAGGATTGCGCGTGTTCAGCGTCGCCTCAACTCGAGCCTTTCGGGATTACATGACATCACGCCTTTGATCTCCAAAAGGTTAGGCAGAGGTATACCTAATAGTACACCCACATTTCGCCAGTTATTAAGTCTAATGTAATAGGGGGCGAGCCAATTGCCATCAACCGGGAACAAATCCAGACTCCGTGGTTGCTACTGAGAAATTCCTGATGGAAAAACCCAATATTTCTTTACCCGACCCGGGAACCGAACCCAGAGGACCTCATGCTCAGCAGTCGCGGTTGTTACCACTAGAACAAAAAGCAGTCCTTTCGGAATTCTTTCTATGAAACTCCATACTGCAACGCTTACTCCGGGTCCGTTTCCACCAAAGGCAAAAATCATAGCGCATTTTTTTATGTTACTAGATAAAGGACCGCATCAGTATTGTGTTTAAGTATCTAACTAGGTCTCATATACATATATAAAGTCTTTATTAAAATATATCTAAAATCGCATCACCCTGCAGTTTTAGCCACTTGTAGATATCGACAGGAACTGTATTTTTTTGGCATTAAAAGTAACCTATAGAAGTATAGAATAGTATCGCTTTCCGTCAGTAAAATATAAGTGTACTAATCTGCACCTCAATTGCGTAACTCACTTATTAACACAATCCGAAGGATTTTGAATGAAATTCCTAATTCATTGCTTCTTATGATCGAAAAATTCATTTTGCTTGATCACGTAATAGCTGTTTTCAAATTGGAATTGCCATTGTTAGTGTTACGTGATTAGCCTGCAGATCAGTAACTCTTGAGATTACTTTTGACATCTGTATAATCTGTGTGAATGAATGTGAATGAGTGAATGAAAATCTGTTACTCTCTAACAAAGATGGATAGTGGAGTAACTAGTACCTACCTCCTACTTTTATGAAAATATAAACTTGTTAATTTCCCAGAAGACTTAAAAATGCAGCCAACCGGAAAGTTTTCCAACCGGGTCCGTAACTTTTTTCAGGGTGTTGGTTTTTTCGTCAAAAAAGTCTCTCTCGCAATTCGGGCTTTTCAAAATGGGTTTGGTGAGTTTGGATGTGTTATGAGGAAAACAGTTTTGACTGGCCATCCCTTATGGAAAGAAAATACTCGAGTGAAGCTAGTGAAAAGATTTTTTGTAAACATTTTTGTAACGGTGTTAATATAAAACAGAAAACTTTACGGACTGCACTGTAAGTTAAAATAGAGATCACTAATGCACATAGATTGTGATTGTCATAAATATATTAGAACAGTCACAGCAAAACTGTGTTTAAACTTAAGCACAACTTTAAAGCGATTTTGTATTTTTTTTTAGAAATAGAAAACAATTTCTTTTTGACATTAATTCGAATCTTTAACGTGATTTACTGTTCGAAGAAAAGCGTGAAAAAAAGATTTTACGATTACAATCAACTCGTAAAATAAAATTGCTCTTCAATTTGGCTAAGTGTTCAATCATTTTACACACGACTGTACACACAGCTCCAATAAGTGCTCACCCCCCCAAAAGATATTTGCGTTCAAATCCGTGTTAGGCCCAAGCTGGTTTTTGTATTTTGCAAAAACATTTCAAAATAATTAATGTATTGTTTAAGTGAATAAATAAGTGTAAGTTAGTATTTTTTGTTATGTCTGTTACCAATATTGTTTTATTTTCATTAAAACGTTAATACATTGATAATACGACCAACAATAATAGGGTTAACATTTACGAATAATTGTTCAACGTATAGACCAAAGCTTTCAAGACCGCTTGCCGTGCATAAGATTGGAGGTTCAAATTCTGCGTCCGGGAGAATCGTTCCGACACATTATTTCTGGATGTTCTCGTCTGGCTAACGGAGAGTACTTGCACAGACACAACCTCGTTTCTAGGCTATCCACCAGCAACTTGCTTTGAAGTACAACCTTGTGGCATCAGAAGTGCTAACTATAAGTATGCGCCCGACCCAGTTCTCGGTGATGGTAATATCACGTTGTATTCGGATCGACCTATCGTCACTGACAGGACTATTGTTGCCAATAAGCCTGAAATTGTGGTGAGGGATCGATTGGAGCGTCTCGCAATGATTGTTGATATAACGGTACGGCATGACGAGAACCACGTGAAAGCAGAGAAAGACAAGCAATTCAAGTATCTAGATCTGGCTCGCAAGGTTGTCGACTTGTGGGACGTGAGTACAGTAGTCATTGTGCCGATAGTCGTGTCGGCCAATGGTTTAATAACCAAAAACCTCGACCAACATCTGAGGAGGCTCTCGCTTGGCAGTTGGATTAAGAGCTTGATTCAGAAAGCAGTAATTCTGGAGACGCCGCGTATTGTTAGGAGGTTCCTCTCTCTAGAGCCCTGACCACTGGTAGCTCGGACCCTGTTCCTGGTGCCGGTGGGCTACTATTTTTCATATATTTTTTTAATACAATAAATTTTGTTAGCAAGAATATTTAAAAATATAATTTATATGTAAGAGAAACGAATAAAGGATATGTTATTATGTATGTGTTGTGTAAATAATTATGATTATCTTCTTAGTAATACACAAAGCTTACGTCGTAGGCACGAAATGTGTTTTTTGTCAAGCTTTATACTTTTTAATATAAAGTATTTTTCTATTTTGTTTTAGTAATATGAATTTAAAAATAAAATACTTTATTAATCATTTTTTTTTTAGCCTTGTTTGTCCCACTGCTGAGCAAAGGCCTCTCCCATATCCTTCCAGGTACTCTTCTCCTGCGCCACCTCCAACCATCCTCCGTGATGCGCGTCAAGATCATCTCGCCATCTCTTTCTAGGCCGGCCTCGGCGGCGCCGTCCATTCTCAGGCGCCCATCGTGTTGAGACCTATGCTCAGCGGTCGTCATGCATGCGGCTCACGTGACCCTTTTAGCTTTTTTTTTATTAATCATTTAATAATATTTATTATTCCTTGCATTGCTATTATTTGACAAGACCTTGTCCTTTATTTACTACAAAGATTTATATTTTACAATTTGATTTGATAATTTACAGTTATCTTAATGTCATTATTTTTCCAACTGACACAAACAGGAACGTAAACATCGAGCGTTGTAGTTATAACTTGAGGGTATGGATTAATTTTATAAATAAAACGTAAGTAAGTAAAATAATTGGATACCCTCAAATTATAATATCTATCGGTTAGACAGAGACATAAAGATAAAGTGACTCGGACGATAGTAGAAAGCAATTCTTGCAAACGGGTTTACTGGCTTGTTCGTCAAACTGCCAGTATTACGACGTTTAGTGATGCGGTGGTTCGAATCCAAGTCGAAACAATGAACTCTTTTTGAAGTATTCTTTAAAAGAGATTATTGTAGCATTGTAACATTTTAAAACTTGAGGGGTTAACACATACTGACGCTGTGTGTAACTAAGCATAACTTCTGTCAGAAATTGTTTCTAAAATATTCGTCTCGAGGTAAAACCATAATTTCTGAAATAATTTTATTCAGAAACAAAGAATTCTTTTGACAGTTGGAGAAAATCTGATATTTATTTGTTTTGCGGTTGAATGGAATGAAATAAAATGAAAGGAATGAAGTAGTAGAGCAAGATTATTTCAGTCTGATTTAACAGTACCTACTAAATAGGTATTAGTGTATCTTTTCCAAGGATCAAAACAAATTGTGAACGCGCCCTGTTTGGGGCCAAATGGTATTTGTTGGTCCTAGAGAAATGATTACAGTAACATGTTTATAAACTATTTATCCGAGGATTATATGCACGCCTCTTGTTCTAGGATGTCGGCAGTAATCACTTTCGGCAGATGGAAGGTTAAGGACAACTTTGCAACCTATATTATGAAAAAGTAGTTAACGGCAGTCTGCAATGCACCTTTACAAAACATTTTTTTTATTTACCTTTATATTTTCACGGAAAACGTCTTTAAGTAGCAGTAGTAGAAGTTCCTTCCAATAACACCAAGCCATGTTGATCCAAGAACTGAATATCACAACCATTTTCTGTCTCGACGCCTCAAAAACACACAGTGCACAGCGTTGATATTCTCATATATATATACGACTTCATTCTTTTTACGAGGACTCTCTATGTATAACATAAATTATATGTGTCAGTTTTCCTTCTATTGCGAAGTTATAAGGTTTTTAAATTTTTTTACGAGGAAATGTGATGAAACATGAAACTTGTAGGTGTGTGTTTTACGTGTCATCTACCCGTTGATCTTGGAAAGACCTCATAATTTGTCTTTTTATTGCATTTTTTTTGCAGAATTTTATTGGTAGGTTTTCGTTTTCTCAACCGTTTTGGATGTTTGTAATGGAGGTAGAATCTCTGAGGACATTAATGCATTTCTTTTGGTCTTGCTCAACTAAAACCATCGAGACACCACGTTTTAGTTGTGTGCCCATTGCTTTTTTTATTTACTTCTTTCGGAGTTTTATCAAGGTACTTTTCACTACTTCAGATCACTTCACTGTTTCTGATAATCAGTTCTCCGAGACATGTCGATGAACAATTTTAATATTGGTGACACAATATCAGTCCGAGTTGCATTAACTCATGCGAAGCTAAGATGAAAGTAATACATGAAGTATTTTCATTACAGTTAGATGTAGTAGGTACCTATTTTGAAAATTACGAAACTTGTGAATACTTCCAAGTAACATTGGACATTGTTGATTTGTAAGTTTATGTGGTCACTTACTTGGTCAACCGAAGGTGACCGATCAACTTATTGAAATTATTTATTTTAAGATACCTAGATTTTAAATAAAACTGGAAATTCATACAATGGGTCCCGCAAAGGCCTTTTCAGGTTTTTTTGATGGGACATTCTTTGAAGCAAATTTCACCAAGAGCTGAACACAGACACTGGCGGATTTAGAAAGTATTCAGTTCTGTATCTTCGTTCGGTATCCTCTATAATAATATTTTTTTCTTTTAAGTCTATGTAGATGATTTTCTAATAACTTTTGTTAGAAATAGAAAATGAACACTCGACAAGATATGTGTTAGATACTATCATACCACTGCTAAAAAGGCTGAAATAAAAAACATTTTTCAGTCGGTGACTTTTGTTAGTTATTTTCCACTTTTTAGTGTTATTTTGGAAATCGGTATTTTTTTTAGCAAGACAGTGACAAACCAGCACAGCATAATATTACTAGCTCTCATTACTACATCTGCAAAGCTCCTTCACCTGTCTCGTTTACGGACAAAGAGGAGCAGAGTACTGAATTAGTGATGACGTGCCTGGGAACAATGCAAGCCTGATGTGAAGATTTGCACCTCATTATCATGCACCTACGTTGTGTGTTTATCTGTGACGGATATTAAAATTGTAGATAGCGAAATGGTTATTGAAATTACTATTTTTTTTTATTATTTCTGGTTTTTGATAATATTGGATCAATAGGAATTTTTGGCAGTGCTTTACATACATTTATGTCATCATTAGCCAACGTCACGCAGTGTTCCCAGGCGGTCACCCTTCCAAGTACTGACCTCGCCCGATGTTTCTTAACTTCGGTGATCGAACGAGAACCGGTGTATTCAACGTATAACTTAAATGTAGGTAGTCTATTTACTTAGGTACCAACCTAAACATTTCCGTGTCAATTAGCTGGATGGATAACCCAGGCAGTTCTAGAAATCAAGAAATTCGTACGTCAGATAGTTTCTTGAAAAGCCGAAATCAAGTGGTATTTTTGGTGTTGGTAGTCGAAATTCTACTTTATTGCTAATATACTGGTATCTATTTTAAAAAAGAAGCCCAGCAAAATAAGTTCAATTAAAGGCAAATCTGTGAAATAAATCGTTGTGAAGATTTACCACCGGGATAATCTATATTCAGACATTGGATATACTGTGTGAAAAGTCAACCACGATATTATTATCTCTTGCGAAAAAAAACGACTTCGAGAGGTCCCAAGCGTTGGTTTTTTTGCGGCCATTTTTGTAATCACAAGTTTCTTCCATACTTTATTTGTAACTTTGAATAAATTCATAATTTAATCGCAATTTTTTTTTCTCATATTTTCACTATGAATTTCTGAGAGGCTATTTAAATTTACAATGGTAGTGTGCCTTATCTTGTTTTCCTGGACTTTTAGCAAATCATTATTCATCATTAAAATTCGATACTGCACAAATCTGCCTCAAGAATATAAAAGCGACGACAATCGGCATAATTTCGAACACTTTAACCGACTTCTCGTATGGCCCGGACAGAGAAATGTCAATTTACAATAATGATCATGGCAGCCATGCTACGTTTTGGATCGTCGATCGACGCTTTTGCAACTTCACAAATGATACATTACCTTTTGGTGACACTCAACAACTTTGCACTTTGACATAAGAGCAACATAATCAGGATATAACGTCACTGCTGGCACACAGGACTCCTCTTTGTTAAAAGGAGTGGGCCGCAGTGCGGGTTGCTGCCACGTTTGAGCGCAGTTTTCCAAAGAACTGCTGAAACTAGCTCCCGAAGACGCAATAAATCGCTGCATAATAAATTGATAAAAGTAAATTATTGGGTATAGAGTTCAGTCGCTTTATCAAGCTTCCAATCACTGATTTTCGCTAAAAGCAGCATGTCTGCCGTCTAAGCACAGAGGTCATCATCTGTCTAGCCTTTTCCCAACTATGTTGGGGTCGGCTTCCAGTCTAACCGGATGCAGCTGAATATCAGTATTTTCCATGGAGCGAAAATGCTGAATGAATGAATGCTGGGGAGTTTGTTCCGCCACTTCTTTTTCACAGCTAAAACACTAGGAAGTGGCGAAGGGCAGGCGTTTTGGGGGACTGTCTCTTGTAAATTCGACGTTCGAAAAGTGCTGATTATCAGACTAATTTGAATACATGACTTTTGATTTTGATTTTTGCGACTTCCTATCTGACCTCCACAACCCAGTTAATGCAGGGTAATACGATACCCCTTGGAAAGACTGGTTGCCAGACTTTCGGGCCACTGACTATCTGTAACGATTGTCAAAGATCTACAAATGTCAGCCGGGGCCAACGGCTTAACATGCTTTCCGAGGCACGGAGGACTCTCGGTAAGTAATGGGTGGTCACCCATCCACAGACCAACGAAGATTGATCCGAGCGGCAGTTGCTAGCCACGAGCTCCTCCGCGTCTAACCACGGAGGCATTAAATATTAATCGTATAAAATGCCCCGAAGATACGAAGGTTTTAATGCTTAGGTTTCATCATCCTCAGCCAGCCAGCCAGCCAGTCAGCCTGCGTTTACTCAACTAAATTGGCAGTCACATTTCATACATAGGGCGACTGCCAAACACAAAATTAGGTACCCACAGAAATATTTCACAAGTTGTTACAACAAAAAACTAATTCTCACATTTCAGTTGGTAAAGTTTAACGTACGAAGCTAGTTAATGATAATGGTATTAGCACTTAACGTTATTAATGCTAACTTCGTGACGCACGTCAACTTTTGACTGCTGCTGGTTAATTTTTACTATGGTATCCATTTACATTTGTTTGAATTTCATTAGTTTACTAGCTTTTAGCCGCGGCTTCGCCCGCATGGAAGTAGGAATATGTTCAAACGGGATAAATAGGTATCATTTGATTAATTTCATTTCAAACGGAGAGAAGAGTGGAAACTGTGGGGCAGGTCTTTGTCCAGCAGCGGGACAATATAGGTTTAGGGGAAAAAAAAGTAATCCGTACTCTGTAAAAATATCAAGTGTTTACGTACTCGGAAAGCATGTTAAGTCGTTGGTCCCAGCTATCATTTGTAGATCTGTGACAGTCGTTACAGTTAGTCAGTGGCCCGAAAGTCTGACCTACCAAGCGGTTTCGTATTACCCAGTAACTGAGTTGTGAATCAGACAGGCAGTCGCTCCATGTAAAACACTGGTATTCAGCTGCATCCAGTTAAACTGGACGCCGACCCTAACCTAGTTTGAAAAAGGCTAGGCAGATGCTGAAGCTACCGAGTCGGACAAACTTGTTTCGATCGTCGACCCTGTTTCCAATTTCTAACGCACCAAATTCGATCCGGCGAAAAGCTGCATCGGTGTTACGGACAGAGTTATTTTGGCTTTTGAAATATTCGTTCGGATTTGGTATATGTCTTATATTATGTCTAGTGAATAAGTATTATGGCTCTTATTAATAGTGCTGGCACTACTTTTTAATTTGTGATTCGTGTCTTCTAGTTATGTCGGTAAATTTACATAATTATAGTCAGGAAGTCAGGTAAGGAAGCTACTACAAATTACTACTTTTAAGTTATGAGCTAACTGCATTAGTGAGGTATACAACTAGGCATACTCTAGATACTGGAAGATATTATCTATCATCTTTTATAATACATAGTCTAAAAACTATACATGGTTAAATTTAAGTCTCTTAAGGGGTAATTGTACTCATTATAACGAACAACTTTTACTATGGGACGAAACCCTGAAATCGCGAAAAAAAAATCTGATGTTCAGTACATTTATGTTCGCCAACAGCTGATTTTTTTTCTATCCAGATCTAAATCTAGACTAATTTAGCTAATCTACATCATGTAGAAAATTCTGAATATCAAAAATAATGTCCTGTGACTAAACTACTGGATATATTCGAATGAATTTTTGTATGCAGACTGGGCACGTCATGAGTTATACGCAGTTTAATTTATTGTCGTATTTTCGGCGCCACCCTGTATGTTAAAAAAAAAGATACTAAAACTAAGTACAAATGTAGGTAGATACAACGACGACCATAGGACATTTAGTACTCCCCCGCATCGCTGTCATCCGGGGATGTATCCAGAAGACTGGCAGCATTTCATTTACAAACTACTCGTATAAACAAACTTAAATTATTAAAAATATGTACAAGTATCAATTGGGGAAAAGTATGACATTATTAAATATTCGTCCACGTCGCTGTCAACGGGAAAAGTGCCCAGTACACTGGGCAGCCACGTTGGATGGCAATGCTGATTCTTTGGGCATAAAATGGGCCGGGACTCTGGTCACGGGAGAGTCGACCAACCGTTCGGCGATGTCCTGATAGATTAAGTGGACTCGGAGTCCATGGCCCTAGTGTTTCCACCCCAAATGGCTCAAACACATAACTACTAATTACCCTTTTGTATTTGCGCCGTTGCGGCAGCCGCACCAGCACATCCCGTCCGCTAGGATAAGTATAATTTGTTACAAACCTGAGGTGAAATAGACAAGTGACAGGCGAACATCCGAAAAAAAAATTTTTTTTCTTTGTTTTCATAGCAGTCGTAAAAACGCGAATATATCGTCATTTCATGACCAACATGTCGCATTTGTAGTTGCATTATTAAAGCGTCCCCTGTTCCTTATAAAGCTTAAATACATCTTTTCAATTTCAAAAATACACATCGACAAGAAAAATACAAAACCAATATTTGCAATCTAATATAAAGTCTCCTTTCCACTTACCTAACAACTTAACGAAAACGAAATTCTTGTTATTTATCCCTCAAGTCCTTCCTGGTACTACTTGTTTGATTATTTTGATCCCTACATAACGTTTTCAGATTATACATTATTCATGGTTGCTTGGGACTCGATATTGAGCCTCCACGTATACTATCCATCGATCTTTTTAATGAAAATGTATCGAGAAAATGTCGCCAGCAGGATATATTACACAATTGTTATTAAAGAGAAAGTGGTGTAGAAGATTGTTGGGGTTAATCTTATGCAGTTCCGGCAGCGTTGGGAGGTAAATGCCCGTGTTCAATAAAATTTGGCGACTACCTGAATATTATTTCAGTGTTGGAAATAAAATTCTCAAAGCAACGCTAGCGTTGAAAATGTCTTTTGTAAAACAAAACGAGTAAAAAAATCAAAATCAAGTTAATATTCCAATTTATTTGGTTACATTTTTAAAAAGACCATCTTTTTAAAAATGTTTAATTCGTAAGAAACCTAAGTCACCTTTCATTATACTAGTCCTTGACAGATTACCTGTATTTAAAACATTGGCCCCAAACTGACTTTTAGTTACTTAACTATTAAAAGCATTCACATTTATTTTATTGCACTGCATGTTATATGTACATCGTTGGATTTATTAAACTATGTAGTATATTTTTATTTGATTTCAGTATGTACATTATTGTCAAACCAAAAATTATAATCAAAGCGACACAAAAAATATATATGGCATCAAACCAATATCAATAGATATATAAACGGAAGATATTAATCTAACAACAATTTGCTGCCTTTCTGAAATTTTCAAAATCCGTCTTATAATAATTCCAATTTCTTTTTCCCAAGTTCACAAGATTTTCCACAAGTTCTTTTAATAATTATGTACCTTTCTATAAAATGTTAATTCAAACTTAGTCAATGTCAGATAATTATTCACAGAATGTCGTTATTACGACCTTTGACATCAAAGGAACCGTAAAACCAAAGAACCTATTAACTGCACCCGGCATGGTTGATATCAAATGAAAATATTTCACAGCATTTTGAATCTTGAGTTAAAAGAAATAGGGTCAGAAATGGTATACACATTTGCCAATAGCTAGAATAAATGGCCTGCCCTCAAAGTGAGGTTTCTCTAGTACTTTGCAATAGCAAATACGGGTGAAATGTATACGATTATTTGGGTATCGGAAGTGCTACATAAAGGTTGTAGAACTTACAGTCTGTCTGCCAGGCTGACCGAACGACTAGGAGAGCATATTCATCCAGATAATGCCTTTAATATTAAAGTTGCTTACCTCCTTGAGTACCTATATAGGGCCCTACAGACCCACGCCGAGAACCCCCGAGAACACCCGAGAAGCGTGAATGAGATTGGTTTCTCGCCATGTCGTTCTCGCGCTCGCCTGTTCTCCGATCGGTGTCGGTCTTTTTGCCAGCTTCAAACGTTTTCTATGAGTCTCGGGAGAAGGTCGAATGAGTGTAGAGATCTTCTCGGTTCTTGAGCTATGTCCCGGCCGGCGAGCCTTCTCGCCGAGACTTCTCGCGTGAGTCTGCAGGGCGTATAACAATACGGGAATTGTAGTAGATCCCCGTTTGTCCCATCAGAATACCAGCGCTGCGACATCTGTTTTTTTTTGCCGTAGTACATGGTGAGAAAGCGGGGGAATTTTGGCTTCACACTTGGATTAATTAGTTTAATTTATGTTTTTTTGCGTTCTCATTTTTATCTTTAGTTTTATTTCTATCTTTATATTATTTTTTTAAGACTAAAGCTGTGGCGAGGTAGTGCATCCTTACTCGACCCATTCGTTCCACCTGCTGAAAATCTCCCACCTGGACATGAGTTGCATGGCTGACCTGGAAGTCTTTAAATAGACTCCGGACCCAGGTTGGTCGCAGCAAGGAAAACCTGCTCATGTGGAGATTCATTAATGACTCTGCCCTGGACTGTAAATGTGGTGCTGTTCCACAAACGATGGGGCACTTAATATCGTGTCCTACATGTCTTGCTGCTTGTTCACTACAAGAACTGAAGGCGCCAATCTAGACACAATTAAGATTGCTATCGACATGCTAAGAAGAAGAAGATTAAATTTTTGCTTTGTTTGCCTTGTGTGAATATAATAAATACTTTTTATTTCTATAACAAAGGACTTAGAACATAAGAGATGAAATATGAGTGTACTATTCGCTACACCTCTGCCTAACCCTTACTTAAATTTGGCAATTACAATCATGACGTATGTTTGATAGAAAATTTCCTAATTAAACCAACAAGAAATTAGCTAATCTATTGATCTTTTTTAGGTATTCCTTACTTATATGAGTACATATTATGTGACGAGAAAAGAATTTCCATTTATCATTTGGATAAGGCTTTATGCTAGGTAGTAGTAATATCTTTTTAATATGATAGTACTACAATTTAAAGTTCATGTGCTCTAAGGTAAAGAATGCTATAAATAAATTTAAAAAAAATAATAAGAAGTTTTATTGTTTCCCATACAATTGTTCTACAGTACAAAATTGAGGCAGCCTCGTTAAGTTATCAATATTTATGTAAGTAATATAAGTAAGTTGGTATTCCAAAAGGATATATGTAGATCTTTCCAGATCAGTCAGCAACGAATTCACTGTGGAATATATCCAATGGGATAGTTACGGTTAAGGGGCCATCCTTTAATCACGTGATGTTTTTTTTAGGTTTTAGGCCACCCGACCTCCCCCTCCCTCCTCCTACAATCATGTGTATTTTGTATAATTCAAAAGATTAAGAGAATACACGTGATTGTCACCCCATCGTGTTTTTTTTCTGACCCCTTCCCGGTTTTTTTAACCTCAGGTGATTAAAGGACGACCCCTAACAACTTTTTTTTCTGTTTTTCAAGTCTGTCGACAGTTTTGCTGCCTTTCAACAGAACATTTTACATACAGATATTGTTTTGAGACTTACTGCTCTGAATGTAACTGAGCAGAACAAAACGAGTTTTGTTTTTGTTCAATTTCTTAAGTACCTAAATTGTAACATTCTTGCGTCTCGCATAAGTAATTTATAATTGAAACATACATCATTGTCTTACGCATTTTTATACACTCCATAAATCTTGTGTTAGTACCTACCTGAAATTTTACGGACTTCCCAGGAGAAAAGTATAATACATGATAATGTACGCAGAGCCTTAACTTTTTTACGTAAGAAAAAAAAAACAGTGAAGAGTACCTACCTCCTCCTCCGAGCCTTGCACTGACTGGAGAATGTTTTATATCTAAACTGAAACTCAAAATGATAACAATACCTATCATTCTAAAATAATTTGAAGATCACAAATGCGAAAGTGTATTTGTAACACAAAACACATGGGTTTATTTAGGACTGATCTAACTTATAGTAGTTATCATCAAAAGCCTAGTCTTTTTTTTGTTTTTTTTTTTAAAGTCGACTCAGTTACCGGAAGCAGCTAAATAAGAGTATTTTACAAAGAGCGACCGCCCTCCAAATCCCAGTAACTGGGTTATCTAAGTAGAGAGCACAAGCCATCAGAAATAATATGCTTAGTTTTTACAGGCGCACATACATATAGGAAACACGCGCAAAACGACAGGAATCACAATAAACGTGCAACAACGTAGTGAAACTGCTAACATTAACATAAACGTGAATTTAGCTAACAGCATGTCGCTTTGCGGACTCATAAAACGTTCAAATAGAGCTTTCCGAACTGTTATCTCCAAATTTCAACGAGATTGCGGAAATTCATTTTCCTTTATGACAAAACGAATCAACGTTCCAGCTTATAACCGCTAAGGCACCGCAATAATTTATAGGTTATTAAATTCCCGGGAAATTGTGACGGTACTGTTTCTGAAACATCTACTCGTAAATTGATTTGTCAAGTCACTGCTATTTGTGGTTTAGCTAGTTTTTGACCGTGGCTTCGCTCACGTGAATGTCGGGAATTATAACCACGAGAACGTACTTTTAGGATAAAAAGTATCCCATGCCCTAACTAATGTCATCTATCCGTATTCCTAATTACACCCAGATCGTTCAGCCGTCGAAGTCCTAGTAGTAAAGTAACAGACGGACATACCGACAGACAAACAGTTTTACTTTTCAATAAATATTAGTATGGACGCTAGAGCTTCCCGCCCATGTCTTTGCCAGACAAATTAAATTTTTACACATTATCTTAATAAAATATTATATCTTAGGTATTATTATATTGTATGAGCATTTTAACTGTAAAGTTTAATCCGAATCTGTCCAGTCGTTTTAGCATGAAGGAGTAACAAAGATACACACAAAAGCACAAACATTCGCATAAAATAAATATTAGTATAGATTATTACATTCCCGGGAAATTGTAACGGCACTGTTTCGGAAATATCTAGTCGTAAATCGTATTATCGATTCACATCCATTTATATTTCAATTTGTGGAGACGTCTTTCAATTTGGTGCTAAGTGGTGTTGATTTCTGGACAGGCAGTTTGAGTTATTGAAAATGATGAAGACACTTTTAATTAGAGCGATGAATGATCGTTTAAAATCAAAATCAAATTATTGGTTGATGGCTTAACAATAAAACCTTTTAATTCAAAGGTCTTTATTAGATCACATTTACCAAAATATGGGCCCTTATGAAACGTCAGGACCTAGGTGCTCGATTTTAATTGGTCGTTTCTAAAATAGTGGATCCGGAATGAATCTCTACGTTTGTCGAAATAATTAGCTTTTACAATGTTTTTATATGGTTTTCTTCATAAATGCACAGTAGGACAGCGTAGGCCATTGTAGACTTTAAATAGATTCCGGGCCCAGGTTGGCCGCAGCCAAGAAAACCTGCTCAGGTGGAGATTCATAAATGACTGCCCTCGAGAGGAAATGTGGCGCTGTTCCACAAACAATGGGGCACTCAATATTGTGTCCTGCGAGTCCTGTTGTTTGTTGTTATCTAGGAATTGATGGACGCTACTGAAGGCGCCTAACTAGAGGCTCAGTTCTGGGCCGACACAATTAAGATTGCCAACGACACGCTAAGAATAAGTAGGACAGTGTAGGCTTGACAACAAGTACCAGGTACTTAACAAAGTTAAATAAATAAAAAAAAACACAATTAACATTCATGCTCGAAACGATGACACATATTTTCTCATGTGTGAATCATAATTACTTAATTTCCGTGAAATTTGGAAAAGCAGAATACACACACAAACCGCTATCCCGTAATTACTTTACATCTCCAAATATCAGCGGGTGAGTGTTCAAAGGAAACAAACAATTTTAATTGTTTATGTTTACTATTTCAACGTTCTTTCATTATAAATAATTAATGTAAAACGTGAACTTTCTTCTTCTTTGCAGGATAGGTTATCAAATCTTAGAAGGTAAGAAATGCCATTATTTTTATACTCTAAAATGTATTCGTCATTTACAGAGGATTCAAATAATGTTTTATTTACTGTTTTTAGGTGAGAGTGTGTCCGAAGTACGATTTCCCGGTCGGGCAAAGTGTTATAGAGTTTTCCCAACATGAATTTTTCGGAAGCAGCCCGAAATCTACATTTATGCTCAGAACATGGAACTTAACCATAATTGGCGAAATGTGAGTGTTCTATAGGTACACTTTTACCTAACTCTTCTGGGATCTAAGGCGCGACGCTAAGTTAATAAATGATTGAAAAGAGAAAAAAAAGCTTCTGAAGACTTCAAAAACTCTTCAAATTGAAAGTTACCGTCGAATCCAAACACGAAGGGTGTTCCATAAGCATCAAAACAATAGAAAACTTTATAAACTGCCAATCAAAAAACTTCGATTCCCCAAGTATTTGATGTGGAGTCTGAGGTTTTGCCCAAAGTGAAGTGTGTCAGAACTGCCAAAATTACCATAAACTTCGATAAAATAGCGTTGGCCACGGACTACACGCTCAAACGACGCATGTAGGGCTACTATGACGTCTTAATGCAGGAATATTTTAGTTCTATCTCTTGAGTGGGAAATAGATGGCGCTAGATAGCTGTATAGCCTGCCTGTTCCTGCATTTAGAGGTCCTGGCGGCCCTACTGGTTACTACACCACCTGAAAGAAAAGAAATGAAGCATGATTAGAGCCACGTATCACCGCGAAATGACACGTTGGATGTTTCGTCTGCACGCACAGTTTTACATTCTAATCCTCCTTTGGTTCGCACCCTGGCAGTGCTGAATGTACCACTGACATCGACACCGGAGTGTGATTTATTTGCCTCCACATGGGTAGTCATTTGCCGTGGATGTTTGAGTTTCTGTTAGAGGATGGAGGAAAGATGACTTTTTCTTGTTATTTTTAAGTTTTACTTAATACTAGCGACCCGGCTTCGCACGGGTGCAATGTCGATAATAATGTTTTCTCTAATATAATATGCATGTATTATATATATATATATAAACCTTCCTCTTGAATCACTCTATCTATTAAAGAAACTGCAACAAAATCCGTTGCGTAGTTTTAAAGATCTAAGCATACATAGGGACAGACAGCGGGAAGCGACTTTGTTTTATATTATGTAGTGATCATTCATCATCATCATCATCATCATTTGCCGTGGATGTTTGAGTTTCTGTTAGAGGATGGAGGAAAGATGACTTTTTCTTGTTATTTTTAAGTTTTACTTAATACTAGCGACCCGGCTTCGCACGGGTGCAATGTCGATAATAATGTTTTCTCTAATATAATATGCATGTATTATATATATATATATAAACCTTCCTCTTGAATCACTCTATCTATTAAAGAAACTGCAACAAAATCCGTTGCGTAGTTTTAAAGATCTAAGCATACATAGGGACAGACAGCGGGAAGCGACTTTGTTTTATATTATGTAGTGATCATTCATCATCATCATCATTGATTTATTGTAAATATTATGTTTTTTTAACTGTGCAATAACTTGGATGTCCGTATGTTATGTTGTATATGTTTTCTGATGGTACTCATGCGAAGAAAACCAGTTAGAAGACAAGCATGATAAAACACACACGTGCCTTTCATCGCAGGTAGCCGCCGTAAATCGCATCACCTGAGGTCGTCAACGGGGGGTTAGCCGTTTAAAAGTTATTTCTTTACTTGCAAACATTTACTGAAGCTGCAATCCATCAACGGGAAGGACGATATTTATATTAAAGCATCGTCCATCAGCTTGTCTTTCAAAGATGTAACCAATAAGGTCTGCTTTAAGGTTGTTTGTTGTTTACTTAATCTATTCCCTTTGAAGTGACTGGCAGAAATCAGGGGGTCTAATCTCTACGTCCGTCAACGAAGATACGGGTCCGTACAAAAGTAGATCGAAACTTCGAAATGAATCCTACGCCCTAGTATTTTCGGATTTATGACTTTTGAAAATACATCGGGAATAGGGACAACTATCCAATCGTGTTGTCATTCGTTTTTAGTTCAAATCTCTCACTAATCGTATGTCCGTAAGTGATACGGAGTAGGAAACTACGGGTTTCGTGCTTAGAGAGTAGACCTCCTGACACTTCGATTAAAATTAAGCAAATATGCAATTAATATATGGAACGTATTGCTATTTTTTTTTTGAGTAACGTTTCTCCGCCCTACTAACTTCTCCTATACCGTGGGTGCGTTAGCAAACATTTAAACTCACATACACAAACAGCCACCCGCGGAACAACTACCTGTAGGCCAAACGAATATTTGTTCTGTGCTTGTGTAATTTACGGTTTTGTAAAATCGTTCTCATGACAAACAATTAATTTACTTAGGTTTGGAGTAAACTGAAGTTTCTTCTTAGATTTAATATTTTTTCTGATGAACCATAATCTTACTCGACATTTCGTAGTCTTCTCCTAGGTATATCTACGCGCTGTCTTAAATTACATCCCATTTAGCGTTCTGTCACACCTTTGCTAATCTATTTTGTTTTGCACTATTTTTAATAATGAAATTAACAGATCACATAGTAACAGACAGCATTCAACGTGTACAGGCCACACAGGACCATTTTAGAGTAAACAACGCACGTCAACCATAAATCCTCTATGTAAGGAAATGAGTGAAACAGAATCTATCAAATTGATACGGTCAAACGGAACACTTTGTAGCATCCGCTAAAGGGTTATTAAGTCAGGGATTTTAAGGGTGAGCTGCTTCGCCATTTATTACCAAAAACCATTTGTAATACACACACACAGTGAAGATTCCGTAATAGATCGAGATTACCTTAATGTAGCAAGATTAATCTAATTAAATCTAAGGAAACGGAGTCTGAATGTGAAAAGTAAGTGTATTATCTCTTCACATATTTTTGATCAACATGTGTATTGGTAGATTTTAGGTTATGTCCATAAAATATAATTAAATATAACAAAAGATAAATGATAATGGTCCCCACATTTGGGGCTGGGACACTCTTTTATCGATATTATTTTGGCCTACTGTGCTCTACAAGGAATGGTAGATAGCTTGCTCATAACACCCAGTTGTTGTTAACAATTATTTTGGAAAGTAGAAGACATACTCCAGTCGTGAAGGTTAACAACTGCGTCACGGCTGCTCTATTATCATAAACAGATCGTTACACAGTCCATTCGGCAGCAGTGGAAGCAAACTGAATTGTTTACGCCGGAACAATGAGGTTCTATCACGGCTTTAGGTAGTTACTTTGACACTGACGCTTTGACAGAACTTTTGCAAAATGCTATATATTTTACCTAAAGAATAGTATACAAGGGCGAAGTTCAGTAAATCATAGTGAACCGCCCCTCCCCCAATAGACTTTTTATCGGTAATTTAAAAAAAAACAGCTGTTCCATACATTTTGACCGTGTAGGTATTGCAGTTTTGTAGGAAACAGCTGCTTTCTTTTGTAACCGACGATAAAATTCAATGTGGAGATTCAGAATGATGTACTGAATGCGTGGTAATTGTTTAAGCATTTGTGTCCCTTCCACCCTGTTTAGTGACGACAACCGAAACCACGCGAACAAAATCGTAACCTACTCATCATCATCGGAACTAAAATGAAAAGTTTGACATTTTTTATTTTTGACAAGCAGCTTCTCCTTGAACTGCACACTGAAAGTGGTCATACTGTACTTTACTTTAGCACGTTAACTGCTATGACTGGAGAGTTCCAGTCATAGCAGTTAACGTGCACGTTAGGTGACAGGTGTCAGACATCAGTATGTCTGAAACCTGTCAGACATGTTCCTTGAAGTCATGTCGGGATGGCCGATCACTGACACCATATATTGATTGTGGCAGCTGCTTTTGTTATCTTCTAATTAATAGGCGTCTCTTGGTTTAACCGTTAGCATGCGGCTGACAAGTCATTGGTCTGGGGTGGGCATGATTTTCTGAAGATCTTCAATTATTTGGATGTTTACTTTTCCCTCTGAAACCAGTCCAGCGTGCATTCAAGGATTTTTACAAATTTTTATTAACTTACTACATTTTTATGTTCTCAATGTCCAAAAACATAATCAAGTGACCATTATGAATTTAGGGGCCTACGAACTTTAGGTACAATAGTAAAGGCATTCTCTTGGTATAGTTCTCATAATTAGTATATCAGACTGGACTCTCTGTTTGAGCCATGTCAGCAACGAGTAAATTACAACGAGCCATGGATTTAATTAAGTTTACGTCCTATGTGTTAGTTCGTGGTTCATTTGTTTACTTACTGACCAAGCACACATCACATTTAGCGGTTTCCGCACCAGAAGTTTGAAATGTTTAATCCTACGCAAAAGTTTATTCGAATCGAATAAAATGTTAGCGTGTTGCTGTCCAAAATGTGTAATAAGCGCTTTGAAACCAAAAAGTTTTGCCCAAAAAGGCTGAATGTCAAGCAAACACTCCAGTGTTGACTGAGGGAATTTAAAACTAGGCTTTGTGAAACGCTTTTGGAGAGACGAAAATGTTTTATATTTGTAGCATTATATTTACATAATATGATTTTAAGTTTGGTACTTGGTGTCATCCTGCACAGCCAACTGCACCTTGGATTTAAACGAAGCCAACGAAAGAGCTGTGCAGATGGCTACATACTGGTGGCGTATTATTTGAGTTCATCGACACGCAAAGAAGAAGATTTTAAGTTACCTACCTGCTTACTCAGAGAATACAGACTCATTTACAAGCAATTTTATGACATACAGAATTGATTTAGTACCTATTTGTCTTCGAATTTCGTTTTACAATTTACCTTTAAGTATCATGCAAGAAAGGTAACATAACAAGCTAAATAACATATTATCATAATATCTGCAACTCCGCAAAAATTTTACAGAGGTGGACTTATGTTCATATTGCCGCCAATAGGAATAGGAATTAATGTTTTTTACATTTTCACCTATGTCATATTATCTTGCTAATATAAATCTTAACATCATAATTACCAATAAACTTAATAAAAACGTAGCAAAGAGGTCACATAAATTATAAACAAAACAGCACCACCTTGAAGAAAAAAGTAAAAAGTTGTACTTAAACCGTAAATTTTCGATTTCTATAGAAACAAGCTCGCCTAGTGAAGGGAAAACCGGTAAACTTTACCGATTTATACGAGCTAGGTAACACGCTCCACCAAATGGTCGATTATTATCAAGTTTAGTTCGTTATTAGTTATTTTGATATTTTGAGCTGTGCTATGAAATATTGACCTTAATTTTAAGGCGCTTTAATATTCAGAATGGCACGTGTCCTTTAAGGTTTATTTTTGCCTGATCGTCAGTAAGTGTCTCATAGTTTGAACTCTAACTTCCATTCAATTGCTGTTGGAATTTTCCACTAGGAATTTCTTAGTAGCAGCCACGACGTCTGGATTTGTGCCCGGTTGATGGCAATAGGCTCGCTGTAATAGGGATTACATGGGAAAATAAATATTAGGTACTTTCCAAATGTAGATCTCAGCAGAATTAGAGACACTGCTGACTTGAGAATGAACTGTAGATTTTTTGTCGACAACCGAATTCTTTTCAACTTGTGAAGATAATTTTACATCTCAGTTTAATTACATTTTACTCTGATAACATTATACAGTGAGGTTTTTCTCAAAATAAAGCAAAGGATGAATTTTATTTGCAACTTCAATTAACCTGCTTTTTATACCAATGTAGGCACAGTGGATATTCCATGGTTTGTTTTGTTATATTATTTTCTTTAGAAGCAATACAATAACTGTGTGTAACAAAGCTAAATTGGATTCTGGATTGTCTATTATCATTTTCACGGTTTCTGGGCAGTTATACCCTGAATGTATTACAGGATAAAGGTCTGGTCAGCGGTTTAATGTCTTTGTGTATATTGACAAGAAAATCTTAGTCTTTGGGTATGTCAGTTCTTGCGAAAAATGGTTATTTTTTTCTACGTAAATGACAAAAGAGGTACTGAACCGTACTGACAGTGGGGTTTTGGGGAATAACAGAGTATCAGTCGAATCAGTAATGGAATGTGTCCAATTTGCACAAATCAAGCCTTGAAGAGCAGATAGATTTAACTGTTTATGTTTAGTAAGTAAGTAAGTATATTTATTTGCATAAAATGTGGTAAATACAGGATGTTATAAAATGTTTTAGAGCAGGACACATTCCGCCGTAATAATAGCATGCAAATTTTAAAATCAATTTTTACACAAAGTACATTAACTTAACCACATAGATAACTATTCATACAATTTTGTAAGTGCATTTTGAAAAAAAAATTAATCCTACAATTAGATAAAAACAAAAGAAACAAACACAAAATAAAAGTACCTACACCTTACATACATCTAAAACAAAAACAAAAGAGTAATACTGAAACACATATATGGCTTTCTTTACCGGGTTCATCACCATCATCATTTTCCTGTCCTTATCCCAATTTATTTGGGGTCGGCGCAGTATGACTTCTTCTTCCATACTTCTCTAAGAAGGGTTAAGAACTGAAAATACTGATAATTGTTTTGGCAATAGTATATCTGTTCGTATTTTCTAGAAATTATGTTGTGATGGTTTGATAGCAGTAATTTAAGGCCACGATATTCGAGCGCAGTAGGCATTTAGCGTTACATACCTCGAACTATAGGCACGACACAGTTGAAATTGGAAGAGTAGGTGCCTTCTTTGAACCGCTACACAATTATGATGTAAAATTATGAAAATATAAAAATAGGGGTGACCCTCCATACATGTAACTGAGGGTTATGACTGTGTGGGGTGTCTATCGATAGCTCTTAAAAATTATATCGAGATTTTTCAACGACCTTTTTTCGGAAGTCTATGGTTGATGAGATATTTGCTTTTAAAGTTGTAAAAATTGTGGCCTCCTCTTTTCTAAAGAGAAGGAAAATTCTGAAAAAAATGTAAGTTTGTATAAGAATATCTTAAAAAAAAAAATGTTTTGAATAAGATTTGATATTTAGTTTTTGAGATATGGGATTTTTTCATCAAACTGCAGCAGTAACTCAGTTTTTCATTAAAATGCTATGAAAAACAAATTTAGTTTTGCTGCTGAGTGTAAATTTACATATGAATAACCTTCAAAAGATTGTTAAGTATTATATTTTAAAGAGCTACTGAAACATGTGTTGGCCGGTTTTTTTTACCTTATCTCCTTTTCATTCATAATCGTTACAGCGTTTCGGCACTTCGCTCACAATTTGGTTTTTGTATATTTTTGTAATTAGTAAACTACTGAAGGGATTTTGATGGGAGTTTCAGTAATCTGTGACTTTGGCTTTCACCTATCGTGTATTAAGTGTGGTTTGTTAAATAAGTAAGTTATAGTCCACGCGTACGAAGTCGAGGGCATGAGCTAGTTATTTATTTTATTTATTACTTATGTACTTTGGAAGAAATAAATTCGGATAAACTCATTACAATACAATACCTAAACAGGACAATCAATTCTTTATGAGAAATAAAAAATACTCAACTATGAATATGATAAAGCAAATGATATAATTTTTTGGGAGTTAAAGTTCAGTCGACTTCAAGTACGACTTGAAAAACGATAAAAAAATTAACGGTTTAACGATTTTTTATGATTGGGTGAATTAGTACATATCGTGTTTTAAACCGTAGAACAATCTAGAATGTTTGTTAAACTACAAAAAATATTGTTGTCAGATCAATATAATTCTGAGTATATTCTGAGCCTTAAAGAATATATAGCACTTGCAACTTACCAGTTGCAAGTGCTATATATTCTTGAATTTTTGAATCTTACCAGATTCAAGTAAAACACGGGCAGACGAGAAAGACAGAGACGGAGAAGTTTTATTGTTTATCCTGTTCCTGTGTGAGTCCAATAAATACTTTTTTTTCTTTCTTTCAGTCATGATGAAGGCATCACAAAATTATAAAGGTTCCGTTATTGCCATTAGGCTGCGAAGCCTAAAAAGGTGCCCAATGTGAACACCTGCATTTGAATCCTTGATTTTTCTGCAGCTTTTCGTTGACCTACATTTTTGCTACGTTCAATACACTGTAATACGTTTTTTAATGTGAAATGTCTTCTTTCCAATTCGATTATACGTTTCGTGCTGAATGGCACGTACCGTACCAACTACAGTGTTGCCAATTATTGTACTGTAATTTCAAAGTAGTTCGCTGATACCTGATGGAGTCTTCGCTTTAATCGCTTGAATGGAATTATCTGTTGTAGTATTCTCTTGTGCCGGCTCGAACTGGTATGAGAACCGCTCGTGTTTTGTTAAGAGGGTACAGGGCCTGCAAGGAATTTGAAAAATAAGTATTTGAAGAAACCATTGCCTCTGCGCTGCTATTGCCTGCCCCCGGAGAGACCGATAAGGATAGCTGCAGCTCAGAATATTTTTTGACATTAAAATTTAAAAAAAGGGTATGGCTAGGTTCCTATCAATTATTCGTCTTTTATTTTTTAAACTTTTCGAATTTGTCTGGTAGTCCTCTAATCTAGCGGTTAAAATGAGGCATTTTATATAATTCTTGGTGGGACATATTTTATTTACTTATTAGTTGCTGGACAAAAGGAAAGGACGTGTCTACAGCAGACCTTAATTTAATGAATAAAAAATAAAGCTTTATTCAGGAAGAAACGGGAATACATTTGTATGGAGAATCGCAGCCCCAGGTGGGTTACCATGATCTGTTAGTGCAGGAATCACGTTAACCCCCCTGATCCCTCTTAAGATAGCTCGGTTTCTTGGTAGGAAGTAGTGACACAGAGTAACTCATAGGCCCCGTTTACAGTCTTGGGCGATGCGACGTGCGATACGTCTTGCGATTTGTCAAGTTTCACTCTCGCAGTCGCGCACGTCAATTGCTTCCTTTTCGACCTTTAGTAACGTCACTCCACAAATCGCATCACGAGGTCGATTAGGCATGTATCATGGCCTAATCTGTAACTATAATATTATTATGTATGTCAAGCTACCCTATGTACATACATGTAGAAATATCCTGTATGCGGTACTAATGAACAAAAATCTCATCGGGTTTTGCCTAAAACCAATATTTAAACTGCTCTACCCCAAAAAATACAGTTTATTTCATATTTATTTAAATGTAAATAAGTAACACAACTCTTTGAACTAAAAATCGCTGCCCGAATAGCCTGTTGACCAAGTGTTGCGTTAAAAGTTACTCCTTTCTCAAGTCCAGACTCAACAGAAGTTTGGAGACTTAGTACTTTAATTAATTCGAAATTTAAAAAACAAAAAAAGCCATGGAATTGACGAACTCCCACCAACTCTTTTAAGACAATGCGCTGACGAATTAACCTTGCCGTTTTATATACTACTTAACCAATCTTTTGAAGACGGCGTTTTTCCTGATTTATTAAAAAAAGCTCTTATAAAACCGATCCACAAGAAAAATATAAAAACCGACCCAAACAACTACCGTCCCATTGCTCTCTTACCAACAGCTTCTAAAATATTTGAAAAAGCCATGTGCGATCGTGTTTATGCATTTTGTGAAAAATTTAATATATTCAATGATAGTCAAAACGGTTTTCGCAAAAACCGATCTACCGTTTTGGCTGTTTATAAATATATACAAGAAGCCCTCAATATAATTAATAATAAAAAATACGCTGTAGGATTGTTATTAGACATGACAAAAGCTTATGATAAGGTGCAATTTGATATATTATTAAATAAACTATATAGCATCGGTATCCGCGGAAAAAGTTACGAATGGTTCACATCTTATTTAAAAAACAGAGAACAAGTTGTAGAAATAGAACATTACAATTATAAATCAAAAGAAATAGAATTAATTCGATCTCAAAACATGCCCGTAAGCGCTTCTATACCTCAAGGAACTGTAATAGGGTGCCTGCTATTCCTTGTTTACATAAACGATCTCCCTAACCACATCAATGAATCATGCGTATTATTCGCCGATGATATCTCTATCTTAACATCATGTGATAATAATATAAATTTAAACCAAAGATTGAGTTCTATACTTGACTCTGTGACACACTGGATGAACGAACACAACCTTGAAATTAACTACAATAAGACAAAATTAATAACTTTCCACCCCCGACAAAAAATACCTATAAGTATAAATTTCAAATACAACGAATCAAAATTAGAAGTAGTAAATAAACTCACCCTTTTAGGCCTAGACATAGATTCACACATAGATTGGAAATCACATATCCAAAAAGTTAGAACTAAATTATCCAAGTTTTCATACGCTCTCCGAGAAATCAAGAAAACAACAGATCTCAAAACAGCACTAGTAACATATTACGCGTACGCATTTGCATGGCTCAAATATGGAGTTATCTTATGGGGAAATAGTACAAATGCGCCTACATTATTCACTCTACAGAAAAAAATGATTAGAATTTTAATAAATATCAAAGATACGGACTCCTGTAAACCTCACTTTAAAGATCTAAAAATATTAACCCTGCCCTGCCTCTACATACTTGAAATTTGTAAATTTGTAAGAAAATATCCACAGTTCTATACCAAAAGAGGAGATATCCAAACAAAAATTGCACTTAGACATGAAAGCAGATTAAATATACCCACTTCACGATTAAAAATGCACTCTTCTAGTACATTTGTTATGTCCATTAAAATTTATAATAAGTTACCGCAATACATCAAAAATATAAATAAAAATAATGTCTTTATCAATAAATTAAAGCAATTTCTAATAACAAAAAGCTACTACACTATTGACGAATACTTTAGCGATAAATTTCAACAACAATAAAAACTATTTTTACACAATATATACATAATATTTAGTTCATTATAATTGTTAATAATGTAATTCGTGCAATATAATATAAAAATACATAAATATAACTTAAAACCAAATATACAAATACCATAAAAGCAAATAATACTATAATAATACAATAATAATACTATTTTAACGATACTACTTATCTTAATTTATTATATATATATTTATTTTTTTCCTTAACAAAAAGCGCCTTCATCCTCTCTCCTATTAAAAATTAACTTTGCTGTGCCCGACAGGGTCCATAATTGATTCGATGTTTTAACATACCGACTGTTATATGATGTACACATTATGGAATGCAATAAAGTATTGAGTATTGAGTATTGAGTATTGAGTACTTGTGTCCAGCTTAGAATTGAAAGTACATAAGTTGTACAGTCGCTAAGAGAGATACTTATGGATGGAGAACCGCCAGACCTAGGTTATTTTATAATAGCTGAAACTTTTTTTATGTGGTAGTACCTTAATAAATGTGAGAACAATTGGATTTTATAATAACGTAAGTTCAATCACATTAAAATTTGTCATACTTTAAATGTGTCTAGCGGTGGGATTCCACCACACAAAGTGTCTGGCAGTGGAGGAGGTGAATCATCATACTAGCCCTTAGGTAATATAAAACAAATAACGCTTTACAGCCCGTTCACACGAGGACGATTCGTTTTTTTTGACGTTGTTTGTCTTTTTGACGGGGCAATGCTTTTTAAATGACCGAATCGTGAAAAATTACGGACACGTCTTAAATCACGTATCATCTTGTAAAAATCACGTATGTCAAAAAACATGAATCGTGAATTTTGTGACGGATTCGCTAATGCGTTCGCTCCCGAAAGCTCAGGAAAGAAATGTGAACCAATTCGTTTTTTTTTTGTCGGATCGTGATAAAACACGATTCCGTATGCAATGTGAACGTTCATCCGTCACGACCTAGTCAATGACGGAAGCCGTGTGAATGAGTCCTTATGGTATGACGTAACTTTGCAGCTATTTAACACACCTTTGTTGGGTGACATCGACCAAAGTCACCACGACCGTCTTTTCATAAGTCAGAGGTGAACGTGTACCAAAAAAGTTCATCTCCATTTGGCCAGTTATGTCTATTAAATCACATTAATAGGGGAGAGCCTTTTGCCATCAACCGGAAAGAAACATTTTCCTCATAAAAAATAAAACCGATTTTCAGTAGATACTTCCGATTAACGAGTAGATCAGCTTGAGTTATTGAAAATTCCGTAACAAAGTTCGTGCGCTCTTGTTTACGTATTCAGTCTCGTTAGCAGAACAAAGCAAAAACTAAATTGTGCAGTTATCGGAAAACACTTTAACTACGCTAAAACTGTTCCAAGATAATTGTAAAGGAAAATGGGTCAGTACAAAAGTGAAAATCAAAGACAAACGGCTTCTGTTTTGAAAATGAAATTATTTTGTTAATAGGATATCGAATTCATGATTTAAAAAAAAGCTAGATAAATTTATCATTTCCTATCTGACTGCTCCTGAGAACTCTGGGATTGGGTCTGTTTTAACGTCCAGACATTTTTTTTTTTTAAAACCTTGCCCCAACTTGCTCTTGTATTGTGAGTGCGTTTACAAATATTTAAACTCACATACACAAACAGCCAGACCCGGAACAACGACCTGTAGGCCATACACATATTTTGTTCCGTGCGCGAATCGCACCCGCGACTCGCAGCGCATCAGCCATCGTTCGGCCAATGCGCGAACCGTGCCGTCAAAAAAAAAAAACATTTAAGAAAAAGTACCAATAAACCTCTCTCAGCAGATAAATTCAATCGCAGTGATCAACGCACGTTCCTTCCTAATGACAAGAAGCCTGGATCTATAGTGAAGCAAATTATTTATTTGTTAAACTTATTGAATCTATACTAATATTAAAATGCGAAAATTTGGATGGATTTGGAATTTTTGGATTTGGAAAATTTGGATGTTTGTTACTCAATCACGCCAGAACGGCTGAACGGATCTGGATGAAGTTTGGCACAGAGATAGATTATAGTTTGGAATAGCACATAGGCTACTTTTCATCCCAGTAGGACGATCTCGTGGGTCATTTATCGAACTCCATGCGGGCGAAGCCGCTGGCATAAGCTAGTAACACATAAACAAAGGGCCATTATATTCCAAACAAGTGAACTATTCAACGGATAGTCTTATCGCACGAGACGATGTTTTACAGGCAACCATTAAATGGAATGAAAGAAAAATGGAATCATTATTTTGTATTACCAACATTATACCTATCTAGACAAATAAATAAAATTGAAGTTTCTGTTTTTACTTTCAAAATAACAGCTTTTAACTGACTGAATATGTCATTTTTTTTTGACGAAAGTCGCGGTCAAAAGCTAGTTGAAAATATCTGCTGTTCGTAAATACACCATTATAAAACTGTTCCAGCTGGTGCAATTACCTGGTATAAGCCAACAAAACAGGCCTGTTTGATATGCTATTGAGGCCGTTATACTTACGGCTCACAATGCGAGCTAAACGCGTGCTATACGCTGCCAGCACGGAATAATGCTACGGAATCGCTTTGTTGTTATGCTAACATAGCGTTGTTTACATCGTTTCGTAGTTCAGTTGTTGGCACTGCCTATGGAACGTATTTTGTTGGAGGTTTGTATGTGATGAAGATTTCTTTGATTATGAAGTTATGAAGTTAGAATTAGGAAAGTTTGTAAAAAAATATTGAATAAAGCCACTTTATACGTCCCCTGAGTTTTTGCTTTTATGCAAGCGTACTACCTATTACTATCTTGATTGTAGAAACGAATTATACAAAAAGATAAATTGGCAAATTGTAAAAAAATAATAATGCGGCGTGATGTCAAAAATTAAGGGAAATAAACGTCACATTGTTCGAAACGAGGCATTAGGTCTATCATCGCTCTGGGTCTAGAGCATAAATAATGACAGTAGATTTAAGCTCTATCCTTTAACACCACTTACATCGACTGTACATTTGAAGGGCCACCTGTATCCGTAAATGCGCCATTTAAATTCATTCTACTTTCGACCTCTCCAATCCCGTCTCGCTCACGTTCACTCATTCAATTCGTTCCAGCGGTCCTCATCAGCTCATTCATATTGTATCACTTGGACATGTAAGGAAATGTCAGGCTATTTAACTGTTCAAACTCTTGAAAGTAGGTAGGTACCCGAAATCACGAACGAACTAACATAACATAAACACATCACACCTGTAATCCCCGAAGGGTCAGGCAGAGGTGTGCCCATTAGTACACCCACATTTCGACAGTTATACATATATAAGTCCCATGTAATAGGGAGCGAGTCTATTACCATCAACCGGGCACAAATCCAGACTCCGTAGCTGCTATTAACAAATTACTGATGTAAAACCCGATAGCACTTTGCCCGACCTGGTAATCGAAACCAGGGGCTTATACTCGCGCTTGCGACTACTAGAAGAACGAGTAAGCTTCTAGTTCGGGCTGTGTTATAGGGTTTTTCCTACAGAAAATTGTCAGTACCAACCCGGAGTGTCGATTTGTGCTCCGTTGATGGCACGAGCCTTTTGCCTATATTTTATGGGACTATATTCCTGTTGGGAAAACCCAGTAATACTTTGCCCGATCTGGAAATTGTACCCTGGACCTTATGTTCTATGGTTACCACCTTATGCTCAATGGAACCACTAAAACAAGGCGATACCTAAATGAAAGCCTAAACAAAGGCGCCCTGTTGATTTCTACCGTGAAAATCCAAACGCTTACTGAAAATGAGCGTTTTCTAAAAACTGGCTTAGTTCAGGTGTTTCTCCACTTGTTTCCCGTAACTAAACTAATTTGCGACGAGATTTTAATGCAGATTTTGGTACCTACCAATTATATTCCCATGAATGCAGTACCTCCTTTGTGAAGTTTCCTCACACAACAAGACCGATATGAATATCTTGGCCAAAATTAACGACGGCTTCTAGCTCAAAATTCGGGCGCGAAACGGATAATACCAAAGTTCACAACAACAACAACATGAACATGTTGTAATATTATAAGTTTGACGGAGTTCCGTCACTTCTTCAAACCGTTCTGTATCAATTTTGGTGTACAATAAAGTATATTCTATTCTATTCTGGTGATGGAAATAACGTACCATAACACGATGTAACGGCTGTATTTCCCGAAACGGAAGACCTCTGTGTACCTGTACCTATATTTAGTTTACCTACATCTCACCAGTTATATCAGAAAATGGCGAGTCTACCACTAATCTTGCAGGCGGGCACTCAAGACTGGAGAAGTTTTATGATGTTGATAACACTATAATATGTATCTTAATGGAATTGAAATATACAACAAAATTAGTGAAGTGTTGTCTTTTTATATCCATAAGTGTCTGCCAAAAATATTATTTATTAAAGTTGAACTCACCATAAAGTCTCATAAATTTTTCATTTACAGAGATATTTTAATGATTTTTTTCACGTTTTTGTTTCTTCTTACATAAATGATTAAAAGAAACAGGACCTAGTTTTTGGATGTAATTAGGGTTGGGTAGAAAAATGTTTTTTAAAGTTTTTACGAGTTGTAACATCGCAGTAACAAATAATAAATAAATAAGCAGATGATGATGATGTCACAAACTGCATTTAAGCACTTCATTAGGGGCGTTTTCATGTTGAACTCATATCCCGGATAACAATTTAAATGACAGGGTGGGTAATTCCGCATTGACCCGGCGAGGGAAACAACGGTATCTCAGATCACTTCCATACATTTTACCTACCGTGTTTTTGGCATACTTTTAGAAGTACCTACAGTATTTTTTATGCTGTTTATTTTATAAAATGATGTATATTTTAAATGAAGTTAATAAAATTGCATTGTGTGATAAATCATTAACAAATGACTGAAGTAACACCACTGTTTTAGGTTATACCTTCTTATAACTTAGGTATTGGTGGGTTACTATGATCTTTTAATGCAGGAACGTTTTAAAACTATTCCGTGAGTGGGAAAGTGACAGCGCTAGACGGGTGTCTAGCGCCATCTCTTAATAGGTATCTCGGACTTCAATGCTATTAGTTCATACCATAACATCAAGTTTGTATTCCCCGAAGGGTTAGGTAGAGGTGTACCTATCTAATAGAACCACATTTCACCAGTCATGTTTCACTCTCATGAAATAGGGAGCGAGCGTATCCTTACAAACAGCTGTCCAGTGTAAATGAATTCAGCTATGAGAATTAAGGGTCGTTTCACCAATTTACGAGTTCATGTCGAAGCTCAGTAGGTATGGGGGCGAGTGTGTCGCTGGTGTTCTTTAATAGCCTTGTAAACTTGTTTATTTATGATGCCTGTTAGCACCTCACCTTATGAGGGAAAAATGATGTTCGCAAGTGAAGAAATATCGTTGAAAAATACTACTACTTCTTGCTAGTTTTTTAGGTTTTTGAGGGGCAAGAAATGGGGTGGGTTAAGTAATAATTTGCCCTATTTTTGGTAGTTGGGAATTTTTAGTCTATGTAACAGTCTGTCTGTCCGTCAGTCATATTATTATATACAAGGTGATTTTTTTAAGTGGGCGTGGATGGACAAATCCGAAACTATGAGGAATGGTGAAAAATACTCAAGGGAGTCTCGAGCCCAATTTTAATGGAAAACTAAAACTGCATCATTAGATTTTTTGAAAATCATATTCCCAGGAATGGGATTCATTGATTTTGATAAAAAAACACTATTATTACACCATTCGAAAGTGTCGCTAATAGGGATGAAATTCTGGGAAGTAATGTACAGTAATGTACAAGATTATGAACGAACGTGGAGTAAACAACGACAACAACAACGACAACAAGTTCAGTAACGTGAATTCACAAGGAATGCATTGTTTATCATTAGTTATAGATATTAGTTAGTATAGGTATTAGTTATAAGTATAAATTAAGTTATTATTAATTAAGGCGCATTTATCGCATTGGGTTAGCCTGTAATGGTAAATGTAAGTACATAAATAAATAAATAATAAAATAAATAAATAAACAAATGGAGTAGGTTCGCAGCTAGAGTTCTGTAGTTTCTGCCATCACGAGAAAGACGTGAGTTTATTTTTATAAAAAATATAAAATGTCCGATGCGCAGACAATCAGTCGAAAAGACGAAGCAGTCTGTAGAAGGTAATAAAAGTAATTTTATGTAAATCACATCCTTTACAGTCAACCCCGTGCATAAAAGATCTGCGACATCAATCAATCTAGGACGCTTTTAGAACTAGATTTGAATGTCCGAGTGACGTACCTCATCGGACGTTATCCCTTCAGCGAATAAAATTGGTTTTCTCACGGCTAAAGGCCTGAGCAGAAGTGGGACTTTTAAACGTTGAGGACAATATTCTTCGAAATTTTTGGCTGATATCAGACGTTTCACTCGAGTGAAGGATTTGCTAGGGTCAACCGATCACTCGAGACACTAAATTCATTTTTGTTTCATTGTTCACAAAATGACATAGGAATGAACGTTCATTTGCTTGTTTAAGTTGTATGTTTCGGTTATTAGGCATGCGAGTGAGAGATGGCCAAGAGTCAAAATTCAACATCGTTGGATCAGTTGGATCTACTGAAATCATTTTTCACTTTGACTGCATTATGTGTTCAATCGTTTCACTTCGACTAAAATACTAATTTCCGGTTTCTGAATTGAGTCATCGAAGTCACTTGCCAAAGTCTATTTAAGTTCTAAATGAATCGCTGTTGCTACATTGAAGTTGACTAGTTCACTAATCAGAAACTGCGTGTAAAAGACATCGATCAAGTGAAGCGTCTAATAGGGGTACATTCGTCAAACTGCTGTGTAATTAAGAACCTATCAACTTCACTAGAATTGAATCCAAATTAAGGAATTGCTTGCTTAGATTTCACTGATTTATTCAGTTAACAGATTTAATTTCGATATCGGGCGAAATCGTTCAAAGCATTGATTGATCGCTATAGTCAAGTTAGGACGACTAAGCGTTTTTTGAGATGACTGAGTATTTCTTATTTTTGTGAAAACCATCTTTAGATTTTTTTTAGTTTCGATTTTTATTAATTTTTTTTTGTTATTATGCCCTGTGACTGGGACTGTAGCTTAGTTTATTTTTTGTGTTTTGACATTCAAAAGTGCCTGTAATGGTCTAATTGAAATAAATGCTTTGAGTTTGAGTTTGAGTTTATAATGCATCGTGATACCTAGTTAGGCATGATTCGGCAGAAATAATTAGTATTTGTTTCAACTCTCATTAATTTACTGACTCCATCATTGGTCGAGTGGTCGCAAGTGCGACTGCTGAACATGAGGACCTGGGTTCGATTCGTGGGTCGGACAAAGTGTTTCTGGGTTTTTCGGTCAGGAATTTTCTCAGTAGCAGGCCACGGAGTCTGGATTTGTGCCCGTTTGGTGGCAATAGGCTCTCCCCCTGTTACGGGGGACTTTACATAACTGGCTAAATGTGGGTGTACTATAATTGGGTATACCTCTGCCTAACCCTTCGGGGATTACAGGCGTGATGTAATGGCTCATTAATTTCTCGTAAAATTAAAATAAAACACATTAAACACACCTTTCCACATAAATGAAATAAAGTATAGTAACTATAATACTGTGTTATGCATAATTTTCACATCACGCTATTTTTCGTGGCTTAATTGGATCCACAAATAGTAATATTATCATATAACTCGTTTCATTGAAACGAGAAATATGTTGCTCGGGTTTATTAAAAATACATTTAATATTAACAAATGAGCCATACACTACAATGATGCAGTAGTATAACTAGGCATTGCTTTGGTATTCCTCTTAGTGCACCTTGAAATTTTGCTACAGTCTTCAGCCACTCTCGCTAATACAAGTTGTAGTTTTGCATCCTCGTCAAAATCAAGGAGGTAACTATGCTAATGATTCTCGACCCAAACCAATTATAAAATGGGTAGCAATTTTTTTAGATTTCTTTCTTAATATCGGAAATCCGTAAGTGTACACCACCCGTATTAAAACGCGGCCCGTCTAATACTAGCCCTTTAACCGCGCTTTCACGCGTTTATTCGACTCAGACTCAGACGTTTATTCGATAAACGGGTGATTCTCCTCTTTTGAGAAGGGCTTCATTCTGAAATAGTGTCAAATTAAAACAACTATAAAAAACAACGTTTATTATTATTGACCAGGTACCGTAATTTAAATTGATTATTTACGTCTTCTATGACAACCTCCTGAATTTTGACGAGGATGCAAAACTACACAGTGACTTACATTTGGTGAGAATCATACATAGGTCGCGCATTTTTTTTTCTGTACTTATAATAACTACATGGAACAATAGCTATTACGATTACAATACTATTCAAATGTCTTTGTTAATTTAACCCAATAGTGAGAGTTTTGTTTACGCAGTGCGACGAATTTACACTTCCACCAACTTATCTGTGTAAGCATGAAAACACAGAACTAAATTAAATGTACTAAGTTTGACATATCGAAGCATTTTTTTTGACTAGTAGCGCCAATTTCAACGGCACACTTAAAGTGGTCATACTGTAACTTTAGTGGTTGAATCGCTAATTATTTATTTGCGAAATCAAAGTCCACAAAGAAAATCAGAAGAAACAAAATGCTTTTATTTTTGCGACAGATGTCATCAAATAATTTTTATCAACATTAAAGAAAATACATGACAGAAAATAGTATTTACACAAAGGTTGATACTATAAAAAGGATTTATGTGGTGTAGATGGTCTGAAGAACGCCACATAATAATTTAAATCTTTAATCAATTTAATTTATCCTTAAAAACCGTGAAGGTCCTATCTTCCGCATTCAGCTAAGCCCTATTTACGCCCTGTCAACAGACTTAAAGTCACAGTCGATTGACCTCCAATAGCCTGCGCTCACACGCAGGCCTCCAGACAGCGGCATAAGTACCTAATTATCTAGCATGACCCCACTTAGACGGACAAAAAATTTCGATAAAACTTAAAAAAAAAAACATTTGTAAGAGGAAAAGAGCCGAATTACTACACGATTCTGTTTGACTTTCAGTATTGAAAGCATTTAGGGATGTCACTTGCTGACATAATAAAAAATATTTGAATGGTTCATCAAAGTGACTTTAATTTTTATCGAGATATGATTAGTGTAAAATATTCTTTTTGGCACTTTTTACTGAGTCCCAATTTTCGATGCAACCGGCATTAAGTGACATAATAGAAAGCGATATACGACACATAGGTACAGAAAACCAAAATATATTTAAATGGTAACATATTAAAAAGCTTGTTTGATATTTAATTTAATATAACCCATTCGCGTCGTAACTTGATAGAAAGTGTGGGTTTATGAAATGGATTTCTATTTCAGTATCAACAATATCAAAAACCTGTAGGTGCTTGATTATTTGTCAGCTGAGGAAAATGTGTTTGTACCGACGAAACTGTCTAACACCAGATTGCTAGTCCAAATAATAGACCAATAAAAAGTATAAGTACTTATTTCCTTACTGGCCATAAAGCCGATATCAGACACTTCACTCGAGTGGACGATTCACTTTGGTGACTGTCCTTTTTTGTTTCATTCCATGTTTCACCATACAGCGACTTAATAACATAGGAATGAACGTTCATTTGCTGTTTTCATTTCGTTTTTTGATCATTCGGTTTTCGTTTGTAAGATCTTTGCATCAGTTCGCTAATAAATAAATTTTTCACTTTTGAATCATTTTGTGTTCAGATGTTCTACATTAATGAGAAAGGTGAATCGTTTGATATTGGCTTCAAAAGGCTAGGTATGACACGTCCTCGTTCGTAGTAATAACTGCGTGTTAAGTTAGTGCCTAGTTAACGGGTAGTAAACCGTTTACGACTCTCAATGTACTCTTTAGTGGTAAAGGTAAGATTGTAGTAATTTCTCACGGGAGAGCCATAAGGCTAAGAAAAGTACAAACCTCTTGTCACTGATTACTGGACCTTATTCGTAAAATAATTGAACCGTGTTTGGGGTCTAAGCTAGGTCGTTTTGAGAAATCGAATAAAAAATTTACTTTTCTGATAGATCATGAACGAATGAATCTATTGAAAACCAATTGTACCTGTATGCACATATTTATTGTAATATGTAATTAAAATCACATCGTTACAATCAATCAATAATCTTTATTACACAAGAAAGTGGTTACAAAATTGTGTGAAGTCCCTGACTCCTGTGCTAGGTGAGAAACCTGTGTTACAGGAGCCAAAAACTACAAACGAAAATAGACTATTAAGACTGGCTTGTCACTTACCTCTTTGGGGAATACAAGTGAAGATTTATTACTTCGTAAAAATCTTTAGTAAATTTTTGACTGACAGACAACGCACCGCTGAAACCGCAGGGTCTAGTGGTATTTGCACAAGAGTGCTTTTTATAACGTAGGTGAGCCTGAGAAACCCAAAATAAACTTGACGCCATATGTAATACCTTTTTGTCAACCCTATGTATATCGTCTAAAGCTTCCAATGTTCCGTTCGTGATTTCGGGCCATTTAACGGCAATAGATGCCCTCTACCTTTTAGGACGTTTTTTACAAGACAAACGTTATCTACTGTTATATGATAATTTGTAACAACTGTTTCCTTTTTGTCGCGTGATATCTGCTGTTTCAAATTTGACGACGTCATTGGTCTTATCATTTAGATATGGGTTTTGGTGTGAATTTAATGTTGCTATAATTCGAATTAGATAATAATGAAGACTTCATAATGCGTTTGGTACCTTATGTTAGTTGTGCAACTATTTCATAAATGCGACTATACAGGGTGGCGCCGACAATATGACAATAAATTAAATTGCGTATAAAAAGAGAGACGCTGAATGTTTTAAATTTGAAAAAAAAAATTTTTTTTGACGTTCCCTGTCTGCGTACAAAAAATCATTCGAATATATACAGTAGTTTAGTCATAGGACATTATTTTTTATATTCGGAATTTTCTACATGATGTAGATTAATAGGCTAGCACTGACAGGTTAACGACCCCCGCATCGGTATAAAGACTATGTTGCCAACTCCCTAATCCAGAAACCTTTGCCAAATTCGTCCCTAAATGTTATTTCCAGACGCGAATTAGTGCAAATTATTCCTAAGGTTAGTAAACCAATATTTATAAATTGTATTGTATTTAGTTAACTGTTTCATGCCATTTAGTTTGTTTGAAAAATATTATTTTTTAATTTCGATGCTAGGATTTTTTTGATAGTTTAAAAATATTCCTATGAACAAGTATTAGAAGTGTTTTCATTTATTATCGTATTGTAGGCGCCACACACTTTATGAAATTGGTTAATAAAACGTGAGCGACAAGAGTAACATCTCTAAGGAAATAATTCATGACAGAAAAGTTCATATGACATTCAACGTCCAGGGAGTTGCCAATGTGCCTTATAGACATTAATTTAGCAAAGTGCTGGTTGCGCATATTTAAATTATCAATGCACTTGTAGTCGCAAGTGCAGTCACGAGCACCAATATATAAACACTTAGCAACAATTAAAAGTGATTTTCTCCTACTGTTCTGATTAAAATGTCATGTTGTTGCGAACATAGTATTTTGGAACTCATATTTTTATGAAATAGATCCTATCTCCAAGTTACAGTCGTTATTTCTTGCGAAAATTGCTTTTACATTAAGGAAAGTGTATACATATTGTTGCTCGTGACTGTACAATCTACATACTAATAAAAGTGTACCCTGTTTGACTTACGCTATGAACGGTAGCACTATCGGACACGTAATATATGACTATGTCCAACGCGCAACGTTCGGTACGACAGCAATACATTCTCTCTCTTATTCTATGAGACGACATTCAATTACTTTCGACGGTCTAACTGAATATTGATGCTTGTATGTAAGCACAATAAATTAGTATTCGAATCTTCTTACAGAATAATGTCATTCACCATCTATAAACTCGACCCAAACTAATTAACTATTGAGACTGGACCTGACACGGTCACAGAGTGCCAATTGAAAATATAAACTGCGTCTGTGGCCAATTTAAGAATTTTAACGTGATTCAAATTATTATCATGTTATGATTCTGCTAAATCAGCTAAGTAATTTAGGCCGCCAGTCCCTGGTTTTCTGTTTCTAAAAACCCTTATTGACATAATTGAGCTGTCGCCGCGTTGAAAGTTTAAGTGCTGTCTGGGTGGATATCATATTATTTTTTTAAGTGGCTGGTATTTCTTTAATCAAAACATCTAATATCATTTTCTCACAGCTATAATATATCCATCTGATCGAAATCGGGTCACGGCGTATAAAGGAGTTATTAAAATTCACGAAATTTATTTTACCGAAAGTCTTAAATGCGATTTATTTGTTTTCCGATTTTCATACGTTCGAAAAATCAAATGCTCGATTTGTTCGCGGTCCGAAAAACGACATTCCGATTTTCAATACTTCGAATAAACTGCTAAAATTCTGATTCTGATTTAATTATTCAAAATCTAAATGTAACGTTTAAAGTATTCTATAATAAATTATTGTCTTTTTTATTATTGATGGTTTTTGTTTAATTATATTTAACACATAGGAAGATAGATTAACATAAGAAGCAAGAGCGAGCGAAGCGAGCTCGGGACATGTGGAACCCCGACTCGGACAGGTTAGGTTCGAATGGGATGGCGGGGTCTAGTTCGCTCACTTCGGTCGCTCACTAGACCCCGCCATCCCCTTCGTGTAAGGTTACTTTAATCCCTGCAGACAGGAATACGTCGACTATGACTTATTATAAAAAAGTATCCTTTATTATATTTAATGGTAATTTCTCTTAGTTTTGGGGCGCAACAAGTAACTACCAAACGTAGTTTTTGCGTAGCTCTAAACAGATTAAAATATCGATCGATTTGATTTATTTTATGTCTCAAAGAAAGAGGATCTTTTAAATACATTCCTTAATATTTGTGTATTAATATTTGTTTTTGGGTTTCTTCTTACTATATACCTGCGTTAGGTACCATCTACTGTTATTGAATCCTTTGGGATAGGTTGGGTTAGAACAGTGGCCATTAAAGCGCGAAAGCGAGCGAGCGAGCAGTTTTACAAGGCGTTTTTGCTTTCGGATTTCTAATTAATCGGTATTTTTGATGTTCCGAATTATCATTAAGTCTGACTTTTTGTGATTCAATCTATTGAAACTCTGTATTTTGAGAATAGTAACTATAAGCGTTAGGAATATTGAAATTTCGGAATTATAAAAATAAGATGAATGATAAATCGGAGTTGTTATATTGGGCATTTGGAACCATTCGCAGTTATGAAAATCGGTATTTTGAAATTCGTATTTGTAACTGACGGAATAAAGTTCTTCGTGTTTATGTTGTTCTTTGTGTTTATGTTTTTGTTTGTTCCACTTGACTCCAAATTCAAATTCAAAAATAGAGAGACATTATTGAAATTTTTTTTTTCTTTCTTTATCGTGTGGTTAGTGCCTAACCTGGTGTCAGAGTTTTTATGCCGCCCAAGGGCCTCTGACTTGGCTTTTACATGCCGTCGAGAAATATCTCTCAGGCATGCTGGTTTCCTCACGATGTTTTCCATCACCGAAGCAAGTGATAATTATAGGTACAATACGCACATAATTCCGAAAAATCAGAGGTATATTAATCAATATGACTCGGCAGTCCAACGGTCACAACACCACTAGACTATCACTGCTTAATATATATGAATAAAGCTAAAACCTTACAGAAAAACTGAATGCCTCTTACGTATTCTTTCACCTACATCCATTTCACGCGTTGTTTCCTCATGTCTGTTATGGTGACATAGTATAAAGCTTACTGTCCCAGTGTCCACTTATCTAATATCTGTCTCCTTGTCCTCGGATATTAACTGGCAATACAGCTGAGGATTTTTCTTCTTGATATTGTGTTTTTCCTCCTAAATATTGTTTTTACAAGCTTTTATTTAACTTGCAATGTTCTTATGTTTGTTTAGGTCAAATCTTGCAACTGAATTATAAAACAGTTATCCCCAAGTGATTGAGCTGAAAATTTGCATACCCATTTAGTTTGGATGACAATGCATGGTTAGCTTAGTGACGACATTCTAAACCCAATGTGGCGAAATCGCAAAGATGGCGGAATAGTTATTTTTTATGTACCCCCATGATATGGCTATTAATTAAGAGGGTTTGCTGAGAAGCATACACACCTACATTTAAAAGCTTCTCAGTAAATTTTTTTTTTTTACTATAAACTTGTTATATTAACTTCATTCTGAATAACAACGTACATACAATTATTTATTCAGGTTTTATTATTATTTATATGAAAGAGGATTTTATTAAGAAGTAAAAAGTAGCTATTTTGCGGAACTTTTATTTTTACGGAAAATTTATCTTGGCAGGATAAACACCGACCTCATTTCAGTATGTCATAAATAGGTACTATTATAAATAAATAAAGTCTATCACGCAAAAAATAACTGAACGGATAGGGATGAAATTTGGCACACATAGATCCCATGAGGCAATTACGAAACTCCACGCGGGCAAAACCGCGGGCATAAGTTAGTGCTTGCACAATAGGGTTTAAAAAAGACCCTTAAAGAAGCCGACAGGCACTTGTTTGCCCGTCATTGCGATGTATGTTTAGTTTTAGACTATACCTGGGAACCTTCTAGTTACGGCAATATTGTAGGTCCAAGTTCTAACTTTTTCACGAGGTTTTTTTAAGTTCAATTTTTTATAAAACTTTACTTTATATATCACCATGACCTATTTACTGTTCCATGCATCCATCAGCAAAATGTTTTGAATGCGTCACATTGTGTTTAACCGTAAAACGTGATTTTTCAACCCAAAGAAGAAACTTATCTCCCAGTGGTGATTTTTGCGTAGGGCTACTTAGTTTGATGTACGGAATGCTTGTTTGACGGCTTTGTGAAGGATCTGTTTACATCTTATATAGGTAGGTGGAATTGGGCGTTTGTGAAACCAAACTTATGAACGAGAACGGAAGAAAAGGTATGGCGGGTTGTATTTTGTAGTTTTTTCTTAATCATTGTGGATCTGGTCATCATCATCTACCTTTACCATACCTTTTCCCGACATCACATACCTACCATAGGCTTTTCCCGACAACTTATGCAGGGATATGCTTCCAGTCTAACCGGATGCATTTGATAACAATACGTAGGGTGGTGAAAAATTAATCACCGTACTTTAATTATGTTACCATACAATAAGTTAGAAAATACCATTAGTACCTACGTGTGGAATTCTTTTCGCAGAAAATTCAGAATGATATCAATGATGAAAATGCTTGCCATCATATTATGTTTTCCTCTCGACTTTCCGGTGACCTAACAAAAAGTTGAAACCTTTTTGCTAACGCTAACGACCACAATATGTGCGAGTATTAATGGCAGATAGAACGCTATCGTTTTACCATTTATCTTCATATAATTAAATTATCTTCATTAATTAATTATTTTTTGCTTCGCTCAATTAAAGCATTTAACCACATTGTAATGAACGAACACCCCTCAATTGATTTGTTTGTAAGCACCTTAGCAAGTATTAGTACTACGTTGTCTAAAAGCTATGTTGTATAAGATGAATTTGAATAGTAGTTTCACCTGCATGACTTTGTTTTAATATTTTATAATTTTAATACTAAATTTAGTCCTATTCTTTGTTATTACATTATGCTTAGTTTTTGTTATTTTGCTTAGTTATTAGTTTGTGCAACAATAGTTTATTGCTAACTGCGGAGGCTTGTAAATGGTTTTTCGTTGATTGCCTCAATATATATTTTTTTTGTATTGTTAGCTGTAAGCCCCCTAAACATAATAAAATAAAATAATATTTTGAACTTTATTTTGGTTTTTTCATTAACACTTTTTGTTTACCTGACGATTGGTTGAAAAACATGCTCAGCACGTAAGTAAGTTACTATCCAAAATATCGACGGTGGAAGGGGAAAAGGTGAAAAATCGTACGGGACATTAACCCCCGAATCTATACACAAGTCAAAGTTTTTACTTGAGTAAACGTCATTATTTAAGATACGATTTTTATTATGTAGTTTAATAATTGCTTGAAGTTAGAACTGTACAAAGATAGAATTTTTACCTTTGCTTTCTTTGACGGTTCTTACTTCGTTTAAACTCATGTCTATTGCATAAAAAAAATTGCAGAAGTAATTACTTAAGCCCAAGTAATTACTTTAACTTGACTATGCATACGGGTGTTAGAGTTCTAAATGAAAGAAAAAACAAGTATTTTGAACTCACGCAGGACAAACTATAAAAAAATAACTTAATTACAACAAAAATGAGAATAAATTAAACTAAATATCTGCTGGATTTGCATCGTCCGTCTTAGCGTCCAGTGCTAGAAAGCGCGCTTAGTGTCGCATACCTACGGTGTTTTCAAATAATTATTTTGTTGGTATTATTCGTCGGTAGACGTGCACTATAGCTAGTTTATACTCTTACTGCCTATTTAACTAATCCACTAAGCTCAAAACAATTATTTTTTTTAATATAAAAAGGACTTAGCGTGCATATTAGTAATAAGTACGTGTACATGAATAATAGCTTATGTAAAATAAAACCACACATTGCATGCAACCAAAAGCTATGCCTAGTAACAGTATTAACCCAATTGCATGATGTTTAATTAATTCATTTGTATGACATTAATAAACTATAATAAAAACGAAATAATTGAGCTCATTATGGAAATAAAAATAATTATGCAAATTTAACTGTTCCTTTCAGTAATAAATAAGCCACAATAATTAATTAGTGGCAGTACGTTATTGGACTCGCTGCAATATATTTTTGGAGATTTATGAGTTAATTTTAAATAACGGATCAATGATAGATATTTCTCGAAGGCATGTAAAAGCCAAGTCAGAGGCCCTTGGGCGGCATAAAAACTCTGACACCAGGTTAGGTACTAACCACACGATAAAGAAGAAGAATGCACGTTGATTTCTTTTACCTACATACATTAAATTAAATAGCTAGGACATACTGTTGTGCTTTAAATGAATACATACAATATCGTAACAGTGACACAGAAAACGGGAAGGTATAGAATACCTAATTGCATATAACCGATTTTATCTGCTTATTTTACAAGCATTTGGTCCTTCGAGCCGGATTGAAAAAACGACTCATTAAAAATAATTTAAGCCCTGAAAAATAAGTATAAAAATTCATATTCATAAAAAGTTTAATAACGGCTCCAAGTACCTTATCAGCTATCACAAAGATTGGAGATATTTCTTAGTACTAATCAGAATAAATTATAATGTAGAAAGAAGATGAGAAGACAATAATTAAAAGATTCTTATAAGAGGTCGTATAGTTAATCAGAAAACAAATTGTAGGTGGTTCCGTACTTATGTTGGATTGGGTGAAGAAGCGAGGAATGATACAAGTAAGTAATTGCTCGTTCCAATACTATTGTTCGAATTAAATAAGTTTGTTCCGTTTCTAATAAACAGTGTTTACAGACTGTACTTTCAGGGAATTTTAATTACTATAAAAGAGTTTTACGTCTCATTTTATACTAATATAGCTTCTACACGCTACTTTACCTGCATGTTTTCAAGTTTCTTGATTAACCATAAAATAATATAGTATCCTATAGCACCCGGCAATGGTATAGTTTTCTACCAGATAGAATTTTCAAAATCGAATGGCTAGTTTTTAAACTTCTGCTACATCCAAACTTACAAATATCATCTTTTTATAATACTGGTATTAGAGGAGATTAAAAATCAAAAAGTTTGAACTTATTACTCAATCAAAGCAGTTCAACGGATTTGAATAAAATAAGTTGAAATGAAAAATCATGCACGTTCAAAATAATTAAAACCCACAACATTTCTGTGGTCGGCATATAATGAGCGTATACAAATGTACGCTGGAAAACACGCGAAAACTAAAGCGCTTTAAACATCAGCTGCTGAAATATAGCTGAAACAGTTTGGCACACTAATGACCGCATTTTAATTCTACTTTGGTATCTATAGATAGTTGCAATATGTATCAAAATTACACACACACACGCGCGTTTTTTTTAATATTAAAACTCCCTGAATTTTATATGCTTAGGGTTACTATTCTTGCTGATCGGCCGGAAAATGTCCGACTTTTTAGCCGCCGTCGGACTTTGTCTGGCATTGTCATTTGTCTAGACTTTTTAACTGACTGTTTTTTTAAATAATTATACAAAGTTAAACAACTACTGAAAACAAAAAAAAAGGACCTTTAATGTCCGGACTTTAATGCAACGTCCGGCTTTAATCAGGACCAACCTGGTACCCAAGAGCATAAGTTAACTCACGTAATCAACAACCATAACACACGATCTGACTGCAGTCAGACTCAATGTACCCAGAGTTACTAATTACTTTGGTGACAGAACCCTAAATAAACTAATACCCTATCTATTGAACAGTCTGCCGGCAGACATAAGGAGTGAAACGACTAAAAATAGTTTTAAAAATAAATTAAAAACATTTATTATTTAGAAATGTGTTAAAGTGCTATCTATAAATAATAATAAGTTTTAAGTATGAATTTTATGAATGAGTGTATAGAGACTCACCGACCCCACAGTCAAACCATTACTACGGTGTGGCTTAGTTTATTAGGTATTTACTTACAATATTGTGTGAATATAAATAAAAAAAACTATCTTATTTCCATAGATAAGTACATCTTCATCACGAACACCAATACGTATACACTTTCCTAAATATAAAGCAATTTTGGACTTACTTGGAGCTAGGATGTATTTCATAAAAATATGAGTTCCAAAATGCTATGTTCACAACTACATGAAATTTTAATCAGAACAGTAGGAGAAAATTACTTTTAAAAGTTGCTAAGTGTTTACATATTAGTGCTCAAAGACAAAGACAAAGACAAAGACATTTATTCGTAGGATACGGTAGTAGGTACAAAGTTGTTATAGAAAATATTATGTTCAGGACATATCCGCCGCTAGACGCGGCATACGAATATTTACACTGGTTACATTCAAAAATTAACACTTTTTAATTTTACATAAACCTAAATCAGAGCTAACTTAAACACTAATAAAACAAAACTTAAATGTACAAACTCTATAATATAATATAAGACACAAAAAAAAAAGCAATTGTATAAAAATATCTAGTAGCTACTTATTATCTTCAAGCAATTCTTTAATTGAGTAAAAGGTCTTTTGAAGCAGCCACGATTTTAACTTCCTTTTGAAAAAATGCAGTGGTGACTCTCTTATTATTTTCGGAATGTGGTTGTAAATTTTAATGGACATTAGGTAACTGTTTTTATAATGAAGAACTGCAATGAAAAAATGAAAGCTCGTGACTGTACTACGGTAAAACACCTTTACTTAACTAGTACACACACCGTCAGTATGTGGTAACCCTTCAAGTTTTAAAAGGTTACACTGCTACAACATTGAATTAGTTACGAATAATCTAAAGAATACTTCAAAAAGAATTCATTGTTTCGACTTGGACTCGAACCATCACATCGCAGAACGTCGTCTTCCTCATACCGGCAGTTTGACGAACTAGCCAACGAGCCCATATGAATTGCGACGAAATTGTTATCTAATATCGTCCGAGTCACTTTATCTTTATGTCTCTGTCTAACCCATAGATGTTATAATTTGAGGGTATCCATTAATTTTACTTACTTACGTTTTCTTTATAGAATTAATCCATACCCTCAAGTTATAACTACATCGCTCAATGTTTACCTTCCCGTTTGTGTCAGTTGGCAAAATAAGTATATTATGATAACTGTAAATTATCAAATCAAATTGTAAAATGTAAATATTTGTAGTAAAATAAAAACAAAGTGTGGGTCAAATAATAGCAATAGCAATAATAAATATTATTAAATGACTATCAAAGTGTTTTATTTTTCTTGATTTTTAAATTCATATTACTAAAACAAAATAGAAAAATACTTTAAATTAAAAAATATAAAGCATGACAAAAAGCACATATCGTGCCTAGGATTTGAACCTCCAATCTTTATGCACGGCAAGCGGTTTTGAAAGCTTTGGTCTATTTATGCGTTGCACAACTATTCGTAAATGTTAACCCTATTATTGCTGGTCGTAATACACTATTATAAAATAATTATCGTTTTATTTAAAATAAAACAATATTAAAAACAGACATAACAACAAAAATACTAACTTAAACTTATTTGTTAACTTAAACAATACATTAATTATAATAAAATGTTTTTGCAATACAAAAACCAGCTTGGGCCTATCACGTATTTGAACGTACATGTCTTCTGGGGGTAAGCACTTAATGGAGCTGTGTGTACTACGAATTAAAGGTGCCTACCGTCAAAGCCAATTTATTGTGATTCACAGTCTGTCAAAATCTACTCATTGTAATTTTGTTGCAGAACAAGATGAGTAGATTTTTTCAGCCATTCGTAAAAATTAAAATTAAACGTCAAAGTTTCAAACTGGTGACCATTTACATTGTATAAAGTTTCAAAACTACTGCCGTGGCTGCAGCACCTCAGAAAGGTATCAGGTGAAATGCAGACCGAATTTCTATTTTACAAGGTGAATCTTAATAAGAGAATATTTTCTTTGATAAAACATTGCCCCTGATAAATTGATTTATTTATCAATTCTGTTGAATCAAACAATAGTTAGAGACGATTCAATTATTTTTGATTCGGTAAAATTTGAATCCTAGGTGCCCGATAACGAATGGCTTGAAAAGCAGTTATCGTTCGACCTAATTGGTATAAATTGAAGGTATTGGAAATATACGTACAATGAGTTTGTTGAAAATCCAGTCATTTCTGTTGACTGTAGACGCTTTTTAGTAAGGGCTTAATTAAAGCCAGGTCAAATGTAAAATTTTATTGAAATATTCTAAAATATTCAGAAATCATCATAGAATAATTCGCAGTAAAGAAAAAGCCCTTTCTCGTAATCAATACAAAAGGCTTATCACTCTCGTAATCAGAAAATTAACTACGTCTAAAAAAATGTAAAAGCCAAACGTTGAAACTGACACGCAGTTATCTTAACGCGACAACATAAAACGACCTATAAAAGCAAAAATAAAACTTTGACTGTCCAGAAATCAGAAACAGGCCAATGTCCCACTTATCGCTTGGCCTCGAGTTAAACACGTGACACGCGTGTTTCTCCAAATACAGAGGAAAAAACAAGTTAAAGAAATTGCTTAGAAAGCATACCACAAGTTACCGCGACGAGATTCACGCGAAGGTGAACATAATATGTCGTCACATGTTACCTTCAAGTTGGCGACGCAAGTTGTATCGTTTGAAGTTTTGAACGGGGAGTAAGACAATGTAAACAGTACTGTACAGACGAACAAAAATCACTTAAAAGGACGACGATAAAAACACCCGTACCAAACATTTTATTTGTTGACTAGCTGTTGTCTGCAATTATCACCTGTTACGATAAGGAAATCCATTTATCTACCTATACTAAGAGGTAAAATTTGTTTGTAAGTTCGTATGTGAGGGTTAATCTTCGGAACTACTGATACGATCCTAAAAATTATTTCACTGGTAGAAAGCTACGTTATTCGTGAGTGCTATAGGCTATAAATTATATTTATATCATGCTTATTAGCCGAGCTATCACAATGTTCGCGGATGAAGTCGCGGGCGAAGTCCTAATCTATACTAATATTATAAATGTGAAAGTTTGGATGGATGTTTGTTGCTCAATCACGCCAGAACGGCTGAACGGATCTGGATGAAATTTGGATTTTGGTTTGAGATAGATTATAGTTTGGAATAGCACATAGGCTACTTTTAATCCCGGTAGAACGACCCCTGGGTCAATTATCGAACTCCACGCGAGCGAAGCCGCTGGCATAGGCTAGTTGTTATATAAAGTTAAACGCACGTAATAACATTTTGTTTTGGTCAATGATAACAATGACAAGATGTGTCCTTCATGCAAACGGTATGTCACACTATTATAGCCGGTTGCATATCAAGTGCTAAGCTAAGTTAGTTTAGTTCAGCTTGCACAGCCAAGGTAATTTTTGATACTTGCGCGCAAACCACTTTCTATGAACACGAGTCTATAAAAATTCCTCTGCTATTCGAGCGAAGCATAAAATTTGCATAAACTAGCTTTAATTGTGATTTATTAAGGGAGGGAATTATTATATATTATGCTGAATGATAAGAGAAAGGACAAATTAAGCCTTAAACACATTAGAGGGAAAACCAAAATTGCGGACGTATCGTACAAAATAAAAAGGCTGAAATGGTGGGCCACCTAACAAGAGAGAAATGGGCTAAATAAATGGCTAATAATAATGGCTAATTAGTAGCTGAATGGTACACTAGAGAAGGCAAAAGGAAGAGAGGATGCCCGATACGAAGGTGGGACGACGAGCTCAAAGCGACAGTGAGGTCAATGTGGAAGAGGACAACCCGAGACCGTGTAACGTGGAAGAATATGGCGGAGGCCTAAGCTAAAGCAAAACAATCTTCAGAAAGCGATGACTGAAATATATCTAATTAAATAAATAATGAGTAACTAGATTGTAAGATTGTTAATAAAGGCTGTTAGTGTTATATCATGTTATGTAAAATTAATAAAGAAAACTATCATTATTGAACCAAACAAAATTCTGAGTCTGAATAAAAAATTACAGACTTAATCACAGACAATTTAATATTTATTTCGTAGTAGCCATTATTGATACTGGCTCATCTAAAAATACGTACGCTTAACAACGTGAGCTAAAGGTAGCCCACTAGCCATGCACGCTAGGTTATGCATGATAGTTTCACACGGTTCTTTTTATAATCAAGTCAAAGTGTTTACTTGAGTAAATTTCATTTTTTAAGATACGATTTTTATTATTATGTAGTTTAGTAATTGCTTGAAGTTAGAGTTGTAAAAAGTTACAATTCTTAGCTTTGCTTTTTTTGACGGTACCCACTTACTTCGTTTCAATTCTTGTCTATTGCATAAAAAAATTGCACAAGTAATTAATATAAGCTCAAGTAATAACTTTAAATTGACTGTGATAACCGGTGTTCAAAACCGAGTTTCATTCCAGTTTTAGGCTACGTTTAGGCGGGCTTAGGCTAAGCTGAGACAGCTGGATTCACGGTGTGGCACTCGCTTTATGCGAGTGTGTTGTTTCCGTTCAAATTTCGAATTTCAATAAATACTCCGATACTGGTTTCCTGATTGGAACAAAACAATTGTTTCGAAATTTTCATTTATATTTGGAAAAGCAGTATTTTGACAAAGTAAATAGGTAACGTCGCTATCTTCCTGCCAGTCTTCCTGCCAAAAGCTTGGTGTCAGTGAACTAACTGGCCTCACTGAAACATTGAGATCACAGTCTATCCATGTCATTTCCTCTGATAGTAGATAGTATCACACGAAATCTTTTTTAAATGTCGCCTATTGACTAACTTCCTAAGAATCTTGATCAAAGTGAACTAATAGTGGCCTTTGTAAACATCTTGTAAATGGATTTAAGAAGTTGTTGGTTGGAGCAAAGTAACGTTACTCTAAAACTATTAATATTTCAGCTTCAATGGAGATCGGAACGGTTTATTTTCAGCTAGGAATTTATATTACCTACAATATTCTGTGTGTGACCTTCAATCCTTCGCAAATTAACTGAAATTTTGTTGTAAACTATTTCAGCAAAAAGGCTTCAACGGCGACCCAAAAATAGATCAATGGTTCCGTCCTTTAAGTAGTGCCCTTACCTCGAAGTGCCTCGACATTTTAGCTCTTTTATCCATTGTCATGTCTACATGTAGTTTGCATACCCTTTAATATTAATGGCTGATAAAGGGAAATGTTCCGGCGTGGCGATCACGTTCCGAATGACTTCTAGCGTATGAATCCCAAACAAGATGGACCGACCCTCTGATGAAGGTCATGGAAATCCTTTGGAAGGAGCAGCGTAGGACTGACCATTGTGCCAATCCTTGAGATACACGCTTTAACGACAGCTAACTTGCAACAGCCACTGCGCGAGGTCTTGTGTTCGATTCCCGGGTCGGGCAAAGTGTTATTGGGTTTTTCCTTTCTCCCGGGAATCGTTTGCGGCCATTCGACCAATGCGGCAGTCACGACGATATTATATTATAGCATCAAAAGTGTTTACATAAAAACTTTTTGCAACAAAACTACTTAATACACACACTTCCGTAGCCCGCCTTTAACATGTAAAAGCTTCCAATAATTTGAATTTCTAATTTCACCCACTTTGCTTGAAAGTTCCGAGAACCAGTCACTGCATCAGAATTTAGTTTATGTTGGACTTTTTTGGTTAAACTTTCTGTACTGCGTTTGAATTTTTTAAATGGTTGCTGGTTGTAGTTAGTCCAATAAGTCGTAGGGTTGGTCAACCATTGGCATATATGTGTTTATTCAAACCCAAAAAAATTACCATTTTAATTTCCTAGAAATATTAATGAACTCGCTTTATTTTGAGTATCACTTCGATGGCAATCTAAATTGAGTCGACCCAGAACTGGGATACGAGATGATTTCTTAAAATACTAAAACGATACGCTAATTCATCGATTACTGAATAATTTTTCTTTTGATGATTCTGATCCAAAACTCGTTTTAAGTTTTCTGAAGGACACAAGTTAAAATGAGTATTATTTTTATTTTTTAATAAGGATAACTTTATCATGAGCAACAGAGTAACATATCTAATCCTTTATCTAAACAGACTCAATGTGTATAACTCTTCACAAACGAAATAAATACGGAATGGATTTAAATATGATTAAAAAAAAAAATATCAACAAAACTCTGTTACATTAACTGCTAGACACGTATAAATTACACGACAAATAAAAACGAATGATGAACCTACTTATATCCAAACACAAAGGCAAGGTTCCCCACAGTATTTAGGAGATGAACTCGGCTCACCCCTGAACGTAATCTGTAGTCTTTTCAAATCACATTTGAATATGTTTTCGTTCCAAATCTACGGCTTAACGCTTTACATAAATGTTGAATCTAAAAAAACAGCTTACTAGATATTTTTTTCCAAGCAATCTGGAAAATTTTAAAGGGAGATATTTTTTGGAATTGGCTGAGTAGTTTAGTCTCAATTTGTTAAAATGAAATGGTAATGGAGTGTCTGCTCCACCATTGGCCGCCATTTTTGTTCCTCCAGACATTGTGCCCATCACAGCAAATTAGTAGTTTTTCTTTTTACCTCTGATTTACTTTGGTGCATACAGCTTTATCCTATTAAAAACTAAACACAATCTAGGTTGGTAAGCTCTGTTTTAAGATTTAAATAACCGGGTAAGCGATTAAACGAGCAATTTGTAATCGTTAATCGTTAATGTAGATCGTTTAATCGCTTACCCGGCTATTTCTAAACGGTTTCCGGTTTTTTTTAAAAAGAGCAAAGGCTCCTACTGCTTATTTAAGGAGACGCAGCGCGTCACACAAATCAAAAAAGTTTGCGATAAGTTTGATCGATTTGATGTGAACTGATCGCAACTGATCGCAAACTTTTTTGACCGGCGCCCGGCGCATCGCCCGCCGAGGGTAATGCAGCCGGGCACCGCTCAACGCGTCGCCCGACGCGTAAAATCGCTTCTACGTAAACGCTCCCATACATCGTCATAATATGTTTGAATTGAAAGCGGACCGCGCCGCGTCTCCGTAAATGAGCCCTTAGGAATAATATAACTAAACAAGGGAAGAATAAAGGAATAGGCATCTAGTTAGCTATTAAGATTCCTAATTGTGCTGTGTTTTTAGTTAATCCAGAAACTTTTCGTATAATGTGATTCCAAGCTTACCTGATAAATTGCTTGACAAAACATACTGAAACTATAAGGTACTTGATAACATACATAACTTCCCACAATTTTTAGAACTCGAAAACTAATGGTTCTGAAGTTTCTTAATCGGAGTTTCTTCTTTCGACAGTGCTCTTACGTTGACTCATTCGATACAATATATTTCAGAATCACCAAGTAGTGAAGTGTATGTATAGTATGTTCGTGGTTAGGTATAAAGAACTATTTAAGACTGCAAACGATGTAAATCCTCGGAACAGACGAGATCCATTTATGTTAGTATTGAATGATTTGCCAAATATAATAAAAACTGCCTAGCAATGTGCGTACGTATTTATAACAAGATACCAAGCCATTTCAAAATACAAAATTCAACATTATTAAAGATAAAAATTATTTATTAGGAGCTCGTGGCTTAACAATAACAGCCACATGGATCGATATTCAAGGCAAAGCCGTGGTTGCCAAGATCTGTCCATGGATGGGTGACCATCATTACATTCCGAGTTTCCTTCGTGCCTCGTAAAACACGTAAAGCCGTTGGTCCCGGCTGTCATTTGACAGCTGCCTACCAGTCTAACCAAGGGTTATCGTATTATAAGTACTAACTGGTTGGTGGAAGTCAAATAAAATAATGAAAGAATGATTGAAAGTTTACCAATATAATAAATTCGGAAGTAAATTGGGCTCTCTAACTATATGAACATATTTTATCGCGGTATATGCTCCCGTGGGATCATTTTCGACCTTCACGAGCGCGAAGCCGCGAGCAGAAGCTAGTAATACTACAAGTGACAGCTCAAACAATCCCGAGACAGCCAAATTACGTGCAAGACGCAGCTGCATAGAGTGTCGGGGACGAAGCGGAAAACGTAGCGGCATGCGACTTGCCGAACGAGCTGGGACAGCTTTAGACAGCTAGTTCAAACTGTCTAACAGAAGCCTAAGATTTCACACTCACTGCATGTCTCTTAGCGTTTGTTCATGAACTACGCTTAACAAACACACCTATTGGGACAGTGACTGCGGAAAAAGTAAATTGTCTAAAGCATGTGAAACAAATTGACAAGACAAAAAAAGGTTAAATGGCCACACAAATTGTGGCAAATGTTTGCAAAGAGTTTCGTTTTTGTACATCCACTTTCGGGGTTGATTTTCGGTTGCCAGTCTCGCGGGAACGTAGAAATTGTATGGGTCTGACCCATAAGTTTTCGATTTGTCCATTATTTTAATCGCTGATAAATTTTCAGTTTGTGGACAGCCTTAGGCCAGATCATGAACTTTGTGAGTTTAAAATGAAATTTTACTACAGAAAAATATTATCTTCATTGGCTGGAAATATCGATATTTTATTCTTAATTGGCTTGAAATATCGATATTTTATGTGAAAACAATGCTCAATTTGTGAAAATATCAAACACTAACTAACTAACATCGCAACGTTACTGATTTTTATTTTTAATTGCTACCCAAAAACATTATTTCATCAAAGTTTTTGACCTGTAGTATTATTACTCGACTGCTCAAAAAAAAGTGTTATGTTTTCAGGATTCATGTATGAATGTTTATGTGTTTCTTTATTTCACCATAATTTCTGTTCGCCTAAACCTATTTGGTACCGTTAGAATCTTTGCGTTATCCCGAGCAACATTAGCTAGTGAAAATTAAAGAATAAATAATTCAACTAAAAACTGACAGAGTTTTGAGTTGAATCGATAGATAACTCACTTTAATAAAACATTACGTGACTTAGTGTTTTCAAAAATTTACCTACCCCTTACAAGGTAATGTCAGGAAAAAAATTAAAAAAACACGTCTGCCATGTCAAAAAGTGAACTAAGTGAACTCATGTTTTAGTTCATTTTTTTTTACATCTGCTTTATTTGAAACTTAATAGTTAATTTTTGTAGTATACATACATAAATTCACGCTTTTTACCTGTAGCCTTGTAGGCATCGACAGAAAGATCACATACTACGGCGGAGCGTGACGAACTGAGCAAGTACTCCAGCACCCCGGCCAAAGATAATCGAATAACTATGCGGTGGTATACCGCCGTTTACCCGAATTTTATTTGCCCTAATATCATTTGCCATAATAGTCAATAGCCATAATACCATACGACATAATACTCATTTGCCCTACTCTCATTTGCCATATTAGTCACGTGCCAGAATCATTGTTTCACATAAAGTCACTTACCATAACATCATTTGTCATAATCATTGTAAGCCCTAATTATCACGTCATGCCCTAATTATCACATGCCATAATTATGATATGCCATAACATAATTTGCCATCGACATCGGGTGTGTAACGGTTGTTTATATCAAGAGAAATTGGATGCAATTGGGACTTTAGGGCACCCCGACTCGGACAGGTTAGGTTAGAAGGGGATGGCGGGGTCGTGTGAGCGAGCGAAGCGAGCGAATATACCCCGCCATCCCCTTCGTGGTTATTTTTTTATAAACCACACAGAAGTAGGAGCCCCGCTTCGCGGGGCTCCGTCGACCGAGCCCACCATCAACCATGCACAGAAAAAAAAACCATGCACAGAATAAATAAGTTTATTCTTATTATACCAAACATTGCGCACCCATAGACATTTGTCTAATACTTGTTATGCCATTTAAATATTATGCAATTTAAATATTATGTCTAATAATTATTATGGCACATAAAAATAAGGCAAACAATACTTATGGCATTCGTATCTTATGGTATCTAAAATTCGGGCAATTAAAAGTATGTCATATGTCTTTTAGGGCAAATGAAACATTCGGGCAAATGAAATTCGGGTAAATGAAATTCGGGAAAATGATGATTATGGCATATAATCTTCGGGCAAACAATAGACAACCCTATGCGGTCCTAATAAGTAAGAGTCTGGCAGACCCCTTTGCCTACCGCAGGGCGGAGAACATCCATGTGGATTTCCACACATGAAAAGAAGGCAGAAGCGTCTACACCTGCTACGAACCTAACAAAACTTTTTTTTCTACGGCAGTTTTGCATATGCTGTGTCTTTTTTTTTTAATGTTACAGCACCATGCTGTGGTAGGGGCCTTTTGGCCTTGTGCAGGACCAATTTATTGTTGCCATTACCAGTATATTTTATTTTTAAATTTCTCTTTACTTTTTTTATAAAATTTTGTTTCATTGTTAATTTGACCATTTTGTTTTGTCCTGTGCGTGACAAATTAATACTTTTTCTTTCTACGGTAATATATAGTAAGGTATATAGTAAGGTCTAACTCACACATAATGTAAAATGAAAACATACATACTCGTACGTCTACTAAGCAATATTACACTCAAAGCTGAATCCTGACTAGTTTAATACCGCTGCAATTACAGCCAGCAACATAGTTGGACTAAAATCCCCTACTGTGTGACGTCAGAACTAGAACTTTGCTAGGAGACTAATAGCTCCCAATACTTAGTAAGAAGCCGCCCTTAGCACGCTATTATTGTTGCCATTGAAATGGGTATATATCGGTACTGATGTTAACTGGAGAAAAGGTTTCATTCTATATTTTTCTTACATTCATATAATTTACGATGCAGGGTAATGTAGCCAATGGCGGTACTTTTTTAAAGCGGTTCCTAGGACTTTTAAATCCACTCGAAGTCGCAGAAAAGTGTAATATCTGGGTATAAACGATTGTTATGAATTCTAAAATCATTGAAAAATGTAAATTATCCGTTCTTAAATTAAAAATGCGAAAGTCACTCCATCTGTTATTATTATTCACGTTTTAACCGCTGAATAGTTATAGATTAAAATGGGTCCACAGATAGACAACGTTCTGGGTTTGTTGGGTATAAATTATACTTTTAGGACGGATAATATCGGACCTCAAAGCGGGCCTAGCCGCAGCAGGCAAAAGCTAATTTCAAATATACTACTGTAAGAGTCAGCTTGGAGTATATTTTGAGGAAAATATTCGGTGAAATAACATTTTCTCCTAGAAGCTAGAATAGCCGTTCGTGTGAAATTATTAAAACCAGCCCAATTTGTTTGGAAAGGAAACCGACCCCTGCCTTTTTGGGGAAACAGCCCTAGGTTAAACTTGTATTTGAAATATATACAGCAGTATGAAGGAGGTCCCTATCACATCTACCTTTTCACGTGTACCGTAATAACAAAATGTTACAGGAAGGCTCGAAAGTCGGCCAACCTTTTCTGAGAATGTCGTTATTGGTAACCTGGAACTATTTTGCCAAGGCTAGCTGATATACTCATAAATACTTGTATGAATTCAGAGGGTATTAGATAAGAGGCAATTTCTTTCAAAGCAGTCCGTAGCTTATGTATTAATTAATTTAGAATAAAACAGCTATTCACCTTTTACACTAGTTATAGCCCAGTTAAACGAAATTCAATGGCGAAGTTTCAAGATGTTGATAACACTTTATTTAACTAAATGTAGTTAAAATATATATTAAAACTGATTGATATGTTTTTTTGACATTTTTGTTTCTTATTATTTAAATACTAGCTGACTGGCGCAACTTCGTCTGAGTAACATTTTCGATTAACGCTCCGCTCCTAGTGGTCGAAGCGTGATATTTTATAGCCTTCCTCGATAAATGGGCTATCCAACACTAAAATATTTTTTCTATTCGAACCAGTAGCTTCTGAGATTACCGCGTTCAACCAAACAAACTCTTTAGCTTTATAATATTAGTATAGATTAGTATAGATTTAAATAGTACAGATTAAATTTAATTTTAAAAAATTGGAAATTTTCTCCATTATTCTTCGTTTTCTAAGTAACCATCATCGTCATCGTTGAAAGAATCTCAGTTTATCTAAATTAATCCGGAAAGGAAATAAACTAGTCTCAATATAGCTAAGAACAATCTACGAGGAAAACGAAATCTGAGAAGCCAGGTACTTAAAAACCCATTTTCAACGGAAGAGTGGAGACACGAAACTTACTTTATCCAAAGTTATTTAAGTTAACTTGTTCAACTTTATTCGCTGTAAGGATTTAACAGCTCTTTCTATCTTGCTCAAGAAAACGGGAGATTTCATATAAAACCTACTACTTATAACAGCAACCACCTTTGCTTGTAGAATTCTGTTGACTTTTCCCTTTTCATTTGCCTCGTTCGGTAACACCATGAATATTTTGTGTGTCACGTAAATTCAACAAACACGTGAAAGGTGTGTTTGTAGTTACACAAAAACAGTAAACAAATACTGATTTGTTCACTGTTTTTGTGTAACTTTGAAGGAGAGAGAAATTCTCTTATGATAATTTAGTCCAAAAATCTTATTTTAAACAAATGCGAATTTTTGTCGATTCCAATATAAAATATATATATTTCGTACCACTGTTATGTAAGTTGTATAATGTAATGTATTTACCTATGTAGAAAACAAAATATCTGATAGTTAAATCCACGATGACTTAAAATGATTGCTACGAACGTGTAGCCTGCGTAGCGACCGCTACGCCGTAGCAATCAAAATGAATGCTAACGAGCGAAACCAACTTTTGCCATCCAAAAACATTTGAAAGACCACTTCTAAGTTTGCGTGGCGGGCGCGGGCACACACGGGCGGTATCTTTGTGTTAATTATGTGTACAGATGTACACATAATTAACACCCGTCGGGTCGGTCGGGTGTTAGTACCCGTCTTATGTTTAGAGATAACAAGCCTAAAGTGATCCAACCGTTTAATTTATATACATCATTTAGCCCCGTGGGCTTAACACGAACGCGCGGAGAAAACTCATCGTAATTACGAACGATTAGAAAATTTAATAAACTCGTCTTGCAAAAACTCTTTCCTTAATATTAAAACTATCTATATACTCCGTTCAGGGCATAGTGCTCGCAACCACCGTGCGTTTATGACCGCGGAAAATTGAATGTAGCCGAATCTAAAGGAGAACCTACGTATGTAAGGCACGTAGCAGGTGGCGTACTGTAATTTCTTCCTACGAATATCAAAAAAAGCCGTGAGCTTATGTATGTGGGTATTAAAACTGATTGTGCTGGTCGCAAAAATTTTAACCAAACTACTATAGGCTAGTTGCATTTGCGATTTAAAATTCGTTAGAATTTACCTTACATTTACGTCGCATGTCCACGCTAGGGCCTCTGTACCACTACACTATTATATTATCTGTGGCTCTGTGGACCATAAACATACTTCATTACACATTTCCACTAATTAGTAGGTATGCTTAGTGAGGGGCCCTAATGAGTCGAGCCTTTGTCTCATCAACTTAAGTTGCTGATGAAATATTTAGCATGGCTATGGTGTTAAATAATTGTCAGTGTTGTGAAGTTTTGGTTAGTTCGGTGAGGCGGGTATTTGCTAAGCGAAGAAAGAAGAACGAAAAAAACATTTATTTGTCGCAGGAACATGACTTGCATACAAAACACAAAATGACAAAAAAACGATAAACAATGAATATACAACGCATGACAAATATTTATAAATACAACAAGACGGAACAAAAAATGTTGACAGCTTGCATGTCGTGACTGCGACAAGCAGGTTACCATTGAGCATGATGCTGAGTGCAATGCGTCAGTTGCTTTAATCTTGACAAAGTTTTTGATCTAGCACATCTTTTTTATTAGGCCCAAGGAGGTAGAAGCCTCAAATATAGATGCGGCCATTTATTACTCAAGACTTTTTTATAAAAATAAGTAATCAAAGAAAAAACTTTATGGCCAGTTATGTGATGCATAAAATTAAAACACACAAAAAAAACAAGTTTCTGAAGTATGAGTTACTCGTACATCCACGAAAAACTGCATTTCAATATTTTTCTTACGTTTACCTAAGCGGGAATCGAAAACATCAATTTATGAATTCAAATAGCCTCGATCGATAGGATCAATTATTATATAGGTAGAGCTAGCATATTTAAGGTAGTTTTCCTTCGGGGCCAAGATTATTTTTCCACCCCGTCCTATAGAAGTATATTTTCTCAACGATTCATAAAAAAAAACTAGGTACAATTTCAGAGCAAACTAAAAATAACCTTTAACTCTAACCTTGACAATATTTTTACAACAACGCAAACACAACATAAATTCCCCGTCTACGCTAAAAGCATAGTGAAAAAGGCATCTGAATGACATGTTTATTTTCATTCAAACACTTTAATATATTTGCCTTACATTTATAACAACAGATTAAAGGCTAGAATGTTTTCTGACATCTAGAATTGCTTACACACTGTGTGATATGGTCATACTGTTATTGACTTTTGGAGATAACCTTTGCCTATTGTCATATTCATTTATTGGTTGGTTTTATTTCTATAGTCAATTTTCAGAGCATTATCTGTTTATAGCAAATAATTTGACAGTTATACCTTGATAATTATCTTGAGACTTTTACCTTGATGTACATCTTCGTACTATCAAAAATCATCAGACAAAAATTAATAAAACAATCGCCAACATTATCAATGTCACTTAGCGACCCCTAACGCATCAAGTGACATGTTAGAAGAAAACGGATAAGTCATACCTTTCTGTAAGATGATTAAAAAAAGTAAAGTTAGGCTGGAGGAAGCAGAACAAAAATCTTCTATTTCAAGATCTTCATGCAGCAAGACACGTGTGCAGTTGAATCAACGTGTAAGATTTCAAGAGGACCCTAGAGTGTTCTGATATAGGAGTTACAAGAACATTATAAACAACCCTCGAACGAACGAACCAACGAACCCTCTTAAGGGCTCAATCTACTATTTACTTACAACTTTTATGATTTAAGTCTATATTTGTCGTGTTATTATTAAATCGTCTAGATCTTTTTATCCTTCCACTGAAAAAGAGACACGCGTGAACTTGTAGTGGATAAAAGATTGTTTACTTACTAGATGTTTGCTAGGGTTTTTATATTCTGGGACATATCTTAAGTACTGTCGAGGTCCTGCTTAGGTGGCGTTGTTGATGAGCCCCCATTAATATTTTATAAGTTAATGAAATAGATTTTAGAGCACTATTCGTATATTAGAATAGGACAAAGAGTAATCAGGGCAGCCCGAACTTCTTAGTGTAAAAAAGTATACTTGATTTTAGGAATAGTTCGCTTTTTAACCGACGAAAAAAAGGAGGAATTTCTCAATTCGACTCGTATATTTTTTTAACTCATGTGAATGTCGTCTACACCTGTAATTGGTATTTACATAAGAACCCTTGTTATTCTATGCTAAATGTATGAACTGTTGGCGTACCTATTTTTAAATAAATAAATTATACCACATTACCTCCTCTTTAACTTTGAAAAATCCATAAATTTGAATTCCTGATTTAGTTCAAGAGATTGGTTTTATGTCTATATTTAAAGAGGTCCTTAAAAACTAAACAACGAATGGTTTTACATAAAGCATTAGAAATCCAGAAGCTAATATTTAAATTAAGTACGCAATGTTCCAGATTTACGAACAATAATAAATCTTAAGACAAAAGAACTGTAAGATTATCTAGACTTAAACAGGATCGAAAATAAGTAACTGATTTAATTCAATAGGTACAAGATAATGGACTCTTAAATCTCAAACCATTTATCTGGTGGCAATCAAGTATTTAATTATTCAAATAAGAAGAAGCCACACTAATAAAATGCTTAGGTAATTTAATTAGTGTGGCTAATTTTAGTTAATGGCATCTAATTAACAACTTTATGAAAACTGGCAAAAGTCTTAAAACTTGTAAAATTTCACTGTCTAAGATAATTATTTTACTACTAAAAGGTTTCGGGTTAAAATTTCTTGAACTGTAAGAAACTGTTAACTATTTTAGCTGCTACGTAGTCCTCAAAAATTTCGTAGTATTCCTAAGGACTTTTAAGCTAAAGTTTTGTCGAGAAAGTGACTAGCTATAATGATGAAGATAGATTTCATCTCAATTTATACAATTATAAGATAATTCGCTTAGTTCCGAACTATATTAGTTCTTTGAATTTGCGTACGTTTGTTTATTTTGTTTGTTTGTTTTGCGTGTGTTTGTTTAGGATCTTTAAAATCACAATGATTTCTTGTGACTATGAGTGGCATACCAAAATAATAAGGTTTAATTTTAGTCAGGGACAAAATAGAGCTTCAAAAACCATACAAGTATGTTCTTTAAACGTTGAAGTACAGAAGTAAATAAATAACATTTGAAACCGGGAATATATAAATGTAAAATAGGGCTCTCAATATTCGTGAATTAAAATAGCAGTCACATAAAAACGTATTTCTGTTACGTCTTTTATTGGTTGAAAAATAATAACTGGAGCATACTCGTACAGGACAATCAATTTAATTTCACTTCACGTCATTAATAGACCATTAATATTGCATGAAAGGGCTTTCAAAATGGAATCTACGGTCCAAAGTAATTGCATTGAGTATAAACTCATGTTTCTTCGATAGAAATAAATGTCCAATGTGTTATTTTAGCGAACACATTTAGAAGGTTAATGCATTTCAACAAAATTTAAAAAAATGTAACCAACAATAAATTTTCTTCAAAATACGAGAAAAATTATTAAGTGAGGTGACTACACATATCTACATCATTATTTGCATTAGACCTAGATTCATGAAAGATTCGTGTGTGTAAAAGCAACCCGAAACAGGGAAAATCACTGCTACAAAACAATAACTAACCCCACCATGCCAACATACACACAACCCTCAAAATCTCAACCCAAAATAATTCAACCCTCATTTGCGGAACCTAACAATAACTCGTATAAACATTGTTTTTATGAAGAGATCTTCATTAATCTCTCCGGCGACATAGCATGTCTAACGTGACAAATTTGATTACTGCCCTGACTTAATGAGGGCTTGGGAGGTGCTAAGTGCTGCGGACACGTCCCTGGACCGGCAGCGTGTTGTTCCGGACGATGTGCTGCAAATTATTTAAAATTTTCGCCCAGATTGAGGCAACTTTGTCAAGTTGATGTTATGTTCTACCACAAGGGACGGTTTTGGGTACCTAGTATGGAAAACTTTGTCGGGAAGTATGTTTTCTTAATAGAGGAGTGCTGTTCTAAAATCTAAAGGGTGTAAATATACTCTTAACAAAGCCGAAAGACACTTCTTCTGTTCTCTCCGTCATTGTGATATTTTGTTTTGTTCTGGACCATACTTGAGAACCTTCTAGTTACGGAGACATTGGAGGTCGAAGTTGCAAATTTTTCACAAGTTTTTTTTTTTAAGGCTAGCTTTTAAGATAATAAACTTACTTTAAATACCCCTTCGCTTCCTAGCAATATTTTTTGGGTAGGGTTACTTAGTTTGATGTCCAGAATCCTTGGTCGACGACTTCGTGACGGGTTTACGCCTTGTATATAATGAAATATTTTTTAATAAAATATACGTTTTTATTTTGCATTGCTGTGTATTTTTTTAAACATCGAATATTTGCTGAAACAGGAGTATTTTGGACCCCGCGCAGGTCTTTTCCTCATTTGTTGTTATTTTCCTTTTTATTGTTTGTTATTGAATGAAATACTTTCTTCAATTTGATTTGTTACGTTCTTATTTAGTACTTTTTCAAGAATACCTACTTGCTTATTCCTTAGAAAAAGCTGTAAAGTTCTTTTTATGTCGAAAAAATTAGGAATTTTACACGCTGTAAGTCTCACGGGAATATTTGTTTTCATTACATTCGTGTGCTTCGTCACAGAATAACTTAACCATACAAAAATAACATAACATCACGCCTGCAATCCCCAAAAGGATTAGGCAGACTTACCCTCAAATTTCGCCAGTTACCTTTAAAGTAAGTGCCAAAAATAAGATGGACTAAATAAATTAATTTCAAGATCTCCTTTTTTTTTGAAGACTGTGCATTCTGGCCACCCGGCCGTTAATACTAATACCAACAGAACAAAATAAAAAGATCGTATTCGCGAAAAACTAATCAGCTGCTCCAAACAAAATTTCAATACCTACTCGATAATCAGCAATCGACCTAATCAGCAACCCCATACAATAGGTATGGGGTTGCTGATTATTTTTTAGGAATACGATGATGAATCCCTTGGAGAAAGTTGTTCAGTTTCATAGTCTTTAGTACATCTTTAAATACGTCCACACTGTCTTTCTGTTATCATCACTTTACTGAATTCCCTATGGACCCCCCTCCACTCGCCCATCTTGAAGTCTCAGGCTGGGCATGACGGGATATCCACCCATCACGATCGTCTCTGCAACTTTATGTTATCATCATCTGCCTAGCCTTATCCCAACTGATACAGCACTGCGCACTGATGCAGCTGAATACTAAAATTTTACATGGAGCGACTGCCTATCTGACCTCCACAACCCAGATAGTACTGGGTAATACGATACCTCTTGGTACGACTAGTTGTCAGACACATCAGTTTTGTTATACGTTGTATGATATAACATTTCTGCGAATATAACTTATAGTGCATCAGTAAACATGTGTCCTGTCGAACAGTTTCCACGTGCTGCTTCCGACCTAAGTTTCCAATGAAATTGTCTAACACACTCCAAACTTATACACAATGCTTAGAGGGAATATTGACAGTACATAGGTTCTTATTTTCAGAACTTGTGAAGTAATATTAATGTTCAAGAATTTTTATTGAATATTGGATACTCGTGCAGTTTTCGATGCGTCTAGAACAATGTAGGTGTTAAATGCATGGAAAAAATATTGTGGCACGGTGACCCTTAAAACCATGTATCCGGTTAACTAAAAAAAATTATAAATAAATAAAACAGTATCACTCACATACGGGTCGAATTGACAACGTCTTTTCTCTAAACTCGGTTAAAAAGTGTATTTTCAAAGTGTGAGATAATTGTGCAAGAATGTTTAAAACTCTCTAAGTATTTTTAATGAAGGAGACCGCGGTCATCGTCGTTTTTTGTTCGACTTCAATTTTGAATAATAATGAGCTGAGGCACAACAGCCCGTTCACACGAGGACGATTCGTTTTTTTTTTGACATATCGTCTTTTTTCACGATCAGTCAATTTTTTTGACGGCAGCAATGCTTTTTAAATGCCCGTGTTCATACGCATCACGAATCGTGAAAAATAACGGACAAGTCTTAAATCACGTATCGTCTTTTAAAAACCACCTACGTCAAAACACACGAATCGTGATTTTTTTGTGACGGATTCGCTGATGTGCGCGCTCCCGAAAAATCACGAAACTAATGTGAACATCATTTCTTTTTTTGCCGGTCGTGATAAAACACGATTCCGTATGCATCGTGAACATCCATCCGTCATGACGTATCTTGCTTTATGACGGATCGTCAATGACGGAAGCCGTTTGAATGAGCCCTTAGAGATGAACCTTATGTTGATTCAAGGAAATTTTGCATAAGGCTCTCTTTGAAAGAAACGAACGCATTCTCTGAATGGAAAGTCTTTGCTAGGACATACTACGACTTTTTAGTATCCAGCAGTGCTAGAAGGTGCAAAAGTCACCGACGCATAAATGGTTACCACATATTCATTTTCACCATACATTCCATACCTTTTTTTTAATAACCGATGAAAAAATTATATGTGGGTGTTCAACATGATAGATTACGTGGTAACCATTTGTGCGTCGGTGTTCCTACCATCCTGTATAATTGTATACAGAGTTACGGCAAAAACTCAAAACGAATATTTTATGAATTCGAAATGGTTACCGTATTTAAAATAGTTTAGATGATATGGACTAATAATAAATGCAAGTTGCATTGTACTTTAAAATAAATCTTATTGCATAATTGATAAATAATCTAGCAACATCGGAGCTTTTATAGAAGCCAATATTACACTTGGGTAACCGGTAAAGTTTTACCCAAATAAGGTCTTAAGTACCTATGTTTTCAATTTGTGGGTCTTATAAGGGATACACTTCTGAGGGATACCGTAACGACTATGATTAAGGGAAAGGTTACCCACTCAAGAAAATAAACTTCCTTCAATTACTGACCGCCTCTTCGACTTCTTTACGAAGTTTGGTGACGTCACAACTGGAAGTCTGGCGTCGCAGATTGTTGTGTAATTTATGTTGATGTATTCCTCGGCCTATGTTAATTTGGGGAAACTTTTTCGGGTCTAAAAGACAACGATATAATACGAAGTAGGTATGTATGATAGAGAAAAACGTTGGAAGTAAAGATAAGTAGATAGTGTACCCCGTTTTATCACCCTAAGGTTGAATGTCATTTGCGTGTCACACGACATAACACTTCAAGGTCTCATTGTACGTCAAGACCACACTAAATTAACAAACAAAATATTTTTACCCATCGATACGACCCAAGTAATAAAAACAGCTGGGCTAAACTAGAACTATTTACAAACTAAAAAGCGGAATCGAAAAATTCCTGCGCATAAGTTCCGGAAAATACTTTACTGTGAACCAATTAAGTAAAACTGATATTTATGAACCTCTCAAACAAATTGGCTTAAAATCGATGTGGATATTTAGCGCTGACCGCTTTACGAGGGCGAAGTCTCGACTACTTCATGAAATATTATGTTCATAAGATAGCAAATTCCATTATACTGTAAAGTCATTAAGTTTAGTGAACCGTTAGTTTCCCCAGGGATATAATCAAGTTAGACCTATTACGACGTATTTTTAAAGAAACTTGGTGATGGATTTTCTTTTACTAGTTTATTATTACCTAGTAGAATAATTAGAAGAAAACAGAATTGTTCTTTTTGGTTCTCGTCAGTCGTAAGTCCCGTGTTTCTGAATTTATTCTGCTTCTCTGGCAGTAGATATACTAACCTAAATGACCTTTAGTATTATAATATGTACAGTTAATTATAGCAATTAGCTGACTGACCCACCTTTGCATAAATGGTTGAGATTTTTTAGAATACGAATCGATAGAATTTAATAATTCTTTTATATTTTATTTATTTGAGCAAAGTAAATAAAATATAAAAGAATTTTAAAATGTTACACTGTAGACATTGTTATATTTATTATTTATAAAAGCATCAGGTCCCAATATAAAGATTTCATAATTGATTACAATTATTATAAATCATTACAAATACCTTTAAATTATAACAACGTTAAAAATAATATTCCCCTAAGTCACATAAATTCATTAAAACACCGTGAATGAACACTAAAATAATAACATTTAAATTTATAATGTCAAATTATAAAAGTTCAAAATACATTTTTTTTAACTTTTATCATCGGTTGGCACTCCGACGGACTTCGTGCCAATACCTGCGGATCGGGCTGCTCTAATCCTCACTAACGAGATGATTCTCGACGGTAGGTATGTCAAAGCCAAGTCAGAGGCTCTTGGGCGGCATAAAAACTCTGACACCAGGTTAAGCACTAACCACACGATAAGAAGAAGAACGTCACTAACAACCCTCAGCGGTCAGCAGTTGATTGATCAGTCAAATGGTCCCGATAAAAAAGTTGTTATCATCTCAATAAAAAAAAAACACCGAAATACAACCTTAAAAAACTGGGTAGGTAGTTTAAAAAAAAACATTCGTATTGGGTCAATACGAATGTTTACTCGTCTGAAAACGATTGGAAAATATGGATTCCCGTTTTCGACGTAAGCTGTAGTCGTGTGTGAAAACGACATAATATGTCAATGGCGGGTGATAAACTAGCAATCTGTCGTTATTTGCGCTGCAGTTGACACCAATTATGACAACTGGGAAGGGACTAGTAAACGGGTTATGGGAGATATAATAGGTTAACCCTTTTCCTCTTTCTTCTTCTTCCTCGTGTCGCTGGCACGACATTATAATATTATATTTTACTAGCGACCCGCCCCGGCTTCGCACGGGTGCAATGTAGATACTAATGTTTTCCCTACTATAATATGCATGTATTATACATTTAGACCTTTCTCTTGAATCACTCTATCTATTAAAAAAAACTGCATCAAAATCCGTTGCGTAGTTTTAAAGATACACAGGGACACAAAGACACACATACATAGGGACAGACAGACAGCGGGAAGCGACTTTGTTTTATACTATGTATTGATTTTTCCATTTCACCAATTCCACGGCGTCGTCGATTCGATGACCTACACCCAGCTGCTGTGGAGTTAAGTTTCCTCTTTTGGGATAGATCAAGTATCATAAAATTGTATAATCAGCCTTATAACACACAGATATCACAGTACTGGGACACGGGCCTCATCTCTGTGAGATAGTCACGCTTCATGGAATATTGAAGTAAATATACAAAAATACAAAAACTTTGTTGCCAAAAATATGAGGTATAAAAGGTTTTACATTGACCCCAAACTAGGCAACGCCTGAATCTTGGAAAAATAATAAATATAAATAATGACTTCATTAATCATTCATCATCATATCATATTTCATCATTCACTCATTCATTCTCATTCATTTTTCTTTTTTTTTTGTCATTCATATTTATCGTTCATTCTTCATTTATTTCTTTTTTGTTTTCTACTAACTTTTTATACCTATGTATCCTGCTTATGGGTATGAAGTTTAATTAAAATCATATCACTCATATCGAAAATTAAGGACTTGAAAATTTTTATGAAATGCCGTACGGCGTACACGCTCTTAACCAAACACACTGTATATTTTTGGTTCGTAATTTTACCTTAACTTTAAACCACTGTAAGATCTTTAAAAATTATGGAATGCAAATAAGTAAATGAATATGACATGCCCCCATAAGTGGTCTACAGCAAACACAATCTCAAACAATGTAGGCTTCCAATTATATACTAGGAACCTTATGTCTGTCACTATGTTGAAGAGGAAAAATATTTTTATGTCCCCAATACATCAAACTTCGTCTATATTCATATGAAAACCTATTTGCATATTATAATATTCAAATTTCGGCATAACTTCTACAATATTTTCAATGTAACAGTGTGGGTACAAAGTTTCAGTATTTGCGACAAGTGAGAAATTTATCCCGAATATTTGACACAAAACCTAGGTTTTACTTGCTTTTGAAAAAAAAAGATGAATTGTACTCCTACGAATTAAATGTCTTTGTTATTACTGGACTACGCGACTGTGACAGCCAATAGGGGGTTATTTATTCACGCGTATCTTTGCATGTGGATAACTAAGGTGTTTTTGAAAACTAGGACTGCATGACCTGATTTAAGAGCATGATTTTAAGTATTTTCCGTTTACATATTTTGTTTTTTTTTTTCTGTAAAATCTTTTTTCCATCTGTTTAGTTCACTTTTAATGCACTCGGATTTTTGTCTGTTTCATACTTTCTATTTTTAAAGGCATCGACTGAAAACAGCGAACAATGTTGTCAACCAAAATTAGAATGAACAAGAACTAATGTCACACAACTGTATGTTTGTAAAAGTAAATAGACATGATAGGAATAAAATAATTATACATTTAGATAGCAATGCGGGCACAACAAACAAACTGTGTTGGTGGTGTTTAAACCTAAAAGAGTTGGTGTCGTTTTCATACCGAAAACTCAACCATACATACAGACAGGGTATTAGTTTTTAATTATTTCATAATCTCAGTGAGGACATTGCCGTCGAGGTCGACCGCGGCGAAGGTAGTGTGACGACCTCACAAGTTCAAGGGGTTCATGTTCATGGCGAGAAATTGCTCAAAAGCAAAGAGGTTTGTAGGGAGAAATGGAAAGCCTTTGCCCAGCAGTGGGACACGGTAAAAGCTACAAAAACATACGAAAGCATCTAACTTTAAATCTATACTTCTATACTATTATAAAAGCGAAAGTTTGGATGGATGGATGGATGTTTGTTACTCAATCACGCCAGAACGGCCGAACGGATCTGGATGAAATTTGGCACAGATATATTTATAGTTTGGAATAGCACACAGGCTACTTTTATCCTGGTAGGACGATCACGTGGGTCAATATCGAACTCCACGCGGGCGAAACCGCTGGCATAAGCTAGTAAGCTAGTAATCTATACCAATATTATAAATGTGAAAGTTTGGATGGATGTTTGTTGCTCAATCACACCAGAACGGCTGAACGGATCTGGATGAAATTTGGCACAGAGATAGATTATAGTTTGGAATAGCACATAGGCTACTTTTAATCCCGGTAGAACGACCCCTGGGACAATTATCGAACTCCACGCGGGCGAAGCCGCTGGCATAAGCTAGTAATATTATAAATGCGAAAGTTTGGATGGATGGATGGATGTTTGTTACTCAATCACGCCAAAACGGCTGAACGGATCTGGATGAAATTTAGCACAGATATAGATTATAGTTTGGAATAGCACATAGGCTACTTTTATTCTGGTAGGACGATCCCATGGGTCAATATCGAACTCCACGCGGGCGAAGCCGCTGGCATAAGCTAGTAAGGATATTATATTTTTCTAGATAGCATCTTCACTATTACACAGGGTAAGTTATGGTAGCACTTGCGGAAATCATGACACACACATAACACAGGGTTTCTTTGTCTTTGGTTGTTTTAAATTTTCTCATAAACTGTAAACTAAATTGTTAGTGCAGAAAAGCAAATCGATTTCCACCCACTTCCATTTTTTATATACATATGTATAAGCGAGCAGTTTTTCGCAATACGATGTAACCTTGACCATATTTCAGCACTTATTAAATATTGTTCTTTAAAAAGCACTTTAGCAACAGTTGGCGTCTATCAAATGATAAATAGTGTACAATCACGAGCATTAATATGTATACACGTAGCCACTTTTAGGAGCAGCTCGTGGCTAGTTAGTATCAGACACTCGGGTCGATCTTCAGGTTAAGCTGCGCGTGCCTAGGTTGGTCCGTGAATGGGTGATCACCTTATTACATGCAGAGTTTCCTCCCCGTTTACGTCTCGGCTGTCATTTGTAGATCTTTGACAGTCATTACAGGTAGTCAGTGGACCAAAAGTCTGACAATCAGTGTTACCAACGGGGTGAAGTCGCCGTGAACTCTCTTCATTTTTAGCCAGGGTGTTGCGTCTACACTTACACCAGTACTAATTGGGTTGTGGAAGTCAGATAGGCAGTCGCTCCATGTAAAATACTAGTATTTTATTCAGCTGCATCCGCTTAGACTGGAAGCCGAGACCTATATAGTTGGGAAAAGGCTAGGCAGATGATGTTTTGCGTCTACGCGTAACTCTAGCGGCTAACCTTGAGTTTATTTTCGCACCCATCTTTAGCCGTAACATATATATATCCATATATTAGCTACTCATGACTGAACTATTATATAAGCAGAAGCAGCCGGGATCAATCAGCTCGCATCCTAACACGTTCCATCTGCGTTGTTCCGCATTTCACATCTCAAATTGGCCGATTTAATGATTACCGGGCAATCCCTTTGTGTGTGCATTTGTGCTGGTCAAACAGCCGCTCCGTATCTGCGGCTTTCCGTAAATTGTATTGCATTGTATGCTGCTTGGACTTTATACGTAAGTATTAAGAGTGAATTTCAATCTGCATAATATCTAGACCGAGTTCAAGAGCTGTCAGTGTCATGTCTGTTACGGAATATTATCTCTGCCCCCACATTTCGGACAGTCGTAGGTCTATCTCGCTCGTTTTCGTAATGCCAAAAAAAGACAGACATATGACTTTCCGAAATCGACTCGAAGCGTTATGAATACGGAGGCTGGTCCTGAATGCGGGTTACATATTCTGATTGCGTTCAGTTTCATTAGTGAAACTCACTCTTAATATTGGCGTGTGTATTTCTAGGTGACCATTAATAGTTGAAGGGTTTGAGGGTCTCGACAAGGGGCTATCGCTTTTAAGGTGTTTCTACAACATTATAACCATCATTTGTTGTTCGGCGCTGTCCGCAATTTATTGAAACTAAATAACAATATGGCGATGAGAGCGTTTACGGAGAAGTGATTATACGCGCGTTCGCTTGAAATGCAGCGTTACTTGCGGTGGAGCCCGCAGATGACATAGGGTTGAGAACGAGAAGCGGCGGCGGCGTGCACGGAGTAAATACTCCGTGGCGGCGTGTGAAACGTAGCGACACCCGCGGTGTCACACGCGGCGTCGCAAGCGCTGCTTTAAACCCCACATCTTCATAAACCACGTAGGACTGGGTTCAAAGCGCGCCAAGTTGCTCCGAGAAAAGAACATGACCTTGCATAGTCATCTTGACTGATTAGAAAAGGTAAATAAGTCCAATTTTTATAGACAAAGCACTATCGAAAATATTATTATGGTAAATTTAATTTCTACAAAGTTAATTTACTCTATGTTATAGAGCTAAACCCAGCCCCACAGTTTATTCTACACAATTATCATGTACATTATACTCCAGGTATATTGTATTCTGAAGTTTTACTTATTAACTAAAGTGTTTTAATTGAAACGAAGAAGCAAGAACTAAGAAAGTTTAAGTTAAATTTTGCAGACGTTCAGGCGACTGGCGAAATAGTCTGGTGGCTAAAAGTAGTCATCTGGAACTGGAACCAAAGTTGCTTAGTTTCGTACTATCTTAGAAGACGTTGGTTGGTACTGCAATGTTCTCTGGAGATTGGAGTGAACAAAAGAAATTGTTATATTTTTTGTGTTGGCACTGCCGTTTTAAAATATTGAGAGGTTAAATACATCTTTCTGCAAGTTCAGGGTTTGTTTCCTCCGAAAATATCTTGTTACATACATAACTATAGGTAGACTTATTTAGAAAATATTCTGCTACGTACGTTAGGCCTACAGATCGGCCGCAAGTCAGTTTTCATGCAAGAAACTTCATTCTTTTGTACATCAAGATCATTTTATTTTCATTAGTGTATGTTCTATGAAAAATTTGGAAATTATATTTATTTTGGTTACTCATATCATTTTGATCAAAGCCTTGTCAATTTCATAAAAAAAACGTTACGATTGCCGATGTTGCTCTAGATTCATTCTGAAATTAGGTAGGTATGACGATGCAGATGTTTTTCTACTATTACTGTATACTTAAATTAAACATTTAGACATAAATTAGCCAAGCTTACTCCACCATCTTCACAATAAAAGGTTAATAACATTTACAATCAGTTCATGAACCAAGTTTATGAGCCGTAAAAGATATCTGTGGGGATTAACTGGAGTAATTTGGCACACCCAGCCATCAACGGTTTGTGGGTAACTAATAAAGCTCTGGAGTGCGGTACTGACAAATTCCTGTGGATTACTGCAGTATCAAAGAAAATTAACTCGTTAAACGTAGGCTAAGAAAGGATAATTTATAAGGTGGAAGATATCCCGAAAGTGACAGTGTAAATTTAGTTATAAACCGTGAAAGCTTAAAACAGTGTTTGATTTCAGAGTATTACTCAATAAACATACGGGCGGAATATAAATGGTTGTGGTATAAAATATATCTACATACTCATACAACACAACATACAAATAAATATACATAAGTAAAAATTCAAGTAAGTATATTACTCTCACAACTCTACTCATCTCTAGAAAGAAAATTATTACCAAAGAACTAAGTACGTTTCCCACTAATAACTCCATTAATTCCCTACCGTACGAAGAAAGAAACAATCCACAATAAGAAGACATAATTATAGCCCACATCGCGAGTTTCAAAGCCACGTAGATGCTTCTGTGACACCGTGATTAATTCCCTCGAAACAACAAATTTTACTTGACCTCTAAACTGAAACTACACTGGTAAATTATTACGGGTTGTGTAGTTCTTCTTAATCTGGTCGTCCGGTACAGTCGTAGACATCAATCAGTCGGGTGAATCACGCCTTGCCACCGACTTCGTGAAATAATGGTTTATAAATGATCAGTTTATTGTACGTTTTGGAATTTATTGTTGGGAATAGACAGTGGTGCAACTCAACCCTAATTAATTATAGCCAAGTTTAATACAATAGAAATTTGTGAGTACCTGTCCTTTTGCTTGAAAATTATGGCACTTGACTTATAAGACAGTACAATGGATTTCATCCAAGCAAATGCGACGTGAGATCCGCTTTACCGCTCGACGGCGGTGTCGTGTGAGAATCGCCTAAATTAATAAAATCAACCGATGTTGTGGAGCTTAATATAATACATACCCATGTAACTTTAGTTACGTTCTTACCAACTTATAATGACAGTAAAATTCACAATCATAGGAGCAAAGCCGCGGACACAGTGTTAAAATAAAATGGTGAAGCACCACATTTCTATAGTACATAAATTAATCGTTCTTAAATCTCGAAAACTCTTTACAGCAAAAGCTATAAAATTACCAGACCATGTTGCCCTAATAATACCTAAACCCAAAAAAAAGGAAACAACACTAACCTCATCGCCAACAAAAAGTATCAATCAATTAAAACATCTGACTCATACACGTCAGGAAACATTCCAGCTAACTTTCATACCAATAGCAATCAACGAGAAATGTTTTCACTTCAAGCTTAATTTCAATATTCCGATGGCTCGTTCTCGGACCCTCAACCGATATCTGATTAATTTAAATTCAACAGACCGCTTTGTAAGGGAAAGTTTGTAATTAAAGTCTCTTCGGATATCTTGAGGATCTAACTTTTTTTTTATAGTTTACCTTCAAACTTTTTAATGTTCCTGACAGATATAGAATTGGCCTATAAATGTGGAATGTGGTGCAAATGGGGTTAAGTATTATTATGTATAAGATTGCCCGGATTTTAAAATGATTTAATACTAGTATTAAATTTCTTCATAAAATTACTGATAGTTCAATTCTCCGGGCGATTAAAACTAGAAAACTTAAGGCCTAGACAAATAGTAATTACTTTCAATTTTTTTCGTATTTCTGCAACGTCTTTCAACAGGCTTAGCTTTTTATAGGTACTAAATAGGCTTGTGTTTGGCCGCAACTCTCCTGATGTGAAGCGATGATGCGGCCTAGGGTGGAGCACGCTTATGTTTACCAGTAGCTTATCTAGTACATTTTTGACTTTCCCGTCATGGTTATCGCTGATAAAAAGTAACTTTGTCTGGCTGGTGACAGCCAAAGAAAGCCAAGAAATATACCGTTCTTGTAACGCCAAGATCTGCCAACGAAGTAAGTAGGGACCAGTCTAGGTTCGAACTCATGACCTCTCTGTTCAGTGTCCTTACTACAGGTCCATAGTTCCCTGACCCTTGTCATATTACGATTATTTATTTGAACCTCGTATATTTTTCTGTAGTGTTACGAAAAAAGTGTTAACCCACGTTAGGAGCAGACAAATCCAATTTACAGATACGCTTGTTTGTAGTGATGTTTATGAAATTAAATATTTATTGCGAAAGACATGCATTATTTTGTAAATGTTTATTTTATTTCCAAATGGATGAGTACCTACTTACGGTACCCAATGGTTTAAATATGTACTTGATATTGAGCCCACAGTTTTGTCCAAATTACAATTTTTCTTTAAGCAATTAATTAATACATGGATTACAACTTGTTTTTTCTTCTTCGCTTTTCTCTTGAAAAAAGGGTCGTGGTCGCGAGGAATTGTGTCCTATGAAGAAGTAGTCGTAGTAGTAGCTCACCTCACGATCTCTCACCATCTGCTTCTGTAAGATGTCAGTCTAGTGCATTTATTATACTAATTAATAATGTAAACAGCCATCTAACATCGAATGTCATCCACCCCTTTAAAACAAGCTGGAGTTCATATCATTCAAACCTATCACATTCTAAGCCTATTTTCTTATTCAATGTCAAACAGCCTAACTTATTGTTCGTTTGACATGTGTATTTATGCAAAACTATATAAATTTATCGTGAAACGTTCTCGTGTTTCGCACACACCATCCATCTTGGGCATTATATCGGTTCTATTTCGCCATGAAAGGCTCAAGACTATTGATTTCAACAAGATTTAATGCCTACATTAGTTCAGTTTACATTATTTTGTTGACAATAAATGTTGTTTAGACTGATCACCGCCACAGGACTGCCACGATTTTTGTAAGGCTTTAAGTCATGTTTGTAAATAATGCCTGGGTGCAAAGATGTGAGTACTGCAATTCCATTTTCCAAGAAGTTCGCAGTTTTCATTCGAATGCTTCTGTATACGGTTTGAAAGGATTTCTATAATTATATCAAGCATGACGAGCACTAAGAGCAAACCCTCTCGTTACCATTTATTTAATTGAAATCCACTTTGCCATTTTGATAAAACAAGAGATGAATAAGTTAGAATACTTACTTACACTCAAGCCTTGTTAACTAATCGACTTTTCCAAAAACAATCATTGCGTATCGACAACCTAACATAAATAGCCAATGAAATCCTGAAAAATACTGAAAAGTAACTGTTACAATTTATTTTAACTGAATCTAATTTATTTAGAGCTTAGGGACACATACAAATCGTAGTTTTTCGTCGGCTGTAAATTACGTCACTTAGTTCATCCGCGCTGTAGCCGCGTTTACACCTTCTCGTAACAGGAGAACAGCTGGGACTCGAAGAATATTGTACTTTGCATCGTAAATTTAAAAGGATAAATCATCCAATGTCTGCGAAAACAGCAAGATATTGTTAGAATTTCATGGATTTATCAGCCGCTTTAGCAAACCAAACAAAGTATAATTAAATCAGGTAGGTACTCTTAACTCTTCCGGTTCAGAAAAGGTATTCGTTGAATTATAAAACGTTTTGGTATGAGCCTAAATACATCTGAAACTAAAGATGAGCAGTTATCAGATCAGCCATCTGATTTCTAACTATCTTACTACTCGTACCATTTATTGTACTGTTTAATAAATGCGAAAGTTTGTGATGGCGGATAGATGTATGGATGGATGTTTGTTTTCGTTTTCACGCAAAAACCACAGAACGAATTTGGATGAAATTTGGCGCACACGCACATATAGTTTATAACCAGGATTAATCTTGATTTTTAATCAAAGGCGTACATAAGCTAGTTCTCTTAATCAAGGTGTAACATAATAAACGCACAACCTCTCGTGTGGTGTTCCCGACCACGAAACCGAACATCTTTTGCTCTAGCTATTAACTGCCTCAATTTGTTATGCGTCGGTGTGACATGAGGCCGTACCTTAAAATGGACCACTTTTTCACACAGTCCACGTAGTGTCGATCACAATATTTCATCTGTCAGTATATTTGTCGGTTTGAACGTGTATTTCGGTATTTTCGACACGTGACTATTAATTTAAGCGAATGATTGCCGCCATTTTGTTTTTGATTTTTTTCCCGCCTTTTCACAATTTTTTCGTCATTTCGTTAGTGATTGCACTTTATCAAATACGATTTTATTTGACGAAGGATTTCTGTGGAATTTTCTGAGTTGAAATGCGTCTAGTTTCGTTATCTTAGAAATAATTCTAAGTGAATCACTCACTCGGGAGGTTTTTGTCCCACTAAATCTTTAAATCAACTTGATATATTACATTTATATTAAATAACACAGACACTAGTAAACATTATTTGCTAGTAAAGTAAAATACGAAGGTACTGTTTATTTCTAAAGAATCGGTCTCAAGATACCTGACAAACAAAAATATGATTGAGATAAAACTATCTTGGCTTGCTATTTTTCTAGTTTTCCATCCAGATTTCAAAAGAAGACATCATGAAAAAATAACGAAATAAAATTAAAAACAGGAAATGAAAACTCCATCCATGTAGGTTAGGTAAGGTAATGTATTGTGTACCTGCGGGCTATTCAAGACCTTACCTGATAATTTGAGTGTACCTACTAGAATATATCGATGTGTCTCTGACTCCATATTTGTAGATCATACAATGTGAACCAATGCAAAGGTTTTGAGGAAAATATAAAAAATTGGATAAGTCTAAAATTTTACGAAATGAGTCTCATTTTCCAGGAGGACCTCGTAGCTTAGTAAAAATAGCCGCACAGTTCGATATTTAAGGTTAACCAACGCTTCCCAGAGTCGGTGATGGGTGACTTTCGATTACATACCTAAAATACTCCGCCTCGGAAAGCACGTTTCGCCGTTGGTCCCGGTTGTCATTTGTAGACCTTCGACTGTGTCGTTACAAGTAGTCAGTGGCTTGAAAGTCTAACAACCACACTAACTGGGTTGTGGAGGTTAGGTGTTAGGCAGTCACTCCAAGTACAATATTGGTATTCGGCTGCATCCGGTTAGACTGGATGCCGACCCCACCATAGTTGGGATAAGGATATGCAGATGATGACTGTCCTTTTCCAAACTGGACAGAGCTAGCCTTTCATGAGTTTATTACAACAAATTCATTTCCTGAACGTTTATAATCCAAAACCAAAACAAGCTACCTCATCAACAGTAAAGACCATAGCTTTGTCTATGCACTGCAGATAATGAAATACCTAACAAACAACAAAATTCCCAGCAATTTTTTCACAAAACTCCATTCCAAGTTAATTCTAATTAAAAACAAGGGACATTGACATCGCACACAGTCCAGTTAATCTATTTTACTGGTAACCCAATTCAATCCGGCCAACACTCACATTTGTGTTGCCAGAGTGAATATTCGTATCGTTTAGAGTTTGTAACAAAAGGAAATTGTATTAAAGTGGCATATAATGTTAATTTTATTTTGTTTGTGGTTTGTTACCCTTTGACAAGTCAAATTTTTCGCTTCGAATAATCCGCTATTTTACACAAAACTTTAAACTGGCTGCTTTTGGTAAAGTTTTGAGTTAGCTTCGTATAATTTATGTTAATTAAACTCGCATGGATTCTGAGTTGTGTAGGTCAGATAGGTCGTCACTCAATGCAAAATACTAGTATTCACGTCACAGATATAATAAATACAGGAGATATGATTTGTAAACAAATGTATTCGTGTTCAGATGTCGCCGTGTTCTCCCCACTTAATTCACTAACACAAAAGCAAAAACTATAAGAACGGCACACGAGCTCATATTTCTCCCGCACACAAAGAAACTTACAGCAACACTAATAAACTCACTAATAGAACACAGGCATACATGGGGCGGGGCTTCTACCTGTAGCTACGGACTCAGAATAAACACACATCGCAACTAGTGATGTGAAGAGGTAATCGTAGAAAAAATAGTATCGATGAAATTCAATTACCTTTAATCTGCCCTTTTTATATATAAAAATACAGTACTATTTTTGTATCTGAATTCGAGGTGTTGGTATGTAGTCTTTCTTCAATGGTTGAAAGCACTTAGGCTCAAAGTGAGACGAACATATCGTGTTATTTTTTGTGGGAAACCAGTTTGGACCCTTTCCTGTCGCATTTATCCACTTTTATTTTGTTTTTGGATACTTCGGATAGCTAAAATGTTAAAATAAAACCAAGGTGTGAATTGTGATGATGATATACATGTGTAAGAGTACCGCAATAAATTAAAAACCCATACTTGATTCAATAAAAGATAAGTCGAGTAATCAAGAAATAGTAATGAATTGTATTTTTCAGTAATTAATTATATAAATTTTATCATTAAGTACCTCACATTAGTAAACAACAGCTATAAAGTTCCATGTAACAAAAATAGTCTAATTTTTTACCCTTGTGTAATCATTCGTACTAAGGGATCGTATAAAATATCGACAACCACAAAAGTGACATCACCTCTCTAATTATCTACCTAAAAAACACCCGCTTCACGAAACTATCGTGTGAGTGAGAGTATTAGTAAAACACTTATCCATTGCACTATTAGACCAGCCGATTCATTGATCGATGTGTATTAAGCAAACAATGGTTGTTGTTCCTAACGAAAATAATTGCTTTTGGTACTTTATCGTGTTTCTAGTATCACGAAGTAATGTTTTAATGAATTTAATAAGAAAAACAATCATATTTTAGTACTAACGTGTGAAATGAGATGCCATCTTTCGTATAATTCACAATAGAGGTGTTATTTTTGCAAACAACCACTGTACAAAGCGGCATTTTGTAAAAAATCACAAGCAGTGAAGACGTCGCAAGTTGACATTCGACTAATGGCCGAAACTGGCAACAAGCCTCTTTGCGGCTAGATGCGTTCGCAAGCGCCACGCCTCCTTGCCATATCTCCTGTATTTATTATATCTGTGATTCACGTCGTCTGGGTAGACTTGAAGCCGACCCGAACATAGTTGGAAAAAAGTTAGGCAAAATATAAAATCTGCCGTAGATTCTAGTGAAATAATCAAACCTATAGCTAATACATACATGATTCAAAGGATTTTGGTCAATTCCAACTTCAATCTTCAATAATTGCTTATCAATCAAAGGAACTTTTAAACAAAGGTCGGCACCATTAGGGTTACCCAATCAATACCCGATCCACATTGACACAATGTTCTTAAGACGACGATTTGTGGAAGGGCATCCGTTTCGCTTTCATGGACCCTTCGATTCAATGTAGCTATAGGATCTATGTACAATGCTTAAGATCGAAATACGTATATGTTCGATCTCGAGCGCGAATTTTATATTAAAATGAACAATGTGGTAATAAATACAACTTGAATAAAATGTAGGTACATTATTTACAAACTGCAAATAAATCTAAATTAACAATTAAAATATCATTGAAGAGAATTACAGGGCGTCAAAACATCCGTCCACATCGCTGTCAATAGGTGGTAGCATTGCCATCCAACGTGGCAATGCTGCCAGCCTTTTCTTTGGTCAAGAAAAGGCCAGCCCTCTGGTCCCGTGAAGAGTCGACCAACCGCTTGGAGATATCCCAAAATACTAGGTGGGCACTCGGACCCCATGGCCCTAGTGTTTCAACCCCAAACGGCTCAAACACATAACTACCAATTAAGTTATAGTATTTGCGCCGTTGGAGTTTGTACGTACAGAGAAAACTGTATGGGACAGCTGATATTTTTTTCGCAATTTCAATGTTGGTCCCATAGAGAATATTTTTCATCCGCAACCTTAAATATGACCACCCGTTTCTGAAACACACTGTATTTATAGTCACTCAGTGCCTCTAAATTCAGTCTGAAAGCTCAATACTTCCGTAGCTTCAATATGAGTTCAAGAAATATTGATTTAATTCAACATTGCAGTAGAATGTCGTCCTTGGAACAACTTCCGCGCCCAACTTTTCTCTTTAAACCTTTCAACAACTTTAAACAATCGATACGCTGGAGCAAGTTTAGAGAGCTTAGGGCTCTTAGTTACTTTGATGATGTCAGAGGTACTCAACATTGTTTTTGAAAAGTTGTACATAGTAATGATGAGTAGATACCTACTCTTACGAAGTGTACGGTAAACAAAAACTAAAACGATCCGAATGGATAATCTCCACTCCACCACCATTTATTACGCGAGCGAAACCGCGGGCAAAAGCTATGTGAAATATAACTATAGGCACTTAGTGGGTAGTCATCAATGGATATAAGTGACTATAATTAATTGGATAAATGACTTAATGACTCTAGTAGCATAATTATCTGCCTACCCACACAAAATTAACAAAACATCATGAGTGGGTAGTAATTATTAGTCGCTACTTTATTTGGAAGACCTACTAGATCATTCATTAATTTAAATGAATAGCCCATGCCCAATAAAAGCCATTGAAAATAAAAATACACATTGCTTTACTAAACTATTTCTACCAAGTTTAAATTCAAAAACTTTCAGAATTTTGATTAAATGAACACTTGTTCGATCATATTGAAATTCTATTGTTTCGTCTATCAAATTACTTCAAGCAGATAATAGTTCATTCAGCGTTAAATACTAGATCGTAAAACGACCTCTTTTTATGTAAAATTGGCTGTTGCCCGCGGCCTTTTTCCGCGTAAAATTATTATTAAAAAAATATTACTTAACTTCCCTATTTCACTCGAATTTTGTCAATTTCAATGGTTTTATTTTTTGCAGGAAACCCTAATTGTTTTTCTAAAATAAAAGTTGTTACTCCTTATAACATTCGATCTGTGAGTAAAAGTACCGTCAAAATCGGTCCAGCCGTTTCAGAGATTAGTCGGAACAAACAGATAGACAGACAAAAATGAAAAAAATAAAAAGATTTTCTTAAACGAGCGCCGTATAAACTTTCATTTATGCATTCAGTAAAAAGCTGTTTTTTGACATTACAAAAAAAAACACTTCATTTTTATTTATTTGTACCTATAGACTTATAAATAAACATCCAAATAAAACATGAAACAGGATACATAATCAGATTACGTTTCACAATGGACACGCCTATTAACAGAAATGGGCTAATGAATATCGTCACACCCAAGCGCAGCTTTATTAATTAGGACACCCGAGCTCTCACGTTATTAGGCACGTTATTGATAATCTGATAGGGCTGTCCCAAGCCAAAAACAGTTCGGTATTATAAACATGTAATAGCCTCGTTGAATTACCTACACGTTGATTTGTGGGCGTGATTTGGTAAGCCTAATTAATGAAGCTAAAATTAGTCAATTTTAATAAGTGAGTTTTAATTATTGCTTTAATAGTTAGGAAATTCAGTCGCTGGAAGTGATTATTGTGTTTTCAAGAATTGTAAATTCTAGCGTCGTTGAAGTGCTAACAACAAAAGTAAATTTTTGGCGGTTTGACATTTCGATGCCGTTTGCTAGAGAATCGGAAGACGCGTTGTTTCAGCCAATCAAAAACGAGCCAATAAATGGTTTTGTATTGTTACCTAGGTATAATATTGTGCACTTTTTTAACTCTCCTGTAATCTTGCTATTTTTGACTTACGTGGAGTTTGAACTTTAGCAACGTAGGGCCATTTGAAATTTTATGAGAGTGCAATTCAAATCTATATCCTATCCATCCTATATAATTATCCTAGAAGCAAAAACTAAAAGTCATGTGACATTTAGTAACCCGCATATGCAAACCTAAACTGAGAAGCATCCGGTGCCAATAGTGTGTCACGCATGCTTCGCAGTAACGCATATATTTTTCCGTTCAAAGACTAATGCATTTTTGGGTACAGTGTTGCATGCCCCAGCGGCGGCAGCGCCACTCAACAAACAGCAACAGGCGGAAAGGTCGCCATCTTCAGAAGCTGTTTCAGAATTACATAGAAACTAGTTGCGTCGCTGCCGTGTATCAAACAACTGGGCGGATTTGCCGCTGCGTTATATCAAAAGACTGGGCGGATTTGCCGCTGCGTTCGCAGTTGGGATGGCATTTGGAATGGATGGATTTCTATAATAAATTGTTTGTTTATTTTCTCATCACAAACGTTACGGTGAAAGGAATTAGTCAATCTAATTTACAAGGTGAACATTTGTGAGAGACTGGTGCCCGAAATAGGCCTACAATGCCTGTGTTACGGGTCACCAGGCCCCCAAGACTTACAGGTATACAACTAATTTAGATTAAAAAATTAACAATCATGAGTGATGATATTACTTAAATACTAGGAACAGAATGTTATAAAGAAATAAAAAATAAAAGAAAAATAATTACTCTAGAAGGACATATATGTGTGTTTTGTGTGTCTGAGACCGTGTATGTGTTTGTGTGCAGATAGATGGTTAACGGATTGGAATCAAAAGACTTTCAGTTGCCTGATAATCTAAAGTTTTTAACCATTTACAGACATTTGATTTACAGGTTGATCTCTGTAATGGGTATATGGCAAGTGTTGTGTTTATTTTATTATACAGATATCCTCCAAGAAAACAGTAAAATCTTTGTGAGATGATGGTACGGAAGAAACTTGTGGGACAGACATTACCCTTCCTACGCTTATCTTTGTTAAGGTTGGGGTCATATTCCATTTGCTTGTGTTTTTTGTGAACTATGGTGAGTATGAAAGTCTGCCTGACTGATAGAACATCCCAACGTTTATAAAGCTCAGTAGTTGGGTAGAAAGAAAGAAAGAAAGAAGAAAGAAAAAACGTTTATTGGCACACGCCATAAGTACACAATACAAAATATAAAAAAAAAGCAAATATAAAATAAAATTTAAAACTAAACAAGGAATATTGTGTGACTCACGGCTGCGCCAAATAGGCCCAGTTCAGCAAAATGCCGGACAACTAGTGCCCGACGCTGGTTTTCAACTGAACCTATATGGTGAGTGTGCGGATGTCAATAGGTTTAAATAATTATAAATAAATATTGTGAAAGATAAGGTAATAACAAATAAAAATAAAATAAAATGATGGTAACGGCGGAATAACAACTACAAGACTATTTAAATACGAAAAGCGAAAAGGAAGTCCAGCCCCTACTTTGAGTACTGCTCTTTGGGCTCTTTCAACCTCCAGAAGGTGAACTTTGCCTGCCCCTCCCCAGGAGGTTATACAATAATTAACAATTGACTGGCAGAGTGCTGAGTAGACCATTTTCATAGTCCTAAGATCAGCAACATGTCTTAAGTTCTTAAAAATGTAAATCAGCTTGCGAATCCTAGCGACGAGAATATCGATGTGAGGCTTAAAGCTTAATGTTTGGTCAATATACACTCCAAGATATCTAATGACGTCCGTATTTTGAAGGGGTGGACAAAGGCATGGGGAATTGGACAATGAGCAAGTGTGAGCAAAGATACTTAGAGATGTAGGTGGAAGAAGATTTCTCCTGGGCGCAAAGGCAACATATTTGGTTTTTAATAAATTTAATGTCAAAACATTATGTTTAAGCCATTGACAAACCTCATTGAAACCATATTGAGCACTATGGAAAACTTCTTCCCAATTTCTACCACTAAAAAATAGTGCAGTATCATCGGCAAAAGATATTGATCTTCCATGTTTAAGTTGGAGTTGAAGCAAGTCATTAATATAGACAAGGAAAAGGCTAGGACCCAAGACACTGCCCTGTGGAACGCCATAATTAACGGAGAGTTCATCGCTTATCCAGTTGTCTATTTTCACTCGTTGCTTCCTACCAGTTAAATAGTCCTTGAGCAGTTGCAGGGGGAGACCTCTGACTCCTATTCTCTCAAGTTTTTTTAATAGCAGTGGAACAGGAACCGTGTCGAAGGCCTTAGCTAAGTCGAGAAACACTGTTACACACTTCCTTTTATTGTCAAGATTAGTAACAATAAGATTAGTGAGTTCATGCACAGCGTCATCAGTTGACCTACCGGATCGAAACCCAAATTGCTCCGGTGACAGGAGATTATTTGTTTCCAGAAAGTTCATGAGGCGTTTGTTAATTAGTCGTTCTAAGACTTTGGACATCGTAGGGAGGATCGAAATGGGCCTGTAATTGGAAATAAAGTCTTTGTCCCCTCCTTTATGGATAGGTTTAACAAGGGCTATCTTAAATGCCAGTGGAAAGGTACCAGTAGTAAAGGCAAGGTTGCAGATGTGAGTAAGTGGAAGTGTAAGCTGTTTAACGTAGCGTTTTAAGATTTTACCTGATATCTGATCTACTCCAACTGCCGCACCCTCTCTCAAGTCCATTATGAGATGTTCCACCTCATTTTCATCAGTAGGAAGTAGTACAAGAGAGTTTGGTGGCATAGGAGTGGAGGCACGGCAGTTATTCGATAGATGAGCGTTACAAATAATATCTTCCGCCAGCCTCTGTCCGACACCCGTAAAATATTTATTAGCGTCGTCAACACTGCTTTTAGGATTATCAGTGTTAATCAGTGCCGAAGAGTGGTCTGTCTTTCTGCTGGTATTAATTAAACTTTTGATAACATCCCACAGTTTTTTGCTATTATTTTTGGATTTTTCAATTTCCTGTTTCTCGTAAATTCTCTTCTGTTTCTTTAGGAGAGCGTTGCAAAAGTTTCGGTATCTTTTGTACGTTAAATTAAGTGCTTCATCACGGGGATTCATTTTGAGCTTTTTGTGCAGATTATCTCTATTACGCATGCATCGTAATAAACCAGTAGTAATCCATGGTTTGTTTATTCTTTTCCTGTTAGCCAATTTCACCACATGCGAGTTGTCTTGAATGGCCTTGTCTAGCAGGGAGATGAGTTGTTCAGTAGCAGCGTTTGCATCACTGCAGTCAAGTATAGGTTTAAAATTGATTTCTTTAATAGTGTTATCTAATTCAGTAAAATTGATACGTCGCAGAGTAGAAGAAGGAGGGTAGAGTTTTGTATGTAGGTTGATAGCAATGCCAACACTTTCGTGATCAGTGACTGATGATTGAGCAACAAAACAGGTGGCTTCCAATTTGGTTTTAATCATAATATGATCCAAACAAGTGACGCCATGAGTAGGTATGGTATGAGCGGGAAGTATACTGTGACTAGCCAAGACGTTGAGGTATTCAAAGGAGCGCTTATCGTTAGTGTTAGGAGTTATATCGATATTTATGTCTCCACAAATTATAATGTTTTTATGGTTGGATAATTTTTTAAGCACTTCATCCAATGAATTACAGAAAGCACTTGTGTCACGTTGGCCTGGAGGGCGGTAGATGCCAATAACGCATATATCAAAGCTCAATTTCAAAATAAGACAATTAGCATTAATCATGTGTGGTTCCTCTACTAAAGCTTTAAAACTGTTTTTATGATAGATGACAACACCTTCATTTTGTGTTTTATTAGCAGTCGTAGAGGTACAAGTATAACCCTCCAGTTCAGGCACGAATTGGGAAGATTTAAGCCAGCATTCCGTTAGAATTAGTATATCCCAGTCAACGTCCGTCCGAGTCAATAACGTATTAAAACTAGGCATATTACATTTTATGCTCCTTATATTTTGAGTTAGTATTTTTAAAGAGTTGTATGGTACTGGTATAATGGATTTAATATCTTCTGTCTCACATGTCATAGAATTGGCCACTAGTAAGGAATCGAGGCTCTGGTGAATAGATTCAATACCAATGCAATCGAATTTTGAAACAGATTGTCTTTATAGATAGCTTTAGGGACATGAGATGTACAAAATATACATCGAGCTGTGTACAACAGATTAGTGTGAGTCGGTGCCAGTGATTGTAAATGGTGTTAATATATGTACGTACAGGTAAAGTAGTAATTGGTAAGTATCCACGTTTGATGAAAGTATGTCCAGAAGTAATTAACTTAAATATTAGAAAAAACATGCAAAAAAGTATTTTGTTTGATAATATTTCCGTGAGAGTAGTTTTGTAATCGTTGGTTATCATAACTAAGTCATAATTATACAATTTGCGAGGAAGCGCGACCGCAACTATAGAAAGCAATGTCCAATTTCATAGTAAAACAGTAATAGGGCAGACCGGCAGAGAAGTTAATAACCAGTGGTAGTCACAAAGGGCTTATTTAGTACAGAATTCTATGCGGGAGACATTTCATTTGCGTATCTTTGCTGGTTCATGGCGGCTGTCCAAATGTCATTTAGACCCATATTATCCGTTTTGTTTGACTAACGCGAGGTAGATGTGCAACTAAACCCCTATTTTTAGGTATTACAAATATTTCGTAACTGAACTTACACTATCACTTACGGGATATCATCCATTTTTTTTTTTTTTAGGCTGCTCTATCCCACTCCTGGGCGCCATCTCCTTCGTGGCCTGCCGCGACCCCGATAATCATCCATTAAGATTCATAAATCAGATTCAGATTCAGATTTCATTAATCGCTGAAGATATCCCGTAAGTGATAGTGTAAGTTCAGTTATAAACCGTGAAAGCTTAAAACAGCATTTCGTAACTGGTGTGCAATTAAGACCAATTGACCGGGTGTGAACGAAAGGATGTAATTGTGTGTTCAAGCCGTAAATAAATACAGTCATCATTTTGACAACAGGTAAAGGTATTCTCCATTTTTCTTATGTCAAGAAAAAACAAAATACAAACCGTATAAAAAAATTGGCACCACATGTCTTACAACCGCTACACAGCGACTTTACTGACCCTTTATTTCCCTGATTAAGGCCACCAAGCGATCCTATTCCATTCGGAAGACACCTGTCTCGCCTTATGAAGCCGGCAACCTATCCTTCACTTACGGCGAAACTACAGAGATTCCCTTAGGCCGAAGCCACACAGTTCGGAGCTTCGCTTGGTGATTGGTCATTAGTGAAGCTCGAATCGTGCAGTGTAGCTAGTTGAACTGGCTGCTGGTATTGTCACATAACATCACGCCTGAACTGCCCGAAGGATTAGGGTGGAAGGGACAGCGTGCTAAGCCGGGTTACCACGTGTTCAGTACACCATTTGGAACCCCCAACACAGAAATTTTTTGTCGGTTTATAAAAATAATCAGTGATTCAGTACATTTTAACGTGTAAGTATTGCAGTTTTGTATGGAACAGCAGATATTTTTTTTAAAAACCGACGAAATATTTCTATGTGTGGGGTTCAGAATAATGCAAATGAATGCAAAGACTACGGAATCGTTGCAATAAAAATAAAAGTGCGTTGAGCTAAAGTCAAATCCATCAGTTTATATCCGTCATTAGGGTTGTGGTGCGAGTCAACGGCGACGACACGTGGTCATGTATCAGTGTGGCTATTGCAGTACCCACTAAACTCATGCATTGGCCCGCCAAGGCGTGCTAATCAGCACGCAACGTAGCCGAAAATATCAAGCGAAGCTTCTGCTAGTGTGCTCCGGCCTTACAGCTGGGGTGCCTTTAATAAATCCATTCTAGTAGGAATGTGAGAAACAGAGATTTGTCACCTTTTACTGATAAATTACTCGTTTGGACCCTTTCGTGCGGTCCGTCTCGAGAATTGTCTGCCCAACATTGTGTGAGGGTTGAGGAAAACGTCTGGTTTCGGGTTACTTGAGTTGTTTTAATGTTTCGTTTATTCCTTTTCCGTAAACGAAAGGTAACTCTACTGTTAAGATATTAAACATTGAAGAAATTGTTTGGGAATATATGCACCTGGCAGGCACAGGCCTCCCTCCACTCTTTCCACTTCTCACAAACACGCGCGTCCTCCTTCCAGCTCTGACGGTATTTATCAAGTTCGTCCCACCATCTCCTTCGTTGCCTGCTGCGACCCCGCCTCACTGTCTCAGGGCACCAGTTTTGCGCTATTTTGGCCCACAGTTTGTCCGGTATCCGGCAGACATGTCCTGCCCACTGCCGTTTCCCATTACAGTTGAACAGCCTTTTGAGCCACGTCAACAGCTACGGAGTGCAGTAACGCGTAAGCGAATGATTTACAGGCTGATATTATTACGTCACAATTCTTTATTGTGTGTGGCACTCCCTCACCGGAGCACTCGCCTGTAATGTAACAATCCGAGATTTTATTTTGTAGAGAAACAAGTGACTGTTACAAACTGCTCGGGTCTCCTCACTGACTGGCGTAAGGCATACTCGTAAAAGCTAGGGTGTATCCACCGAAGTGGTGCGGAGATGTGCAAAGCGGCACACCGCTCACCGCACGCCGCACACGTCTCTTCTCATCTCCGCTACCCTAAACAATTGCAAGACATCTTCTTTTCTCTCTGCCTAACCATTTCCACTAAAGCTAAGCGGAGACGCGAAATGTAAATAACGAAACTCTATGGGTGGTTTAAAACACATAATATCTCATATTCGTCATTCTCGTCTCGTCTCGTCTCCACTTCGCTAGAGTCCAGCCCTAATGCTCGAATCTGAACTGTTACATTACAAGCGAATGCTTCCAGTAAGAGAACGGCTTGAGTATGTCTCACTTCACGCAATATGAGCTTCATCTTGATTTGAAAATAAATATGAGCACCGACGTTCCAGAAAAATAATGTTCTGTTCACGAGTTTTCGTGTGAAGCACTCTTGCACTCACACTTCAGACATTTCGACTTGTCAAAGGACCGTATATTACTTTCATCCTTTCATATTCAATTTGAAAATAATATAACCTTCCTAATATTTTATTTTGTGTTTCACTCTTAACCGAAATCGCATGAACACCTACGCACGGATAGATAATTGTATTGATGCCTAAATATTATTGTGCTCTTGGAATCTCAGCGCTGAGCCAAGTGTTGAAAATCCATCTGTGCGCTTTAAACATAACATAACATCTCGCCTTTAATCCCCGAAAGGTGAGACAGAGGTGAACCTAGTAGTGCACCCACATTTCGCCAGTTATGTTTCCCATGTAACCGGGGGCTATTGTCATCAGCCGGGCACAAACCCAAACTCCGTGCCTGCTACTGAGAAAGTCTGACGAGAAAAACATAAAAAGCAACAACATTCCGCAATCCGTTCCTAACTTCGTTCATAAGGAACGTTAAGTTCGACACATTCCGGTCACGAACTCCATCGATTACTATTGCGAAGGATTCATATGATTAGTGATATTGTCGTTATTAGTGTTATTATTGTTTTAGGTCTAATCAAAATGGGTTTAGGAGGTAATCGTGCGTGTGCACATGTTATCAGACAGATGTATCAAATAAGAAAACCTTTTACAAGCTTCAAATCAAATCAAATCATTTATTCGCATAGAATGTAGGTATTTTACAAAAAAGTTGGTAAAAATATATATATTGAACCCGTGCACATTCTGCCTGAGTATTGGCATGCAAAATTTAACAAATTAAGTTATAATCGAATTATTCTTCGAATTTAGTTTATTTTAGTTTTACTGAAATCATATGTGACACTGAGATACCTTAACTTATGCACAAAACAGTAAGTCGTTGCCCTGTTTTTATTATAAAATTGCATTAAAAATGTTTTTTATTTCAATGATAATTTGAAATATAAACTCCTCAAAAACAGCCCGCATTTTAATAATGCCCTTTTTATGCAACACAAAGCACATGAGTGTTATTTACAACAGAAACAGGGATCGGCTTGGCTTTACAATTTTTCTTTGTTCGTTTTTGTAATATCAACACATGACAGATAAATAACTTTGATGGACTTTATTATAATTGTCTATTAAACTTTAAAACATAGGGTGAAAGTTAATCTGTAACTTGTCTGAATAACGTGCAGCACATTAGGGTAGCAACACTATATAAAGCCGAAACAAATCACATTCGTAAAGTTGAATTCACTTTAAACCTTAAATTGGTTTCCAGCCAAGCTCGAGCACCAAAAACCACAGCTAAGCACATAAATCCGGCAGCAATCTAAAATGTTTAGTTTATCATCGCTGCATGTTTTCCTCCAGCCAGCTATTTGTTGGCTAAAACATTTTGTGGCTTCACTAAAACGAAGCATTCCGGAGCATTGAAGGGAGATTAGGGGTCAAAAGTCGAAGTTTCTTCAATATGAGCACTTGGAAACAAGTCACGCAATTTCTGAAGGGTTCAATAGAGGTGAACATTCTTACGCCCACAGCATCTAGTATAAGATTTAATGATAGTTAGACGTCAGACAAAACAATGAGCTAGAAAATTCCCACTTGTTTTTTATTTTTGAACGTACTCTTTTTTGCGTGTCCGCGGCGAGGCCCAAAATGGAGGTAATATTTTGAACTTCATTAATGAAAAAGTATTTCTCAACATTTTGAAAAGAAAAATAGTTAGTATAGTTTTATGAAACAGTGGAGCGGTACGGTATTACTAAGGAACATAGTGGTTAATGATGTCCCACAAAATTGAGAATTTCCCTACGAGAAATACCATAATAAATGCATAAAAGCTGTTTGCAAAATAAACCTGTGCAAAACATCCTGAAAACAGTTTATCTAAAACAGCTAGAAACAATAGTTGCGAATAAATATACACCCGCATTTCTGTTGTTTGTAACAACTTTACAGAGCTAAGCTGTGTCGGTGTATTGTTTTCATGCTAATCTGGAATTCTGAGAGCTTTGCAAGGAAATCAAGTCTTGTTTTAACAGATTTGTGTACTTGAAGTAGAAGCGAAGTGGTGGATCTGTGAAAATGGCCGTGACTTACTAAGATATAGATTAACTAGCTTATGCCCGCGGCTTTGCCCGCGTGGAGCTTTTTAGTTTTTTGTTCCACGGGATCGCACTACCGGGATAAAAAGTATACTATGTGTTAAATCCAGGTTGTAAACTATCTGTGTGCCAAATCCGATCAGTTGTTTTTGCGTGAAAGAGCAACAAACGACACAAACAAAAAAAGTTGACATTCCTAATAAAAGCAACAAGATCTCAACCTAATTAAGTAGGCATCTGGCGCTAATGACGAACAAGCAGACGGAATTCTAGGTGTTTGTATACACAGAGCTCATTTGTACGCACTCTCTCCTAAATGTAACAAAATCATGTTAATGTAGGTGCTGATAAAATTTTATGTAATGACATCACATAGTCACACTGATTATGAAGCTAGTAGGTAACTCTGTTAGTGATTTTTCTGTAAGTAAAAAATGTATAAGTGGGAGATTTTGTATGTATCGTCCGTATCTACAAAACTACGTAACTTGCTAAAGTCATTGCATTCAACCTATGCTACGTCCACGCACATCCATGTGACCATACATGCATGCTTTAGTTTTTTGTATGTTTTATTTTTATAGTATGTTATTTCAAGTTCTAGTATGAGGATTTAGTTTTCTACGAGATGGTCTTCAAAACGTTTGGGTAAGTAAATGATAAAAGCATAAAAGGGATCGCAGACGTCTTTAAATGTGTTGTTGAACAACACACAAAATATTGACTATTTTTTATTTTATTGATACAAATATTGAAATAGGCGTCTCTTGGAATATTAGAGTTAAAACATAAAATATATTATATCATGTCGCGGACGGTGTATTGTAGTTGAACGTTCGTAAGTAATACGAAATAATGGAAGTATATCAAAGTCAAAGTTTTTGCTAAACATAGGTGTAAAATTAAAGTTCAGAGATCTCTTTGTTCTACCGTCAACGGCGTACAAATATTAAAACACAATTAAAAGAATTTCTTAAAAAGTGAAACATACACTTTCAGAAACTTTCTCTCTGGGTGTGGGGAGTGGGATGTAACTTACAATGCGGGTTGACGGGTTTCACATGACTTACATTTTTTTATTCGAGTTCAATGCCAGGTTATCTACTTACAATAACCATCTAATTAGTATCAAAGAAGCAATCTCCGTAATATTAAGAACGTTCGTCTAAATTCTCAGTTTCAATATTTCAAATATTTTGTCGAACTTACTTTTTTTTTTGGAAGAAGAAGACATACTGACATACTTTATATATTTTGTTTTATGTATGTATATAAGTATTTATTATATTCTTAATATTCTTATATTCTTCTTTATATTCTTTGTATTTTCTTTTTTGTTATTGCACCTACTGTGTATTGTCTCTGCATCACCCTAACGTAGACTGGTAGAAAATGCCCAAGGCATTAAGTCCGCCTTTGTACAGTTTTTACTTGTGCATAAAGTTTGAATAAATAAATACTGTGCCTACCCCAAATAAATTGGGATAAAGGCAGGAGAATGATGCCTTACCTTTTAAACTTTTTGATATAGATTCGCCCTGGTAATGTTGCGACTACTTTTTTGCACGATTTCAATATTTACACCTCACGTGAAAGTGATTGGTGTTGTACGTTTTAACTGTTCACATCGAACGATTTTCCAACTCCAAATCATTGCAATCTATCTCCAAATACCTTCCACTATCCAATCCGTCAATTGTTCGAACATTCCGGAATGTTACCGAACAATTGAGTACTATTGCGTCATTTCCGGCGGTCATTATGACGAAAGGTTATATACTCTATGATTATGACGGGAGCCAATAGCTGTCGCTCAACGTGTTGTAATTCTTTGAATTACGAACAGGAACATTCAAACGAACCGTTTACAAGCATTTGAATATGTTTGTGGCGGTGTCTTTACCAGAAACTATCGGATTAAAAAATCGATTTAGAAAAAAAACACCAAAAAAATGGAAGATAACTTTACCTTCGGAAGTCGGTGACTATTGTTTGTTTCATTTTTTTGGTGTTTGTTTTTTTGGGAGTCTGTTATTTTTTTTTGCAAAAAAAGTTTTTATACCGTTTTTAGGTATCGTATCACACACAAAGCCTTTTCAACTATAAATTTCGCAATTTCTTTTACTTGAATAACAATTTTTACCTGATATTTTGATTTAAAAACCAAACTACTAAACCGATTTTGATAATTTCTATGGGACCAATGGGGAAATACCTATATCCTTTCAGATAAAGAAGATTTTTTTCAAATCGGTTCATAAATGACGAAGATATGAAGACAACAACACAACAAACACAAAAAACCTCCTCCTTCTTTAGAAGTCGTTTAAAAATATTATGAAACGCTGGAAATTTGCCGTCGGTCTTTGACAAGTCATCTAGTTATTGATTACCCATGAATGAATAATTTCTATTTGGGGTGTTCGTAATGTTGTACGGATTACGTGGTAACCGTTTTTGAGTCGATGTCCCTTCCACCCGGTATAATCTGGATAGGTGGTTTATATGGAGTGACTGTAATCTGACATCTCTGGGCAGCAGTACTGGCACCTATTTGCACAGTATAGAATGAGTTCCACATCAATTTTACGTCATGATGTTTTTTCACGCATGGGTCGCTCTTGGCGGTAGGTTAGACCAGAAAATCTGAGTATTAAACGCAAATTGACTTGATTCCAAGCTATAAAGAGCACGAAACTGTCACCAACATAACGAAAACGTAATAAAATTAATTTAGCTGCACATAACACCCGCTCGGGATTGGCAGTGTTCACTAAAACCTGGTATTATTTATTATGCTTCCAGTATGACGTAGTTATCCTGCGGAGCTGCGGTTAACCGAGAAGCTGCATGCTCCGTATTATTTTACACCGTGCAAATTTTAATAACTGAGTTAGTCGTAGCAGAGACCAGCTCTTATTTTAGCGGCGGCATTTATTTTTATCGTTTTTTTTTGTGTCGTCCTAAAATTACGCCGGTTTATTGAATTTTTTCATCAAGTAATCCTTGGTAGCTGCAAAGTATAGCTATGTGATGTACTTATTATTAAATAAAGTTAAAACCTTCGGAAAATTCTACAACGTAAAAAAAGTTGTTTAGTTCATAATATTTAAATGCGCGTACGTTACCATACGGTTTCTCAATTGTGGTCGTCCCGAACATGTTTGTAGTAGGCCTTTTGAATTTGAAAGAATCACCAGTAGTAAAAATAAAGTAGAGTAAAAAATTCTCAATTCAAAACTTTTATGACAAAATGCTTCACAACTAGATACTCAATGTATATCTACAGATTGTACATAGTAATAATCTACATTTCTTTAGATTTCCATTAAAGGAAATTGAAAGGTTTCTTGCATTCTCTTTCTATTTGAATGTCTCTGCCTCAGGAAATTGGATAATGTTATGCAGAGCTGGGGGGTAAAAATGGGGGTAAAGTTGCTGCAAACTGATCCGAACTTAGGTTTGGAAAAAAAATTGAAGTTTTCAAATATTCCAAGCTTAGCCCGAATTTGGAATGGTGCCAGACTAACGTGTCTAGAAACAGGATAAGATAGATAATTTGACATGACTGCCTTCCTTCCTCACTTCCTGTAAATGTGGGAACGTCTTATGTAGGTAGACACAAGCTTCCTTCGAGGTTTGTAAGCTTTGTGCTTACTGTAATTAACCTTAAATATTTATGGTGGATTGGTGGTGTTTCGATTACAGATATTTGTTTACTGTTTATACCATAGTAAAACAAAAATAGTCTCCACTGTTTTGATTATCCTAGATGTTTTTTTTCTCCTATGCCTAAAAAATAAATATTTATAATAAATATAACTTAATATAAAACTCTGGCCACATGGGACGCGGGATACACAGCGCCTGTTAGAACACCTTCATCCAAATTATTTGCTACACTTTCGTCCCACATCCCGTGCTGAATTCGCTTCAGTTTGGACAGAGCTTAATATGGAGAAAAAATGAACCAGGAATTAAATAAAAACAAAGCTTATATAGCTTTCTAGATAACTAGCGCCCGACACGCCGAGTGTTTTCATTTCATCAAGTCAGATGTGAGTATGAACCCAATATATTTTGCAAGCTAATAAAATCACACCTAAAAATTTAATTTAATAATATCAATATTCATCAAATCAGTTTTGTGTAGGTACAGGAAAATGTTTCAATTAACATATCATCACGCCTGTAATTCCCGAAAAGGTCTGCATGGATTAGAGCCTATGAGTCGGACTCGTAGGTGATAATTTCATTGGTATGATTCACAGTTGTATTTAATTGATAAATGAATATAGGGCGACCGCAAAACCTTGAGAAAGGATTTTGCCCTTGTTTCATACAATTCAGTGTAAGTAGTGATACACAAATAAAGTTGTATGTTTTAATGTGTGTGTGTCAAATAAACTCCTGAGACTCCTAGTATTGTTAATGTTTTGCTCCAGTTTATCACGTTTCGTCAACATTTTATAGACTTAGACACTGTAATGAGCACTATTTGTTGTTAGCACACGAAGCCTCTATTTTCAAGAAAATTGGAGCAAAATTTTACATCATTAACTTGGGTTTTAAGGTATACAGGCATACATATAAACACTGCACGGGTAGCATCGTCTCTCGAAACTACATAATAAAACGCGGAAACTCAATATTGCAACGCGAGGGTGGAACTCCTACGCTAAACCGGTCACCACGTATTCTTTTTATATTTTGAAAGAAATAAAGAAAAGCATTTATTTGAACCGCTGGAACTGGAAAAAAACAAATTGATTCCAAACACACATCATCATACATATTCATTATTTTTTCGTCATTCTGAACCCCCACATATATTTTTTTCTGCGGTTATTAAAAAAAACAGCTGTTTCCTACAAAACTGCAATACCTACACGTCAAAATGCACTGAACAGCTGATTTTTCTTTTTAATAACCGACGAAAAGTTTCTGTGTGGGGGGGTTCAGAATGGTATACTGAACACGTGGTGACCGGCTTAGCGGCGCTGTCGCTTCCAACCTGTATAAGTATCGTGACGGCATCGCCTTGGATCGGGGTCCAGAAAGTGAAAATAAGGTGAAGTCATGAGGTGATGACGATTCGGTGCAATGAGTGTGCTACAATCTATCCTCGGAAGTAGCTTCTGCTCGCGACAGAAACGTATACGGCATTTTTGACGGCACGGTTGACGCAGTGGTTGCTGCTGCGCTGCGTGTCGCGGGTTCAATTCCCACGTCAAACCAATATTTGTATGGCTTGCTATGTATGTTGTACTTTATGTAAATATGTTGAAGATTATTTTGGTATAAGTATTACGTCAAAATGATGTACAATTTCGGAGATATCGGGGCTTGTTTCGAAATCTTTTCAGTCAATAATTGAATTAGGGCCAATTTTTTTTCTTTACAATAATGGCATATAACGAAAATGTATTCAATCATAATTTAAGTTGAGCATATTTTTAAGATGAAACAAATATTTTGATGGTCTATATTCAATAGAATCTACAATTTAGAGCTCCCAAATAACGTCTCCGTGAGTTTTTGTCTAAACATGCATCGGGAGAATGATTAGTACTGAATACATTAATGATTTATCTTAAATTCGCTTTATTATTATTGTAGTAGAGGAAACGAACTATTTATAACAAGTAATTGTTATTTCAAACAACGAACAGATAACATACAATTTCAACGAGAAAACCTTGTATTGCGTTTTGTTGTAATACGCCTCTTAAGTACTTACTATATATTTTCATTAATTTACTTATTCTATTAATATTTCATGTGCAAGTCAATCTATTCTTATTTTAATATATTTAAATTATAATATTACGTATTTGCTTACTCGTTTAAAATCGTTCATTATTAAATATAATTATGTTATTTATAGTTATGTATTTTTATTGAACGTGTCCGTTAGATATTCTTGTACTGTGTAATAGCTTTTTTTCAATTAAGTATTGCTTTAACTTATTTAAAAATATACTGGTTTTATTTTGTTGTTTTATGTCTTCTGGTAATTTATGATATATTTTTATTGACATTGAGTACGGACTCGGTGAGCGTATTAAAGCGGGAGGTGGCAATTTAGTCTGTTTTTATGGCGCAACGAATAATTTGTTTGTATGTCTCCCCGTGTGTTGTAAGAATCTGGATATTTTCAGACTAGTTTACATAATACTAAAATATAAATACTAAGGTAAGAATCTTGTGTCCCTGGAAGTAAGGCTTGCAACTATCTGTTGGTTCTAAATTGGTTATTATTCGTATTAGCTTTTTTTGGAGGGTAAAGGGAGGTGCTATTTCCCCATAAGATAATGCCATTGTTAAACCTAGAGGGGCATACGCGTAGTATATGACTAGTGCGGTTTGTAGGTTTGTAGTCTTTTTGTGTCTATTGTTAAGCCTAGGAGAGTGAAATTGTTAACTTTTTCTAATTTATGTTGATTAAAAGTAAAATCTCAAAAGATCGTAAAAAATCTAGTCGATCTTTCAAAAGCCACTGTTACCTGTAATCAGTTGACATCAGATCTGTAAACAAAATACATAATTACAAGCAAGCGAAAACCGCGAATGAACTACTGAATCAAGTTAATTAGTACCTAGTTCAACTTTAATGCGCTCCGAATCTCGATTTGACGCCGACAATGCGGTTTTGTGAAACAGCTTTTAATTTAACTCAGAGAACTATTTTATCTCATTCTACAGGACATTTTGTTTGTCAACTTAAATAAATGGAAAATACCTAACCAGAGCTTGGAAATAGTATTTACGTAACTAAACCACATAACTAAATTTACATTTCACATAATTATGTGTTGCTTAAAAAAATATTCAGCACAATTTTCTATTTAAATATCACTTTTGCGGGCTTTCAGATTATTTTCAGCGTACGCAAAGTTCAGGGGGGTTCAAAATGATGTACTGAATAAGTGCACCTTGAATATCTTTTAAAGCTGATCCTCAAGCATGTCATCCTCTAGATTATACATAATACTACTAAAAATCATGACCCAAGTATATGAACCGCCAACTACACGAAGAAAAATCCATTAGTACCTCACTTTCTTTATAATTTTGTACACTCGCTTCAAAGTAAACTCTACCTTGAGCTAGTTATATTTTTTTAAGGCGAATGTGCTAACGTAGGCCTCGAATATATAAAAATAAGTTCGTCACACTATTCCTAAATTGCAACTCCTGAAAGCCAGAATCAACAGCGGCAACGTCCAGAACAGAGCCGAGACAAGAAAGCTCACTACTCGACCGGTTCCACATAAATGATTCGACTGTCCGATTCGCGAAATTGTAAGGCAGTTTAATCGGGATGTTTCGTAAAGATCACAATATAATAAGTGACAGTACCGATACAAGAATTATTTACAAAGAAATAAAATCTTATACATAAATATAAAACAAAGTCGGGTTTGTTACATCACTTATAACTCGAGATCTGTTGGACCAATTTAATTTTGATGGTTATTGATTTGTTGGATTTGTCTCCGCCTATTTGTCTAGAATAGCAGAATAAATCTTAAAAACAATGAAAAATCGACGAATAAAAAAATTATGAAAGATAAATCATTTTCCCAAAATGTTCCTTGGTTTCGTACCTGTCAAACATTTGATGTCCATCCTGTGGTAGTAGTAGGTAGGTAGTAAGTAGGCAGTAGGTAGGGAAAAGTGCATCACAACGCATACAGCTACCAGCCGGGTACAGCTTGTAAATAAATAAAACATAAAAAACAAGCTCCTAATAAAATGAAAAGAAGGAAATTAACAGTAACCGTCGACGAGTAATTTCGTGAGATCAAGACATGACTATCATAAAAATGTGTTGTCACCATAACCAAAGGAATGTTTAAATATTTCGCTTATGGTGGCGCGTGTGTCGGGTCATTTAGTTCCCTTCAAAATGGTTGAGTTAAATGATGACTGATCCATGCGTCATGTTCGTGAACGGCCGCTGTCAGTAGGGACTGGTCATCTCGTAGCTGCCATGGATTATTGTATTTTTGAATTGTTAATTTTATCTTTTTACTCTGGACGCTCTTACTCGCACGTCTTTCTACATCGTTCTCACATAATATATGTGTAATCTCGACATGAATGATGTAACCAAGACTTTGTAACAATGTAATGATTTAAAAGAGTGTCCATGGAGTTTCTTGCCCATTCTTCTCCATAGAGATCTACGCTTTCGAATGGGCAACTACAGTACTTTCACAAGTTATTATGCCCTGTGACTGGGACTGTAGCTTAGTTCTTTTTGTGTTTTGACATTCGAAAGTGCCTGTAATGGTCTAATGGAAATAAATGCTTTGAGTTGTTTTTGAGTTTAATGTTTTCATGAAACAGTGATATTTTCTACCAATTTTAAACTTTAAAAGCAAGTGAATTTTTATTTCGCGGTCAACCTTACAACATCCCCTTAACGAAGAGCAAACATTTTGAGTGTTACCTTACACGTTCATCATAAGAGCTTAATAACCTTTGTGCCTCTTTGTGAGAGCTTGCTCAGTTTTGGTAAAAGAAAATTTTCATTCATTTAGTACTTTAACAAGTAAACTAATTACTTTTGCACGAGGATACCGTGTTTAATTTTGGCAAATATTTTTAATGTGTGCTTTGGTTTCTTCATGATAACGAAGTGGTGACTTTGAAGTTTTACTTCGATGAAAGAAAATATTTTAAAGAAACAAAATTTAAAATACTACAGTCTACTTATTAAAAAAAAAAATATTAACCGAAGCCTGCGTCGTTGGTCTAGGTAGCAAGCCCGATTGCTGAGCATGACTACCTGCGTTCGATTCTCAAGTCGGGCAGTGTTATTTTGTTTTTCCATGACCAATTCCTCAGTAGCAGCCAAAGAGTCTGGATTTGTGGCCGGTTCATGGTAATAGGCTCGCCCTCTGTAACACGTCACTTAAATTTAACTGGCAAAATGTGGGAGTACTATTACGATTAGGTACACTTCCGCCTAACCCTTCGGCGATGTTATACACGGAAGAGTAAATTCTTAGGCTAGGTGCTCATAGAGGCGACGACAGAACGGGATGCGGTCCATGGATAAGGAAGATAAACGGACTCTTGTCCTTGGCATGTTCGTTAATTAATGATGAAATGTATATTGCAGTATTGTACCTAAATAGCCCAAATATAGGAATAACCCTCGAAGTCAAATGAAGTCGAATTAAAGTTCCACACCACACACATGCTAGTTTGTTTCAAACCAAAAAGAAACGAACTTTTTTAAACACAAAATCCATGATAATATAATTATGCTAAATCTATGACTTAGTGAAGCCATTCACTGTCGCAACTTGCTCGGAATAACGAATAATTTTAACAACTTTCGCCAAAAAAAACTTCGCCGTTCCACGGAGGATAGATAAAATTTATTCACTTTCTGTACCATTACACGGCTTGATGGGGCGACGCGGCGTGAATGGAACAGATATCTGGTACCTTAAAAAAATAATTAACTAACAAGTCACGTCTAGGCTGAAAAAAGATTTCTGCTGAGGTAGGTACTTATGTAAATTGAAGTGTTGGTCATGAAACTTAGACGTCTTCAAAACTAACTCGAAGATCGAATAACATTTTTGTTTTCTTATATTTTCGTCATGGGTTTTTTAGCCGCTATTAGAAGAAATGTCATAGAAAAACTGTTATTCCATATTTTAGTGAAGCCAAATCGCATGTCCTCAAAAAAACCGTCGTAACACAAAAAAAAACAGTTTTGAGATATTATACTTTAAAGTTTTTTTGTGTCCGGCCGATGATATCCGTAAAAAACATTCGCGTGTGTCATTCTGTGATTTAATTATTTTCGCAGAACCTACACTTGGAGTTTTTTTTTTCAATTATAGATCAAGGAGAATTGACATTGAGATGGGTGTTATCTAAAAACCTAAAATTTTTGTGTTATTACAGTTTTTTAGAGGACATGCGAAATAGCAAAATAACATATTTTACCGACACAAACCGGTTGGTAGCAAGGTTGTAATAGCAAGTTGATTATGATCTTGTTCGATATGGCTGACCCATCTCTCGATTTTTTTTTTTTATTTTGTTAAAAAAAAACATCGTCAACAGAAATTAATGGAACGGTAACACAAAGGAAGTTAAGTTTACCCCAATATTAAAACCAATAAACAGATCAATTGAAATGGAAAATTTCATGATCACAGCGAGCGACGGAGCTGCGCTTGCTCTGTCCGCGTCGCTGGCTAAATAATAACTGCCGCATAAGTTGCGTAGGTCGGTCCGTGGATGGGTGACCATCCATTACCTAGCTCAGCGTAGTTCACCGTTGAACAAATACTTTTCTCGAACCGCGCCACAACACCCTCTCCTCAGCTTTGTGCTCCTAGTCTGGCTTTGCCAACTTTTTAAGTTCGTCGGAAAAAAAAAATTCCCTCTGTCCCACGGCTGGCCAAAGGCGTCCCCAGGTCTTTCTAAGAGCTCTTTTCCCGTGCCACCTCGAACCAGCCCTGGCGGTATGTTTCCAGGTCGTCGCGCCAATTACGTCACCGCGGAAACGGTGGTATGGTATTATATTATATGTGGTGAGGCATTATTCCAAGGTCCCAAACACATTTTACTATTTCAGTAGAAATATATCTATGCTTACAAATATTGCTCCTACATCGCCACAAAATCCATTGTTATTAAAAACCTTTTAAACATAATTGTCGTAGGTGTCAATCGTTCTTGACCCCGTATTTTGGAAGTTTCCTTTCAATCTAAACTGGACCTAAAGCTCTATAACATAAGGTAGTTTATACGAAAATATTTGGTTTAACGTGTGAGTTTCACACAATCGGATACGTCGAATATATCTTTTCCTGAGGCTTTGCCTTTACATAACACTTGGTTGGATAAAGTGATGTCGGAGGAAAATTTTATCTTTTTATACGTAGCGTAAACAATAGGGGGTGGGAGTGGTAGGAAGGGTAGCGTATAACCTGGTCTGTTGATACTTCGATGATATGGGTTAGGGGTTGAAACGGTGACGTGTTGGAAGATAGGCAGAGACTCATGGAGGTTTATTTTCGTTTATAGGCAACTTTGTAAATGACTCATGAACTATTATAGTAAACGCCAGGTAAACGTGGAATAACGGTCATTGAACTACATACATTTATTGACATACTTAATTCCGAAAACAATAATAATGACATAAAGCTGTCCTGAATCGACATCTATCGTGATCCTTTCCTTTTTTTAGTAATGAAAAACGATTCATAATTGATTGTCCGCGTACCTACGCAGAGAAATTAAGGAAAGGGCAGTGAACTTTATTCCACGTTTATCTGACGCTTACTATACCAAGGTTTTATTACACTGCAACCAACTTGGATGTAGCGTGGTTGACCCAGTCCTGACCTAACGTAACAATCGAGGTGCCCTATGATCGCCTTTAACCCAATTTGGCCTAGGACAAACTAGTGTGGCCTGAAATCGGGTTTAACCGATAACATATACACTTAGAAACTCGCTTCGCATTCTTTTCTCGTGTTCACATTAGTTCTGTGATTTTTCGAGAGCGAGCGCATAACCGAATGCGTCACAAAAAAAATCACGTTCCGTGTTTTTTGACGTACTTAATTTTTAAAAGACATGTACGTGGTTTAAGACGTTTCATTTTTCACGATTCGTGGTCCGTGTGAACACGGGCATTTAAAATGAATTTCCGCCGTCAAAAAAAAAATAACGGATCGTGAAAAAAGACGATTCGTCAAAAAAAAAACGATACGTCGCCGTGTGAACGGGCTGTATGAGTTTATTTTTGTGTGAACAAAGTCAAACGTGACCGAATCAGTATGCTATACTTAACTACATGTAAATATTTATGAATATAGCATTATTTTAAACCAAAATAAAACCTTATTTAAACCTCCAGTCGAAAATGCAATCTTCTATCATTTATTTTGCTAAGGAGTTCATAAATTTTGGATTAATGGTCATTCATATTTCGCTGAATAAATATATTCTGTCGTCTTTAGTACGTGATATGACTTATTTTGAGGAGTTCTTAAGCCTTTAATATTTTGTATTTTTAACCAACTTCAAAAAAGGAGGAGGTTATGTATCATCAGCATCTTTTTTTTCATGTCACCGATTTCTCCGTGATTACTGGTTCAATTTAAGTGATTATATACAAAAGTGAGTAACATTGTACTAAAATAACCTTCAGAACACTTATGTTCTCGTATGTAGATATCTCTTAGAGATATCTACTTATTGTCGAGCCCACGCCTGTCCTCTCATACCTACATACGTTAGTACTAACGCTGTACCATAATAACATTGTTTTACCAGATAATTTAAAAAAAAAAGTAGCCAAAAGTAGTTTCGTTTAGTTCTTCTCCTCGGCGTTTAATAAGTACCCATGTAGGCCTATGTGAAATAAAATAATTTGATTTTAATTTTGAGACCGACCGGACCTTTTTCCCTGAAAGCCAGAATCAACAGCGGCAAACTACAGAAAAGCACCAAGGCACTAAGTGCAGTGCGAAAATTATTTTTAGCGACAGTCTCTCTGACCTCCACAGCCCAGTTAGTACTAGGTAACACGATACCCCTTGGTAAAACTGGTTGGCAGAGTTTCGGGACTACTTGTAACGACTGTCAAAGATTAACAAATGACAGCCAGGATTCAGTGGGTAGTCACCCATCCATGGACCAACCGGCTTAACCTATAGATCGACCGAGCGGCTGTTATTATTTAACCACGAGCTCATTTTCTGTTGATACATGCTCTCTAACAGCCCATGGTAAACAGAACATCCTCAAATTTGTAACCAACGCTTAATTGCGGCAAGGTCAACCGCCTGACAAAAGGCACCATTGCGCACCAATACAACAATTAATTATGGATTCACAAACACAGCAGTCAGTTTGCGGTTAGCGGGAGTGGTCGTACCACGCCGAGCAAGGCGGGCTCGCTGAATTACTTGCGTGAAAATCAGCGATAGACCGAGAACGCCCGCAAATTGGTATTAATTGATTCACTCGGTATATAAGCATAAAGACTATTTGGATAAGATATATACTTCTTCTTCTTTATCGTGTGGTTAGTGCCTAACCTGGTGTCAGAGTTTTTTTGCCGCCCATGGGCCTCTGACTTGGCTTTACATGCCGTCGAGAAATATCGCTCAGGCATGCTGGTTTCCTCACGATGTTTTCCTTCACCGAAGCAAGTGATAATTTACACAATACGCACATGATTCCGAAAAATCAGAGGAGTGCCTTGGGTTCGAACTCGAGACCTATGACTTGGCAGTCCAACGGTCACACCACTAGGCTATCACTGCTTATATATAGTTATACTTTATTGAAATGAGATGTTGGTCTGTTTGGTACAAATTAATAAGGCATGGTTGGACTTTATAAACAGAGGTGAATTAAAACACCGTCCACGAAAGAAATATAATATTACGGGAGGTCACGACATTTTTTGTAACGACATCCTAAATGGGTTGATATGATAAAGAGCAACTCGCTGATGCCAAATATGTCGAAGTGGTTGCATTAAGTGTGTGGCGCTTGAAAAACTAGTTATCGTAAACATAATACTTGATTGTACATAGTCCGGTGCACCGTGGATAATATTTGGGCCAAATTGTTCTTTAAATCGATACTAATTAATACTAAAAATAGAATAGAATGGTTTATTTGCATAGAATGTAAGTAACATTTACAGTTCAGGTGTTACAATGCTTATAGGAAGGAGTCCTTGTACATTCTGCCTTTGAGGCATGCAAAATTAATATGAACATTAAATACAATAACAAAAACGAACTTAATCTAACAGCTTTAAATTAATATGTGGTACATCATACAGTCATGGCTAAGGCTAAGGCTAATTATAATTAACTAAAATTTCAAATCTAAATTATTTCATAATTAAAGTGTTTTATCGGCTAAAAACTGTGTTACAGAATAATAACATTTATCTAACAAAAGTGTGGTAAGTCACTTTTTAAATATTCAAAATTATTGATCTTTAATATCGTTAGGAATTTTATTAAACACAGTTTAAACACAATAAAACTTTTTTTTTAACAGTGCAGTCTTATATGCACCTGTATACAGCAAGTTTTGGTAGTGAGATCTCATGCTCACACGAGCAAACCCACGGGCAAAACCTAGACAATTTACAATTTCTTAGCGAAAACCTCTAAGGATTATAATCTCCCCAACATGGCGGGTATTCAGTAATCGTTTGTTGTTAACTCACATGTACAACACGCTGTCGGTAGCTATGCCAACACAACAGATACGAAGAGCTTCCGACGCTCTCCCGTGCGAAATGTTATAATAAGCGATACACCATGTTACATGCATGAGTATGCAAGCTTACAAAGACTTGTATAAGTATGTGGAAGAAAATAGGGAATAATATTGTCGAAAAGAGCACGTTGCGGTTTAAAAGAAGATGTAGTGACACAAATTGAAATGAGTATGCTTAGATGGTTTGATCATGTGGAGAGGATGACTGAAAGGCGACTAACAAAAGGTAGGTATTTAGAAGGACATACATACATACCTTATTGGTGAGGTTCTTCAGAAAGGTCAGGTGCGTAGTACCTACTCGTAACCGGCGTTCGTGTATGACCAGATGTATGAACGTGGAGGAGGCAAAAGGAGTATGTAAGGATCATAGCAGGTGGCGTTCTGTGGTTTCTGCCTACCCTCATATGAAAAAGGCGTGAATTTATGTATGTATTGTGGAAAAGGAATATAATACCTATTTTCTGCAGTTCCACCTTTTGTCTAATTGCACTAGAGTCTAGACTAATAGTTAAATGACATAATTGCCAAGTCTGTCACGTTACACTCTTACTGCACCAACCAGTTGGGTATTGCAAGTAGATTTGTAGAACTATCCGCCGTTAGTCTAGTTATCTTATGTCGCAAGAGCTGAGCAAGAGGTTCTGGGTTGGATTCCCGGGTCGGGAAAAGTGTTATTGGGTTTTCCATTAGAAATTTCTCAGTAGCAGTCACGGAGTCTGGATCTGTGTTATGTTGATGGCAGTAAGCTTGCCCCCTATTACGTGGGACTTTGACATAACTGGCGAAAAGTGAGTGTACTATTAGGTACACATTTGCTTAACATAAGGTATATTGTTAGGTACATGACAAAATTTATTGTCATGTAAAATTGTTTGTAAAAACCTACTAACCTAATCAGTGTAAGCTTCGCAAGTTGGGAACAGTTGGTCCCGGGGTTTTCCATCAGCGATCTCTGTGTAGTAGCTATGTGTGTAGCTCTGTAGCAGAGTCTATATCTGTGTACGGTTAATGACAAATAGGTCTGCCCGTAAATGTATGCGATCGTTGAACTTAAGACATTAGCATAGCAGTAAACGATAAGCCACCGTACATGTCAGTCCCTTGATTGGGAACTAAGAAAACATACATATACCTACGTATAGTCGACCCCTTACTTACTTAATCTCCCTAGGGTTTAATGTCATTGTCACTTGAACGTCATAAAGCGACAAGATTAATTTGTATATGAGATGTGACAGTTTCGAATTCAGTGAAGTTAAATTTACTTACTGGGTTTTTTGTCAAAAGTGGTGAAGTTATTACAGGGACTTTAGATAAGGTCTTGCACTTTCTCTCGTCACGATTCGTAGGTACTATTTGCTGATTATTAAATTCATCTAAATTTATTGGGGCCCATGGGGTCCAAGTGCCCACCTAGTCTTTCGGGGCATCGTCGTCGTCGACTCTTCTCGTGACCAGAGGGCTGGCCTGTTTTTTGGTCAAAGAATCAGCATTACCAACCAACGTGGCAATGCTGCCAACCTTCTGGGCACTATTCCTGTTGACAGTGATGTGGACAAATTTTTTTGACACCTTGCCTTTTCTTTCTTTTCTATAGATATAGTAGATATGTACATATCTAGATACATATTTTAATTACCATTTTAAGTTTCGTTTTAGATAATTATGTAAATTGGACAATAAATAAATGAATAATTTACTGCATCCGACGTTCAAATAAGGTCCGTCGATACATCTTGAAAATCAACAAAAAATAATATTGAGAGTCGCTTTTCGTGTCTTTATGTGACCACGTTATTCTTCTTTAGTAACGTATATCGATGCTGTTTTTGCCATCCTTTCGAGAAATTCGGGATTGATCCGGATGCTTTAAATGTATGAGACATTAATATTAAACTAACAAATCCTAAAGAAATCTCGATCTTCTGTCCAGTCGTAAAAACCTGGCGAAGCAGAGGAGGTAGCTTGTCCACAAGGTGTAACATTATAAACGCAAGACCTTCCGTGTGGTCTCTCGGACCATGAAACGAACTTTCGTTCTACGAGTTCTTGAGATTCGTAAAAAAAAATGACTAATAAGAACTGACGCGATCTTAATCGGTCTTAATAAAGACCCATACAAATTCTTTTTTTTGTTTTTTTTTTTTTTAATTTATTTTTTTGCTGTAATAAGAGCAACAGAAGCCAAAACAACAGTTTTTAGAATTCTTGTCTGTCTGTATGTTTGTACGCGCATCACGCAAAAACTACTGCATGGATTTGAACGTAGTTTTCACTGCTATACTGCTAGATGCCTAACTTAAAATATAGGCTACATTTTATCACAGAAATGTTCTTTTTTATTTTTGTTTCTAAGTACCACACGTACGAAGTCGCGGGAAAAGGCTAGTACTTAATAATATTATAAAGGGTTAAAGTTTGTATGTTTGGAAGTAGGAGGTAATCTCTGAAAGTACTCACCCGATTTCAAAAACTGATGGAAGCTACACTATTGATTTGACGACCCGAATGGCGCAGCGGTAGTGAGGCTGCCTTACGTTCATAGGGTTCCGGGTTCGAATCCCGGTAGGAGCAAGTGTTTGTGTGATAAGCATAGACATTTGTTACCGAGTCATGGATGTTTATATGTATAATAAGTATGTATTTACAAACAAAAAGTATCTATGTAGTATATCAACTATCTAGTGTCCACGACACAAGCCTCGTTGCTTAGTGTGGCACTAGATGGCGCTGTGTGTAATGTCCAGCGATATTATTATTTTCGGAAAGTGTTTTTCTTCTCAGCGCTTAGACTGGATATTAACTACATTTACGGGCCGAAACCAGAGTAAATGTAGCGTGTGATGTGTAATTTTTGTGTATGTCTATGTGTTGTGATGAGGTCCTATTTCATTCTCTTCTATCTGCATGAATTTTCTAACAATTCTACATGTATTTAAAATCGCAGCTTTTTGCAGTATGATGTAGATGGATTCTTTTAGGTCTAGTAATTTTAAACTATGGAGAAGATGATTTGGTATAACGCCTGTTGTGGAAAGGACTATAGGAACTACATATACTTTTTGTTGTCGCCAGATTCTAGTCACTTCATCTTTGAGCTCTGCGTACTTACTAATTTTTTCTGTGATTATCTTCTGTATGTTGCGTGTATTGGGGACAGCAATGTCTATCAAGTAAGTTACTTTGTTTATTTTATCCTGTAGGATTATATCCGGTCTGTTGTAATGGATTGTCCTATCAGTGAGAATGGCCCGATCGTAATAGAGTTTATGTGTTGTATTTTCTAGGGTAGGTTCTGGTTTATAATTGTAGTAAGGAGTGTTGGTATTTTGAATGAGTGTGTGTTTGAGTGCTAGTTTTTGGTGAATGACATTGGCCACCTGATTGTGCCTGTGAGTGTAGTCGGTCTGCGTGAGGGTTGTGCATGCTCCTGTTATGTGCTGGATGGTTTCTGGTTGGATGTGACATTTGCGACATTTATCATTTGTTACTGTAGGATCTTTGATTATGTGTTTTCTGTAGTTTTTTGTGTTAATGATCTGATCTTGAATAGCTATTATAAATCCTTCAGTTTCCGGGAACAAGTTGCCTATTTTGAGCCACTTATTCGAAGCTAATTTATTTATGTGGGATTGCTCTAAGTCGTGAGGATGCCTACCGTGGAGTACTTTCCTCTTCCAGTCTTCTATTTTTATTATTATTATTACTATTGCCGAATTCTATAAAATGTGTTATTCATGCTGCACACCAAAATGACGCAATTACGTGATAACAATAGGAAAACCAGCGGCAAATGTGCCAATTGACGTTCAAGGGGAAAAAGATTAATCGACGCGTACGTATGTGACCCTGGAAGAATTATTAGGTCAGACCCATTAGCGTGATTGGTGTACACCTACAAAATGTACGTAGTTGTCTTATTTGTAGAATATTTAGCTTTGATGCAGTTCACGAAATACTGGGTGAGCTTGTCGCTAAATAATAGCAGCCGCGCGGGTCGGTCTTCAAGGTTAAGCAGTGCTTGCCTAGGTTGGTCCGTGGATGGGTGAACATCCATTATATACCGAGCTTCCTCCGTACCTTAGAAAGCAAGTTAAGCCATTGGTTCCGGCTGTAATTTGTAGATCTTTGACAGTCGTTACAGGTAGTCAGTGGCCCAAAAACTTCAACACTCAGAGCTCACTCACACGGCTTCCGTCATTGGCGATCCGTCATAAAACACGATAGGTCATGACGGCTGGACGTTTTCAATGCATACGGAATCGTGTTTTATCACGATCCGGCAAAAAAAATGGTATTACATTACCTATAGTTCCGTGATTCGCGAGCGCATTAGCGAATCCGTCACAAAAAATTCACTATTCGTGTTTTTTGACGTACCTGATTTTAAAAGACGATACGTGTTTTAAGACGTGTCCGTCATTTTTCACGATTCGTGATGCGTGTGAACTCGGGCATTTAAAAAGCATTGCCGCCGTGAAAAAAAAACAATACGTCAAAAAAAAAGAATCGTCGTGTGAGTTTTAACAAGGGGTATATACGTAGCGTAGTATAACGGCCATATTGAAATAAGCTTCGATATGTGTCTCTTCGCGCCCGTGAGAACTTTAGAAAAATATTTTATTATTTCCCGTTTCCGGCTACTAAACACTTCGTTAACATTGTAAATACACAACATTGTTACGTCTCTATACCTACCAACAGTCGATGTCGAAACAGATACAGAGTAAAATGAGCCTTACAATGTTTGTTTAAAACACATCGTTGGTCAACTGAATTTTATAACGGAAGGTCCTTATACTTGACGACTACAATATAGAAATATATTATGCACAATGTCGCCAAGTATTGACGACATTGTGCACACTATAATGAAAATGAACTGGCTATTTTAAATATCGTAAAATTGTTCCCAATACATTACAATAGGTATTAACTTTGACGACTTTGATGACCCGAATGGCGCAGCGGTAGTGAGGCTGCCTTACGATCACAGGGTTCCGGGTTCGAATCCCGGTAGGAGCAAGTGTTTGTGTGATGAGCATGGACATTTGTTTCCGAGTCATGGATGTTTACATGTATAATAAGTATGTATTTACAAACAAAAAAGTATCTATGTAGTATATCAACTATCTGGTGTCCACGACACAAGCCTCGTTGCTTAGTGTGGCACTAGATGGCGCTGTGTGTAATGTCCAGCGATATTTATTTATATTATTTATTTCTAACTTGACTGGACTGCTTTGTTGGTCGTAGTGGTCGGAAGCGCGACTGCTGAGCATGCGGTCCAGGGTTGGATACCCAGGTCGGGCAAAGTGTAATTGAGTTCTCAGTAGCAGCCACGGAGTCTGAATTTGTGCCCGGTTAATGGCAATAGGCTCGCCCCCTATTGCATGGGACTTAAACATAACTAGTGAAATGCGGGTGTACTATTAGGTACATCTCTGCCGAACCCTTCGGGGATTACAGGCGTGATTTTATGTTAGGTATTATGTTGTATTGTATGAAAGGAAATCTTGATGACTTTTTGTTCACATTCATACCCAAAACTTTAGTAATCTACATTTTCCTCAAAATACCATGAAGTAAAACAAGTTCATAAAGCTTCTTGGAAAATTAGCTGCTTGTGGCTACAAAATCAGCCGATAACGTTCACACTGCTGGCACACACCATTATTCACCACGTGGGGTCAGTGCGGGTCGGTTCAGCACTTCTAGTGCGATTCGTTTATGTATGCATCATTATAACATCACGCCCGTTGGTCCAGAAGCTTTGGGCAGAGGAGTACCTAATAGAACCCGCACATTTCATCAGTTATGTTTTTTTTTTTGCTTTTGCTGCCCACACTAGGAATTTCTCCTATGTCGTGGTTGCGTTTACAAGTATTTAAACTCATATACACAAACAGCCAGACCCGGAAAAATTACCTGTCGGTCATACAAATATAATAGTTGTTCCGTGACGGGATCGAACCCGCGACGCGCAGCGCAGCAGTCAATTGCTCAGCCACTGCGCCAACCGTGTCGTTCCGCGTTTAAGTCCCATGTAACAGAGGGCAAGCTTATTTTTAACAACTCTTCTTGATTGACTTGACTTCGTGGCTGTTTCTGACTAATTCCCGACGGAAAAACCCAAGAACACTATGTCCGACCTGGGAGTTGACCCAGGACCGCAATTGAAAAAGGTTGTCTGTAAGAAAACCCAATTCTTGCTTAAGTGCGCCTCTGTACATTCGCTATATTATAGCATATTCGTATGTTTAACTATTAATTTTGTGTGCATTAAAGAATAAGATTAAAGACCTCGCGTTCAGCAATGGTGCTCACGACCACCAGACTAACGAAGCAGTCATTTCGATGTTAACAATAATTGGGACTGAGTTGAGTAAGTGAGTAGTGGGACAAAATTGAACGTAAAACTTTCCCTTTGCCCCATTGGCTTCGGCAGCGCGAAATAATCCAAAAGACAGCTGTGGTTGTATTACGAGTAATTACTACACAAATGTATATGGGCACATTTATGTATGCAGCCGACCGTACAACGCAGGGAATTCCACATCCCGATTGAACGAATCGGGATAATCCCGTCAACGAGCGAGTAGGTAGGTAACATTACATGCACAATCCCGAAGGGATAGGCATTGGTGTAGCTAATAGTACATACACATTTCGCCAGTTATGTCATAGGTGGCGAGCCTTATGCCATCAACCCGGCTCAAATACAGACTCCGTGGCTGTTATTGACGTTTTCGTGATGGAGATACAGAACAAAATGAATTGATACGTTATGGAATCAGGCGGTACTTTCCCTCCCTCTTGCTGATGTTCTGATGTGATCTCCTGGGGCGAAATACTTGTGTAGATATAAAGACAAATATTCTGTCGCTACAGTTGTACCAGATTCAGATCCTTTTTAATATTATGAACCTTTATTAGTACCTTTGTGCTCTTTTGTCTTTATGTATTGTTCTTGTAATGTGTTTTGTGTGTACATAAAAAAATAAATAAATGAAAGCGAAAGTTTGTATGTATGAATGTATGGATGTTTGTTACTCTTTCACGCAAAAACTACTGCACGGATTTGGAACTTGGCATACAGATAGTTCATAACCTGGATTAACACATTGGCTACTTTTTATCCCGGTAGTACGATCCCGTAGGACAATATTCGAACTCCACGCGGGTGAAATCGCGGGCATAAGCTAGTAATACATAATATAAGTTACAAAACCTAGAATAATATATATAATAAGTGCTTTAACAGCTACAAATGAAGGGTGATTTCTTTAAAGCCTGCCATACCAGTATTTACGTATCCATCCTCGGATCCTATGATGAACTTACCTGCACCAGAAGTTTTTAGGTTTTACTTGTGCCCATGAGCAACACATTCAAAACAAATTAAATAACTTGCTTAGATTGCGTACGTAATGATAGGTGCTTGCTTAGCGTCTCGAGACTAGCGAGTCGCCTAGCGAGTAGCGAAGTGAAACGAAGGTTCTAATATCTTCGCAACCGGCCGAACTGCGCGCCTGGCGCCTAAACGCCTAGCGTGTATGGAAGTAGCGTGTCTCTAGGCAGTAAGCAAGGTACCTGTCAGTGCGTTCGTAGCCTTAGCACATGCCACGAGTCACCACGACTTACGGCGCGTGACGAAGGTGCGTTTTGCTTGATGCTAGTCGCGTAGCAATTGGCATTGTATGAGATCGTGGCCGGGGCGTTACGTCCAGCCGTTGGTCCCGGCCTGGCATTTGTAGATCTTAGTCGTTACAGGTCAGTGGCTCGAAAGACTAACTACCAGACTTACCAAGGGGTATCGTGTAACCCAGTACTAACTGGGTTGTAGATCTCAGATAGGTAGTCGTTCCATATAAATTTTGGTACCTATTCAGCTGCATCCGGTTAGACTGGAAGCCAACCCCAGCATAGTTGAGAAAAGGCTAAAAGGCTAGGCTGATGACAAAGAAAATAATTATTAAATAATAATTAATATCTTACTATTGCATGCTATGTATTGGCCAAATGTGTGTTACTAAATATTTTTTATAAGAACTTCATGTACCTACCATATTTGATGCAATAATAGGTTTGTAGATCCTCGTATTTTTTCCTCTAGTACAAAGACAAATACTCTTTCCAAAAGACTTGTTTGGACCGATTCTTAGCAGGCAAGACGTAATAGCTATGATTATTTCTGATAACTATTTAATTACAATTTTATTCTCATGTATACTGGAAATGAGAACTCAATAAATAATAATTAAATGTCTAAAATTTATCAGAAAATACGTCAGGTATTTCCTATGACGACGACTAAGTGACGTCAGTTGATAAATTCGAATAATAACCGTAATAAATAATATATGAGGTAAGAGGAAACATCGTATTAAAATTAATATTATATTGCGTAATATTTTTGTTATGTAAAGTACTTCTGTATCGGGGATTGTGGGGTGTCCCACAAGGGGTGAGGGATATTTATTTATTTAAACTTAAGTACAGGCACGAACAATTAAATGTATACACTTGGTACTTAGTTGTAGTCTTAGGTAATCTTGTCATTTTTTGTAAATATTTAGATAGTATTATTTATTGAAGGTTGTTTTAGTTTGTAAATTATGTACATTAAAAAATAATAAAGCAAAAAACATAATTCAATTTTGAACTTACCAAAATTCAAAAGCGATTTTCTCGTAAAAAAACGTTTGCTGCTTTGAGATAAGTATTATTTCGTAAAAGTACGGCTTCTCAAATATTATGTTCGTGAAAACGTAAAACGTTAGTAAATACAGGAGGATAAAATTTTGAATTTTGCTAAGTGTAAACATTTCATTGCTCGTGACTGTACATAGGCGGAGTTTTGGTAGGCACAGATACCGTGATCAGTGAGTAAAAACATTAACTCATCTTTTGAATGAAACGGATCACGTAACACGTTATCAGTGCATACAACTCGCCGTAATCGGTGGAGACAAAACCTAATGCCACCAGGCCACTGTCTACCAGTCAACCTTTGGGTTTAAAAGAACAACCTTGTGATAGGATACAAGAATAGATAGATAAATAACTTTTCGAAGTAAAAATCCATAAACATTACACATGTAACACATTCACGCCATTCCACTAGTATTAATAATCACAGAAAACAAAATGCAGAGAAATGATGAGTCCAGTGGTCTAAACATTGCATAGGCTTCAGTAGAGATATAAATATTAAGCTAAGGCACCCCCGTACAGCAAATATACAGGTCGACGTACAAACGGTTACCACGGATTCAGTACATATTCGGGAGCAGATTCTTGCTTCTGCCGTTATACGGATGTAATTAGAGTCGGTGCAGCATTTTATTGATTCTGTCTCTTATTCGTGACATCCATATCTTTAAGCATTGGTCTCGGGGTCGTAAGCACGACTATTGAGCGTGGGGATCTGGGTACGGTTCCTGGGACCGCCAAAGGAAACTGGGTTTTTTTATGAGTGATTTCTCTGAAAATGGTGGTATGACGATGATTTTGTGGGACCTTGGAATTCACATTAAACCGTTGGTCAGCCCCTTAGACAACCCACTGACCCCTGATCTCTCTCCGTTCGCGTTGGATTGCCTTGTAAGTTTGGATGCAGGGGATAATCTTCGGAACTACTGATTCGATTAAGCAAATTCTTCCACGTATGGGAAGTTGCATTATCCTCGAGTGTCAAAGACTTTATTTTAAAATATCATGAGCGAAACCGCGGGCAAAAGCTAGTATGACATTTATCAGCCTTCGAAAAATAATAGCCGACTAGCTATCTATATCCGTCGGAGACTATCCGTCGGACGTATCCGTCGGAGACGAACAATCTACCCGGGGATCGAACCCAGGGCCTTAAGCGGTTTGCGAGAACAACGGGGCAAATAAAAGTCTGCAAAGTACAAGTACTGGAGACATTTTTAGTCTTCACAACGACGACTTTCAACTTTTCAAAATTGCAGAATACATTACGTCATAAATCGAAACGTAAATTTCTGACGTAATATTTAATCAATAATTATTGCAATATCAAAGAGGAAAACAATAAGTGTGTTTTTGCAAGCTTAATAGTTGTTATGCTTGATTTAACTAACTGTTTTCCTTAAATTCCAACGTATATAACGAGATGCATTTGTACGTCAACATCATTCATACGTTGTCGATTAAACGGAGAGCACAGTTGGCAAGAAACGTTTCGGAATTTGTATATTATATCAAGTTTCTGCTTGTTTATATTTTTCTAAATTAGTCAGTGTTAATCATTTGTAAAAATGGCAAAAATTTGTTTCTCGATCGCGTGTGCAATTCTGGTAAGTCTAATCTTATACTTTTAATATTTCATAATCTTCATAAGAATTTTTGCCTAGCTATTGGTAGGTTGTATATTAGTACTGTAGTTCTTTTCATTTAGAAAAATTGAACAAAGAATAAACACTACAGCCAAAATTCTCAAGCATGCGTGGTTAAGATTTACCACGCATGAGTAATACGACATGACTTCAAACTTGACTCTGCTATAGAGAAAATCCCACTGGAAAAACCCAAGAACGCTCAGTTCGACCCGAATGATAACGTTACAAACAATAACTACTTATTTTCTCCTGACTCATTGAAAGTACCTTCACTACCTCAAAATTTTCAAATACATAAATACAGAACCAAGTATAAGTAACAAGTTATTTCAAACGCATTTTCTCAATTTTCAGGTCGCTCGCCACATGGGCTCAAATTCGGTGGAAGCGTCGCCACTTATCACTCCCATGGATGGTGGATTATTGTTCGACTCCAGTGATCTATACGATTGTAAGTTCTATCAAACTTTATTTAGCACCTTTCACGTTATTGGTAGAATGAAAATGAAATGAATGAATTGGTTGAATGTAGATCTTAAGGAAGTTTGCTATTTATAATAAGTACCATGTTTACTTGGCAATCGTGTTGCACTATCCCGTAAGCTCAAGTCTAAATTCTCAGAAGCACATGCTTCTCGTGACAGTCATTAATGTCATCAAGACATCACTAATTGGAATCCACACGCAACTGTTAAAAATTCATCTCAACTACTCGTAATACGCGACTGAAATGAGGAAAAATATGGAGTACCCCTAGGTGTTGCAAGAAGAAATGTATCACTCTTCTATTTTTCAAAGTTTGTTATGAATGAACGTCGTTTGTTCTTTTTTAAACAATTTTGAGTCTTTTCTTCTCAGAATGAAAAACTTTCGATACATTTAGTAAGTTTCTAAATGGCTTTTTTTTATGAAAAATTGCTTTTTTCATTATAGTTGAGATGCCGTCAGGCTGCGAAGGGAAGTCGTTCTGCTTCGTAAAAGGTGACCAATACCCTGAAGAAAAGATTGCCGAACTTCTCGCAGACATGCATGGATTGGTAAGGAAAAACATCATCATAATATCTAGCATCTAATATAATTTACACAATACTTTTTTTTTTGTTTGAAATCAATAATGACGTTTATAAAAAAGAATTAATAAATTAGAATCCATTATATCGAAACAGTACATTTAAAAAAATATTATTTAGTTTTTTTTATTTTTCTTATTTTTTACATTTTTAAATATTTCCATATAAAATAATTAAAAAAAAAACATTAAAAAAAACATATAAAAATTATTATTTTTACAGAATGTGGAAAACGCAGGAGCAGGAACCACCGTTGGTGACCGCCAAGGAGGAGATTCTTATGATGAGCCCGACTGTCCTTCCAACTCCACTGTAAGTATATCTTTGGTGACACTAAAATCCTGCTTACTTACCCTCGTCTCAGTGAAAAAAAATAGATTTGGAATAGTTCAAGTTCCAAACACTAACTATTCTAACTACATTCACTTACAATTTACCATACTTTAAATCTGGCGGGGGGTTTTCACCACACAAAGTGTCTGGCAGTGAAGGAGTTGAATTATAAAACTATCCCTTATGTAATATCAAAAAATCACTCTTTATACTATAACGTAACTTATCAGTTATTCAGCACAGCTTTGTTACCTGATACCTGCTAAAGCCACATGTACTAAGCTACTTCCACAGAAAAAGTTTCAGCTTAAAATGACGTAGATCTGGCGGTCAAGGGATCCATCTCCCTCTAAAAGTCGCTGCGATTCGTCCTGCGTTGCGACGCGAAGGAAGCAACTGAAACATGCGCGTGTCGCGGCACTTATTTCGAGAATAGGGCGTTGCTAGTTACTAAAAAATCTTTGTTGTTGTCTTCAGGAAAGCCCTATCTACTACATCACTGATGAAGCCGACCGAGTGCGAGTGGTCGTGCAGTCTAAAGAGAAGTTCTTGCAGATCTATACTGTTACCATGTGCTTGTAAGTATTCATTATTTCACAACTAGTCACTAGTTTTCTGTTTAAATTGATTCGTTTTATTAGCTTTCTAAGACCACGAATAAAAAAAGCATGAAAAGTGTCAAGTGTTGATATATGGATATTAAAAGCACTTGAAAAATTTGTGGTCTCAAATGGCTATTTTATCATCTCAATACATAAATCGTTGAAGTTTTTATTGTTTGATTTCAGAAACGAGGGGTTGATCGACAGAGACACGCCACACTTTTTAAAAACCAGTCATATTCTGAAGACTTTTAAAATGGAATGTGTCAGTACAAAGATGGAATTCGATTTCTTCGTGCTGAGTGATGAGGTGGATCCTATCACCAACAAACCCAAGATGGAGATCGCCAGGGCTAAGGGAGGCATCCCTGTGTGCTGCAGATGTCGTTACAATGCCAATGACAAATGAAGCTGCCGAAAATCGTGAATAATTGACTGACAGAACAGAACCAAAAAAATAGACTGATAATTATGACTAACATTAAAAACATATTATTATTTAATAAATAGTTAACTTATTACGTATGCATTTCATTTAACAACCTTCAGCGAGACCGACCTGTATGACAAGATTTCATCTGATGAGTCGTTAGAGGGAAGTTGAAGTGGTATCTTATGGCGTGAATCAAGATTCTATCTACGATGAAACTTTGATGGATTACAAAGCAACCCTTAACGCCATCGTTTCAGTATTCGCCTACGTTTTCGTATCAGCATTAGACAAACTTACAGACAAACATCTAGATGAATGATGTACATAAACACACTTACTTTTGTAGTATAAAGCCCTGGTATCCAAAAAGTTTGAGTGTGTTCGTCAATGAACGCTTCAGAGATCGAGCGCCAGATAAGCGGTCCCATAGGAAATTGAAACGCTCCGAGCTCACACTATCACCCTTAAGCGAGTTAAGGTGCTCTTACACGGGCAATTCGGGCAAAACACTAATGGATCAATCTGGATCAATTATACACATATATCCAATCGTATTGGAAATTTTTAGTCAATTTTCTTTCTATCTCGTTTGTACGTATAACTATGTCTTGTTTTTACGAGAGGAACCAGCCCAAATTCAAAATCACCCCGAGTCATTCTGGTGAAGTTTTTGGATTAAGTTATTGTCCATATCATCACACAATAAAGATGGTTGTTATTGTGTGGCCGCGTATCTTGGGCAACATGTTGCCATTGCGTGACGTCATAGTTGATGAGAATTGAACAGGATTGAGCAATTTTAATTGCCCGTGTAAGCGCACCTCACGTGTGTTTATTGTGCCCTAGCATTTGCCCGCGGCGTCACTTCCGTTAGGCAATTCTCACATGACACCGCTCGTTCACGCGGTCGGGCGGTGAAACAGATCTCACGTCGCATTGGCTTGTATGAAGTTCGTTGATGCCTAACACAAGTATACTACCCGTACGCGCGGACGGTGGCGCACACTGCCTTTTCGCGCGGCGCACACGCACAAAATTTTCGCCACTAAGTTGTGTGAGACTTGCTTTGTGGTCGGAGATTGACCCTTTTACCCTCATGTATAATGAAGCTTCCTATTACTGAAGGATTTTTTGGATTCAGATCAGTAGTTTCTTAAATTACCCCATACATCCAAATTTACAATTTGTATCCTTTTTATTATTAGAATAGATCTAGTACGAGGAAAAACATCATATTTCTTTAACATAATAAATGAGACTTGTAAAAGTTTCTTAATAGCGTTTTAATAAATTATGACGGTGGTTTAAATGATACCAGCCACTCGGATCGACCAAGGGTAACCAACGCTTAGTGAAGTCAATCAGTGGATGGGTACCCGTTCATTATATAATCGTGTTACTCATCTGCTGCATCCGGCTAAACAAGAATCCTACTTCAACATTGGAAAAAAACGACAATGCATTTGAGAGCTCAGTCTAGCGTGGACAGCGTTTTGATATACCATAGTCCTGTTAATGTGCAAGAACTAAATATGACATCCACCAGCCACACTGGGCCCACCACAAGAAAATATCCTAAATAATTTAACAGTCAAGGAAATCGTAGCAGCCGTGCTACGACGTAGCAAATCGCCAGCTACGGAGTAACTGTGCTACGTAAATAGACGCAGTACAATGAAACTGCGGTAATGGCGGAATTTTTAAGAATTTCTTAGTTGGCAAGATAACCTTTGGAAAACAGCACCTCAAATCTACATTCCTTTCACTGTTATTTTACATCAGCAATACAATACTGAAATAAATATCAATGCGATTTTGACAGGTGTAACAGTAGCCGCAACACAACAACTTATGCTAACGGTAATAAAGGTCATAGTCATTTTGAAAGTAATGCCAAATCAGAGGCAATAATTTTAAAGGACTGTTCTTAAATTTCAGAGGGCCGAGACTAGCGATAGTAGCTTTCAAAGCGTTTAGGATTTCTACAACAACATTAAACGGGATTGACAAGCTTCTGGTTAATCAGTCTTATCTACTCAATTTTGAAACAATTATCAGGCATCACTTCGTCTAGGCCATCAGATATAAAATGCAAAAAGTCTTTAGGTTCTGTAGAGACTTAACCTTTGTGGTCATTCCGAAATGAACTCTGGCACGTTGTAAATAAACACTAAGGCTGCTATTAGAATAAGAAAAGTTAAGGGACAGCCAGGCGGTCCGTCTAATGATTGAACATATAAAATAAAATTCTAAAGCAAATAATGATTTAATTTAAAGATCTTAAGGCAACACATCCGATCCCCAGAGTACCCATGAATTCGTTCCAAATTGAAACCTAACTGGAGCCTTTATGTACAGAAGCTAAAAAGGAAAAAACGGACGTAAAGTGAAGTCATAGATTAGAAGGTCCAAATGCCCGCCATTCGTCAGAAGGCAAGGGACCAATACGTAAAGAAACGCAATGTTTCAGCCGAGCGCCTACAAAGATAAATTAAAACAATTTATAGTTACTGTTTCTTGGAATCAGCCGACGAAATCGTTTGGGCTGTCAAGTTGAGCAAAATTTTTCGCGTCCAGACTCTGGATGGGTGACCATTTTTGTAGAAGAACATATATATGACAGCGTAAGCGATGGCTGAGCGATAGCGCCGTTGTCATTAGGGTTCGGTGGTACCGGGTTCATGATGAAATGTTAAAATAATAGTTTCGGTTTCGGTACACAAAAATCACAGTTTATTATTTAACACAAATTTACATTAAATAGCACTAACAAATAATCTCCACAAAATGGGCAAACCGACAGTTTCGTTCTGAAGGAGTGACTTGGTTGGAGTTCCGAGCAAAAGTGATCTCGGCACAATCCCCACTCTACAAAACGACTCTGTCCACGTGCCGCCATTAAAACAACATCTGACGTCACGGCGTTTACCCCTACTACAATGGTCAAATCAGCAACTTGATGTTTAAAAGTTATCGCTTTCTCCGACACGGCCAGCCTGACAAGTTACACGTCCTCGTGAGTACCTGTAACCAAACAGTCAAATTTGGAGCAACAGTACAGACTCGGTCAACCTGACCACATCTTTATGGAATAGCATAACTTGAAAATAACAGTTGTCAAACAAAAGGTTCCTCTAAGTCTCAATCATATTTACTCAGCAACTAAATCAACTTCGATCACATACAACGCTCATGGCCCAGCTGCCGCAGCAGCTAGTGACACTTATGCCACTCATATCGTCATCACCTCATGTGATACGACCACACACATCACATAGAGTCTGCGACTCCCAGGTCAGTACAAGACCAAAACAACAATAGTCTCCATTGAGACCCAGGTCCCCGCCGTACCACCAGCTGCCCATCGCCCCCTGAACAGCTCACAAGTGAGCTGCAGTTACGACTACAGACTAGTGCGTACGGTGCGACCAAATAGCCATGGTATGTGTCTACTACTCGGTGGAGGTACTTTCATCACCGTCCTCTACGTTTAACTCATTAGGAACACTACTTAGAGGCATCTTTCGTATACGATCGTGAGCGTACTTGTAGGTTCTATTTCCATTCAGTGATTTTAAAACATAGCGATCGTTTTCAAGCAACTCTAAAATTTTGAAAGGACCTTTAATTTTGGGTTCTAATTTAGTTTGGTTTCTTTCTTCATTTTTGATTAATACCAAATCACCAACACTGAAATTAACTACTTTGGCTTTATTTTTGTCAAAACGGGCTTTTTCATAAGCCGCACTCTTCTTAATACCGTCCACCGCGTGTTCTCTCGCTTCTGTTAGGTCAATTCCGGTTTCATCATGGTCATTATAAGCCATTAGCGTTAGAGGCCTAGCAACTTTTCCTATCAAAAGCTCTAAGGGGCTTGATTTCGTAACACGGTTCATTGTGCAGTTGATAGCCAACTGTACATCGTCCAAAGCATCCTGCCACGACCTTTCCGACGTCTCTACCGCGGTTAGCATACCCTTTAACAAACCCATCTCCCTTTCGACTTGACCATTCGCGCGACTAGATCCCGTAGCAATTAAATGCAAGGAAATGTTGTGTGAATCGCAAAACTCCTTCAACACTTTGTTGGCAAAGGAACGACCTTGGTCGGCGATTATACGACTAGGAGAGCCAAATAAAGCAACGCTGGACTTCAAAGCTTTAATGGTGCTGGCTGTTCATGGAGACTAAGCCTATGTGGGCGACGTTGTACCGTACGTGCTGGATCCACTAATCGAATGTTTAATTCACCCGTAGTCACTCGAGTTAACGGTAAACCATTGATAAAAGCATTCGAATACTCATTCAAAAGGGACGTCAACCGGTCCTTGTTTTCGTTTGAAATATCAGAATCAACATTGTAAAGATCAATTACGGGAGGTAAATCGCAACAACCTACATTTGTGACTTTCGAAATACGTAGGGTAGATTCAGTTAAATGTACCGTATAGCCAAGTGTCAAAATATCGCGTCCGATCATAACATCGTATTTCATACAATCGTCGGGTAGTACGTAAAATAAAATTGACAGTTCGTTATTGTCGACCACAACATCGCTAAGAATTTGTTCAGTGCTAAAAACATTCGAATTATTACCGATACCAATTACTTGCACGGTTGAAAGTGAACGTTTGCCCGAGAATTTATAAGCTACATTTTGTTTAACGAGAGAACATTCGGCGCCGGAATCAAAACAAAATGAAAACGACTCACCGGATTGTTCCAATTGCCCGCAAACACCTGCTATTTCGCAGCTATCGACGCGTCGCTCCGCCGTTGCGTTGGCAGCGCTGCCCGCCGACGATGACGCGCCACCCGCACTGCCACGTTGGCAGTTCGTAGAGATGTGTCCGGCTTCTCCACAACGGAAACACGTTATTCTTTTGCTGGAACCCGATGAAGTCGCCGCCGGTGTAGTTTTCTGGGCATTAGCTCCAGCAGGCTGCGTAAACTTCGAACGACAGTTCACCGCTTTGTGTCCCGGTTTTCCGCACTTATGGCACGTGAACATAGTGGCAGTTTGTGGCTTTAAGCGCTTTGCATCAGTGGCGCCATCACCGGTACTGCGATCGAACTTCCGCTTCAGACTTGCACTCGCCTTAATCTCCTGCAGTAACTTGTTGCGTGACGTTATTTCGCTAGTAAACGCCAAGCGATTAAGCCGAGAGTCGAACTGAGAGACATGAGCGAGCACATACGACGTGGCTATTTCTTCATGGCTTCGATTCTTCCATCGAGCCAACAGGGTAGTCATTAGGCGGCTGGCGTACGCTGCGAGACATTCGCCCTCCTTCGGCCGGCCGTTGTGGATGTTAACAAGCGATGCAGCAAGAGTTTCAGTGGATGCATAACGCGCAAGGAATAAGTCGCGGAAATGCTGCCACGTCATGCCTGCATGCGAAATCTGCGACAGCCACGATGACGCATTACCTTTCAGGGCTTTGCTCAGAGCTATAATAAGCGATGCACCCTCCAGTGGACGTTCGTCGAGGCAAATATCGATAGTATCGCACCAAGCACGTGGATCGGTATCTGGTAGCTCCGGATTAATTTCTGGCAGCATGATCTGAGGTGCCACTGTTGGTGTCCTGATGGCTTCGATCAGCTGCATCATGTTCTTCTGCTGCATCTCGAACATAGCACGCCAGTGGGAATCGAGTCCAGATCCCAATTCTGATGACGGCGTAAGCGATGGCTGAGCGATAGCGCCGTTGTCATTAGGGTTCGGTGGTACCGGGTTCATGATGAAATGTTAAAATAATAGTTTCGGTTTCGGTACACAAAAATCACAGTTTATTATTTAACACAAATTTACATTAAATAGCACTAACAAATAATCTCCACAAAATGGGCAAACCGACAGTTTCGTTCTGAAGGAGTGACTTGGTTGGAGTTCCGAGCAAAAGTGATCTCGGCACAATCCCCACTCTACAAAACGACTCTGTCCACGTGCCGCCATTAAAACAACATCTGACGTCACGGCGTTTACCCCTACTACAATGGTCAAATCAGCAACTTGATGTTTAAAAGTTATCGCTTTCTCCGACATATACTTATAGAAACACCAAGTAACAATTTACTACCTCCATAACGGGTACAGTAAAAATATTTTAAATTATTTATTGTTGTTTTGGACTCACCATATAATATGTTTCGTTATTACTGTGAAGTAAATAACACTTGTTGAGGTTAGCCTCGGGATGTGTGACCATTTTTGGCCAAAAAAAACCTGTAGGTACTGGTAAAGTCTAAAGTGGTAATGCCTGGCTTATGTACATGTTCATTGTGTTGTTGCTTTAAATTTGAACGGAAATTGAAACTCCATCACTCTGAGTCTAATTATTCTGAGGACGTGACGATGTGGAGTATGTAGTGGAAGATTTCCAACCTTTAATTAACAAAAAAAAAACCTTATGTCGAACCACGGTCAAACGTCGGTTCTAGCTGCAAAGATAGTGGTGAGAGATCGTCAAAAGCCCGAAATAGGATTATTTCGATATCGGTATTTTCCCATTAATTGGATTATCGAGGTCAGATATGAATATTCAGACGCTTTAGGTTCTAGTAGAATCCGACCCCAACATTGTAGGGAAGCTAGGCAGACGATATAAGTGTGCCATAACCTAGAAAATCTTCGTCGGAATTCAGACATTTTAATTTGAAATCGCTGAGGGATCGCATCTGGAACGAGGTGATCCGACAGAGAAACTGAATTGTCGACATAGCTCACAGAATAAGGAAGCTGAAGTGGCAATAGGCCGGACATATTAGCCATAGAACTTACATAGTTGGTGTAGACGTGTTCTTGAGTGGAGACCGCGAATCGGCAAGCGTATACGTGAGGCGCCCTCAGGCGCGGTGGAGCGACGATCTTTGCAGGGTGGCTGGTAGGAACTGGATGATGGTCGAAGAAAATCGAGTTGTGTGGCGTGCGATTGAGGAGGCCATTGTTCAGCAGTGGACTGCTTTAGGCTGACGATGGTGATGAATTTATCATCGTCATCCTTCTGGCCATGTCCCAATTTATTGGTGATCGAAAACTCTAAGCATGTATTTTAATTAAATCAGCTATGAAGATTGTATACCTACCATTAAGATGTGTATTCATTTATAACAAGTAGGGTTTATATGGCAAACTTGGAAAAATAGAACTCATTATAGGACTCATTATTTAATTTTTATGTTTAACAAACTAAAAAAATACATTCTAGATAGTGAATAAAACCTGATATTAAGCAATCAACTTTGCAGCAAAATTTTACGTTTAATATCAATTAACCGACAGCCTCTCGTTAATATAATTGTCTACGTACAAGCTCCGATATTGTATCGTTCATCGTTTTTCAAGCACACGTCGATTTCAAGTTAATTAAAGAGGGAACAGTGTGACGACGCAGAAATAATTGTGTGAGCAACCGCCCTTACAATTTTGTTCGTACATAATTAAACTAGGCTGAGTACACACGGTTTGGTAGAGGTAAACGAATTTCGGCTTGCCGATGCGTCGTTTAAGATAGGAATATACCGCTATGGCACTTCTCTCGGTTTCATAGAGTTTCGGACGTGAACTCACGGTGTTTTATACCAATAGTGAAGATAACTGTACAAGCAAAACCTTTAATGTCAACTGGACTGTCTTTACTTGAGATCTGTGTGGTGACTAAATGGGTCTTCACAATGGTGAAAACCAATATAGAAGCAATAATATTAAATATAAAAAAACCTAAATGCACAGTTTCTTGCAAATGTCACATCAGAAAGTGTCGTTGATAAATCAGTGAGTGCGTCACGTTTTTCTGAGAAAATTTTGCCCGAATGCTGTGTACCGCCATGAAAAGAGGTTATGTACGAGTATCTCATAATGTTTAACGTATAACCAAGGAAAAACGCACATTTTATTAAAAGTCACTATTATAAATGAAATGTAGACAAATTACTTTATTCAAATAGACAGTGCAATTACAATAATAACAAGCAATTATTTTAACTTAGTGACAACACAACACAACAGGTAGTCAGTGGCCCGAAAGTCCGACAACCATTTTTACCAAGGGGTATTGTATTACCCAGTACTAACTGGGTTGTGGAGGTCAGATAGGCAGTCGCTCCATGTAAAATACTGGTATTCAGCTGCATCCGGTTAGATTGGAAGCCGATCCCAACATAGTTGGGAAAAGGCTAGGCTGATAATGATGATGATTTTAACTTAATAACAACCAGATTGAAATAAAAAATGTGTGTCAGTCACGTGATTTTTAAGTTTTCAATTGGGTACTTGCTTAAATTACAACGAAACCCTTAAAAACATGTAGTAGCAATTCCATGATTTGGAGTATTTTAGATGGAGCTTTGATAGATATTTGCCTGATGTTGTCTTACATACAAGTTAATCTCGCTAAGGTTGATTTGATAAAATGTATTCTATAACTTAAATATCTACTTATAAAGTTAAAATATGTTTATTCACATTATAACCTTTTAGCAAATCTTGACGTTATTCTAAATAACTGTACTGACATCTGCAGCACACAGGGATGCCTCCCTTGGCCTTAGCGGTCTCCATCTTGGGTTTGTTGGTGTTAGGATCCACCTCATCACTCAGCACGAAGAAGGAGTAGTCCATCTTTGTGGTAACACATTCAATGGCGAAACTCGTGTAAAGGCTTCTGGGAAAGTATGGTGTGTCCGAATTGATCCGCCCCTCGTTTCTGAAATTAGACGGTAAGAACTTTTTTAACGATTTATATCTTGAGATGAAAGTCATTTGAGATCCACTCGTCGGTCGAGGGCCTTCAATTTCGATGTAGCAGCACTTAAAGACCTGTTCGGTTACTTTTCATGATTTTTTTATTCGTGGTCTCAGAAAGCTATGAAAAAAAAACAAACCATTTTAAAAATGTTGCCATTTATACAGAAAAAGGTTCGGTCAAGGGCCTTTTATTTCGATAGTAGCTACACGTGCAATTCGTACCATGGTCCCCATCTCACAAAGGGGAAAGTTGCCGACAACACTATCAATCTAGGCATACTTACAGTACCAAGTCTTTATATACTGGTACTTTTAACTAATATGGTCAAAAACATACAAGACTATGAGACGGCAGAAGAACGGCAGATAAGGGAAGTCACCCGTAGAATGGACTTGAAGAATAAAAATTTTGCTAGTCATAACCTAAGAATTTCTAAACACAGTCCACGATACCAGTCCGTAAAAACATTCAACAGGTTGCCTTTAGAGATTAAAAGTGCTGTCCACAGTAGCGCTTTCAAAATAAAATTAAAACAATTCTTAGTGAGTAAGTGTCTATATGCCGTAGACGAACTGGAGTTTTATTAAATTGTAATTTTATTGGATTTTGTTCATTCTGATTTATTGATCTGACTATATATTTTATACTAATTTATCTTTAATTAATTATTTTGTTGTTATTATTTTAAATTTTAAGGTGTTGACCATTTTGTTTAATTTATTTGTGGATTGAAGAAATGTAAATTTATTCTTTTTAAATTATTGATGTAATTTATTAAATTCAAATGTAATTATTTTATTGTATATACTGTAATTTTGTATAATTTTATGTTTAAATTCAGATACAAATTACTTGTTTATGAATAAATGACTGACTATGACTTGTGAGGCGAAGAACTGCGACTTTCCATATTTTGATTCGTCGTAACCATCGTAAGCTAATAACGTATTAACTAACAAATGCCATTTAAACAGTAAATTAATTGATGAGTAAGAAAGTAAACTAAATCAGATAGTTAACACTTCAACAATTCACCAAGTTCTAAACTATTAAAGTACCGAGAATTTGTTAAATAATGAATACTTACAAACACCACCTGACAGTGTTGATTTGCAGGAACCTATTTGGAGATTGCACAACCACTCGCACTGCATCGTTGTCATCAACGATGTAATAGATAGGGCTTTCCTGAAACAAAAACAAAGATTTTGTTGTTAACCCGTAAGTCTGGCTGTCTTCCCACATTGATACTCTTTAGTCCTAATAAAAATGAAAATTATAATAATTGGTGACTGTGGCTTACCGGGGCCAAAAGGACTAGTACTCAGTGCTGTCAATAATATTTAAAAAAAATAACCGACTTCCAAAAGAGCACTATAAAAGTGGAAAATAACTTTACCTTCGGAACTTCGGTGACTATTGTTTATTTCATTGACTTTTTGGCACCGACTTCCGAAAGTAAAGTTATTTTCCACTTTTTTTGTGTTTTTTTTTTTGGAATTCGGTTATTTTTTTGCAAAAACGTTTTTATTTTACCCTTTTTAGTTATCGCATCACACACAAATCCTTGTCAAGAATCAATTTCGCAAATTCCTTCAACTTCGATGACATATTTTTTCCAGCTATTTTGATTTAAAACCAAACTGCTGAACCGATGTTGATGAAATTTCTATGGGAGCAATCGGGAAGTAGATCTATTCAGATAAAAGAAAAATTTTTCAAATTGGTTCATAAATGACGAAGAAATGCGGTAACAAATACAACAAAATAAAATAAAAATTAAAACCGAATTGAGAACCTCCTCCTTTTTTTGAAGTCGGTTAAAATAGCAAAAGATGGTGGATGCTTAGCTTCGAAACAATACACTAGTTTTTTTTTTTGTAACTTCTGAGACCACCGAGGGTTTAGAAAATCATAAAAATAACTAGTACTTCAGACTAAAATATGTAAAAAAATAATGTAAAAGAAGATTTTTGCATCAAAATTGAAAAGCTAAAACCTGCTTTATGGCATTCCCCTTTGCTAGAATAAGTTAGTGTCATCATAGTTGTACTTACAGTAGAGTTGGAAGGACAGTTGGGTTCATCATAACCCAGGGCTCCAGCTTGCTGTAATGATGCAAAAATAGATTTAGTTTTTTTTTTATTTGTTTTTTTTTTTGTAATGCTGAAATTGTTTAGTGCGTCTCTGCATACTACTCGTATGCCTCACGCATGGCTACATTATGCAGTCAGCATGTGGGGACACGGTGTAGATACCAAACACCTACATATGTATTGCTCGTGGTTGCTACGACGAATTTAAAAAAAACAAAACGTAGAGCCTTCTGCAAACCCTACTTTATGAGGTTTTAATTTTACTCTTTTTATAGCTAATTTATTATATATCAGAGATAACCACTTTTAAAAACGAGCGCCGCAAAACTAAGTGAATTCTACCAGCACCTAGACAAAAGCATCTAAATATACAATAGATTTCCTGAAAGTACATGGTCCACGAAAACTTTATGTATATTTAACCCATAAACAAATGCAGCGCTGTGTAAGACTTATCAAAGATTTTAAGATGGATTTAGCTTACATTTAGAAGTAGTTTTAATGTATGTAAAATTAAATATAAAAAAAAACATAGTAGGTACTATGTTTTTTTTTATGGATCGAAATAATTTCAAGTATCGATTATCGATTAATTATAAATACCAAAATGTAGATCATTGTCGGGTGGGAAACGATTTCCCTATATTTGAATAAGGGTTAAAGCTGGATTGAAATAAAATAAAAAATGATAACATAACATCACGCCTGGAATCTCCGTAAGGTTAGGTTGAGGTCTACCTAATAGTACCCACATTTCGCCAGTAATGATTGAGTCCTGTGTAATATTATTTATTGCCATCAACCGGGCACAAATACCAGACTCTGTCTGCTGCTAAACCCAACAGCGAACTGGAAATCGAACCCCGAACCTCAGGCTCAGTAATCGTGCCTGCGATCACTAGACCGACGATTACAGTAATCAAGAATTTATGAAAAATAAGAACTTAAAATAGAGCTCAAAATATTTCCCTATGTATGTGTAAATATAATAATATTATTTTAATAAGATTAAAGCTAAATTAAGCTAAAGCTAATTAAGCTTAATTATTATTATTATTAATTATTATTATTTATTAATTTTATTATTATTATTTATTAATTTTATTATTATTATTTATTAATTAATTACTTATTATTATTGATTTAAGTTAAATTAATAAAATTATTATTTGTGGAAGTTCCTAATCTACGTACCTAAATGATGTGCTGTGTGCTTATTAGTTTAAACGTAGCCTCTAACTGAGCTGTGTGCAATAAATGAATTTCAACATTATCTTGACATTGACAAAAAGAATCGACCAACTGCCTGGCGATGTCCCGAACGGCTAGGCGCCCCACTCGGACCCCATGCCCCTAGTTTTTTAACCCCAAACGGGTCACACTCGTAACTACCAATAACGTTATTGCATATGCGCCTGTTAAGGTTTTCATCACCTGGAGCAGCCGCCCCGGCACACCGTGCTAAGAATGGATGGCGCAAAGGTGTCGACACATGTTTTGCATCCCACACCAAAGGCCTCCTCAATCTCAAAGGCATTATGGTCTCTTCCCGTTGTCGTGTACCAACCCATGGGGTTCTTAAACATCTGGCACGCTGGCGCGACGGTAGCGCGAGCACGACGGATGATGTCAGAAATGCTAGTGTGCCGGGCAACTAACTTGCACACTCACTGCACGAAAGGCCATGGTGCCCAAAGCTAATTTGGAGCCCCACAAGGTGCCCCAATTTTGCCATAAATGTTGCGTCAAGAAATACTTTTTTCCTTACACGTTTGTTGCGGGAACCAATGCTGCTTTGTGCTTCAGGATTGTCCACTTTCTGTAACCATAACATAATGATCAATGCATAAGAGTAGATGTTTTAAGCCACTTACTTTGTTGTTAAAAGTAGGTTCTATTTACATGCAATGGGTTCGAAGAAGTTTGTACGAAGCCTGGCCTGCCTTACTTCGCCATTTTATTTTAACTTTTAAAGTTGCGCTGATGGCGAAGGTTGTCACTTTAATAGCATGATACATACAAAACTTGTTTGTATTGATACCAGCTATTGATCTGGCTCTATTTGGCTGATGTTTTAAAAATGAAATAAGATGGCGGAAAGTTAGGCTGGCCAAAATATTTAAACCCCTTAATCATCCCTTTTATTTATTTAATTGTCTGTTTTGCCGTTAATGTTCGATTATAAATTACTTTTTCCTTACCAATTCACGCATGTCTGCAAGAAGCTCCGCAATCCTTTCATCAGGGTAGTTGTCGCCCTTTGTGAAGCAGAACGACTTCCCCTCGCAGTCTGCCGGCATCTCATCTGAGAAAGCAAAATAGCCGTTCTAAAAATCGGTTGCGAAGGATTCCGTAGACGAATTGAATTCTTTAAATATTTTATCTCACAAACTTACATTTGCAAAGTAAGTATTTTGCACAATATTAAGATTACAAGTAAGTTTTACAAATTAACGATATTCAGATGTTTTCCTTCACTTGTGCCTTGCTGCGTATTGCCAAATTTCATGATTTTAGGTCATCGTGCAGTACCCCATAGGTTGTGGTTATTTTTGGCCTCCAACCGATGGCCTAGACCTGAATCATCCATCAGCGTGCTAAGAAGATTTAAAGCTAAGCAGAACCAACGTGGACTATCGCCCTGAAATATATCTCGCTCTATCCTTATCGGCTCACTATTCCCCTGGATATGCTGATATCCTGGATAGTGAAGGGCTGTCCTCAATTGCCCCATACACGACACCAGGAAGATGCGCAGAGTTGCATCATCTCTCACTTTGTACAACTCTAGCACCATCATGAGCCGTATATGTGGTGCCTTCTTATAGGCTATCCCACATGAAAAACAGATCCCGTCGGGAACGGCGAACCTATTGGCTTATGTCCTGGATATGAATGAATTGCAGCTCCTTAGTACCGCCTGGACCCTTTCCCACATCCATTTTGAGAAGTAGACATGATTGAGTGATTTATCAATATGTTTGCTAATTTTAGTATAACACAAAATAGAAGTCAAACTCAAAGCATTTATTTCAATTAGACAATTACAGGCACTTTTGAATGTCAAAACACAAAAAATAAACTAAGCTACAGTCCCTGTCACAGGGCATAATAACTTGTGAAAGTACTGTAGTTGCCCATTCGAAAGCGTAGATCCTATGGAGAAGAATGGGCAAGAAACTCCATGGACACTCTTTTCAGTAGTATTAATATACTTCTATTATTCCATTCCATCATTCATTTTCATTTAAAAAAAAATATTTATTATTTTATATTTTCCTTTATTTATTTTTCTAACTTATTTTTACATTTTTACATACAAATCAGTATAAAAAATCATTTAAAAATATATAAAATAGTAGCCCACCAGCACCGGGAACAGAGTCCGAGCTACCGGTGGTCAGGGCTCTTGAGAGAGGAACCTCCTAACAATACGCGCCGTGTCCAGAAGTACTGCTTTCTGAATCAAGCCCTTGATCCAGCCGCTAAGCGAGAGCCTCTTCAGATGTTGGTCGAGGCTCTTGGCTATTAAACCATTGGCTGATACGACTATCGGCACAATGACTGCTGTATTCACGTCCCACATGTCGACAACCTCGCGAGCAAGATCTAGATACTTGAATTGCTTATCTTTCTCTGCTTTCACGAGGTTCTCGTCATGCGGGACCGTTAAATCAACGATCATTGCGCGACGCTCCAATCGATCTATCACCACAATGTCAGGCTTATTAGCAACAATAGTCCTGTCAGTGACGATAGGTCGATCCCATTACAACGTGATATTACCATCATCGAGAACTGGGTCGGGCGCATACTTATAGGCACTTCTGATTCCACAAGGTTGTACTTCAAAGCAAGTTGCTGGTGGATAATCCTAGCAACGAGGTTGTGTCTGTGCAAGTACTCTCCGTTAGCCAGACGAGAACACCCAGAAATAATGTGTCGGATTGATTCTCCCGGACGGTGGCATGCCCGACATATGTCAACCGTGCCATCCTTCACAATGTATTTCCGATAGTTATTCGTCATCATAACTTCGTCCATTATTGCACAGATAAAACATTATTTTTATTATTTCTTTATTAGTATTATATTAATATATTGATAGAACTTACATTTGTCTGGAAATGAGTGTTCGAGTATTGCTTCTTCAACTACGGGGTTAGGCAAAGCTTTCACTGAATTTGGGCTCATATAGAGAGCGACCTGAAAATAAAAATGCATTTGAAAAAACTTGCCACACATTATAATTTCCTTTATTTATTTTTCTTACTTACTTATTTACATTTTTAAATATTCCTATAAAAAAAAAAAAAAAAAAACATTTAAAAATATAAAAAAATAGTAGCCCCCCGGTATCGGGAACAGGGTCCAAGCTACCGGCGGTCAGGGCTCCAGAGAGAGGAACCTCCTAACAATACGAGCCGTGTCCAGGAGTACCGCTTTCTGAATCAAGCCCTTGATCCAGCCGCCTAACGAGAGCCTCCTCAGGTATTGGTCGAGGCTCTTGGCAATTAAGCCATGTGCTGAAACGACTATCGGCACAATGATCGCCGTGTCCACTTCCCACATGTCGACAACCTCGCGAGCCAAGTCAAGATACTTGATTTGTTTATCTTTCTCGGCTTTCACGAGGTTCCCGTCATGCGGGACCGTTATGTCAACAATCATTGCGCGCCGCTCTGATCGATCCACCACCACTATGTCAGGCTTGTTGGCCACAATAGTCCTGTCAGTGATGATGGATTGATCCCAGTACAGTGTGATATTGCCATTTTCGAGAACTGGGTCGGGCACATACCTATAGTACGGCACTTCCGATTCCACAAGGTTGTATTTTAGAGCAAGTTGCTGATGGATAATCCTGGCTACAAGGTTGTGTCTATGCAAGTACTCACCGTTAGCTAGACGAGAACACCCGGAGATAATGTGACGAATTGATTCGCCCGGACGGTGGCATGCCCGACATATGTCAACCGTGCCGTCCTTCACAATAAATCTGCGGTAGTTATTCGTCATCATAACTTCATCCATAATTGCACAGACAAAACCTTCGGTTTCTCCGAAGAGGTCGCCGGAACGTAGCCAGGCTACGGACGCTGATAGGTCTACATCGGGCCCATGAAGGGCCCGGAAAAAGCGTCCGTGGAGCTCCTTACTCTGCCATACCTCCCTGCGGTCGTTAGTGTCAAGTACTACAGGTTTGCGCCAGTTCTCTTTAGCCAAGGAGAGCGGGGTGAGGCCCTTGTCCACCGCGACCACATCCCGATGCATCCCCACGTCGGTTTCTAGGAAAAATTCCCTGAGACTGCATATCTCGCGATTGTGGAGAGTCTTAGCGTTTAAAAAGCCTCGACCTCCGTACCTCCGCGGGATATACAGTCTCATAACCGAAGATCGTGGGTGATGCATTCGATATGCCGTCAACAATGTACGGACCTTTCTATCCAGGGCGTCTAGTTCTGTTTGTGTCCATTTGAGTATGCCAAAAGAGTACATCAAAACCGGCATGACCCAACCGTTGAAGGCACGCACCTTGTTCCCGCCTGACAAAAGACTATTAAATACTTTTCTCAGGCGGCCAAAGAAGCGCTCCCTCAACGATTGCTTCATGTCAGCTACATTGATGCCCAGCGCTTCCGACATACCCAAATACTTGTAGGTTTCGGTTGCTGAAAGGGATCTAAGATTTATGGAATCCGAGAGTTGGGTTCCCACAGATTCCACAATCTCCCCTCGCTTTACATGCATGACCGCACATTTGTCCACACCAAATTCCATCCTGATGGCACTACTGAAAGTTTCAGTTACCTTCAGTAGTTCCATCAGTTGCAAATCGTTGGGGGCAAAGAGTTTCAGGTCGTCCATGTAGAGGAGGTGAGATATAACCTGACCACCTCTCCTCAACCGATAACCTAGACCTGAATCCTCCAGCAGCGTGCTAAGAGGATTCAAGGCTAAGCAGAACCAAAGTGGACTCAAACTATCGCCCTGAAATATACCTCGCTCAATCCTTATCGGCTCGCTATTCCTCTGGATTTGCCGACATCCTGGATAGCGAAGGACTGTCCTCCATTGCCCCATACACGACATCAGGAAGGTGCGCAGAGTTGCATCAACTTTATACAACTCTAGCACCCTCATGAGCCATGTATGTGGCACCGAGTCATAGGCCTTTTTATAGTCTATCCAACACCACATTTATTATTATAGGCTTCGCCAGCAGATATTCATTTTCATTTTCGTGGGAAGCAGTCAAAAGTACATTTTCCAAACCAATCTGATTTTATTTCTTGTTTGCGATGTTTACTTTCTTTGGTTCTTCTAGCAGTGCGAAATTTGAAGCCATATACCGTATGACTCATTCTTGATAAATCTTACCACGCATGCTTGTAAAGAGCTTTAGTGTTTCTTATTTCTTTAATATTTCCGAGTCAAAAGAACACAACCTACGTAGGCATTGATAGTATTTTTATTTATACTTATTAAACCATCAAAAATGTAAAATGAGACTCACCAGAAATGAAAACATGATCGAAAAACACATTTTTGCCATTTTTTTTTTAATAACAGTGACTAATTATTTAGCAAAATTTTAACAAGCAAGAACACAATTTTTTCTGTGCTCACTGTTGACAGAACTCAATATGAATGATGATAATATTGAAGTGCAATGCATCCTGTAGTATTTATAGTGGAGCGATATTAAGGAAAACCGTTAGTTACACCTAACAAAACCGGTGATAAACTTCCTACAGAACACAGTAACTAATTTGGATATTCCTTGGTTTCTAAAGGATAAACCGATTTTATTACACAATATTTTTTCCAAATTGTTAATACTGTAAGTTTTATTCATATTCACGCTATCATTTACTCCTTTTTAGGGTTATGTTGCCAAATGGCAAAAACGGAACCCTTCTAGATCCGGCCTCTCCGTCTGCCTGTCTGTCCGTTCGTTCGCATGTCACAGCCATTTCACTCCGAAACTATTAGTACCACACAGTTGAAATTTGTAGAGTACGTGTCTTCTCTAAACAGGTATACAAAAGTGATGTAAAATTATGAAAAAAATATAAATAGGGGTGGCTCTCCATACATGTTACTGAGGATTGAAAAAAATAATTCAATGTACATAACTGTATGGGGTGTCTGTCGACAGCTCTTAAAAAATTAATAAAAATGTTTTAGGTTTTTAAAACAGTTTTATTCTTAAGTCAATAGTTGATGAGATATTTGCTCCCAAAGCCGTAAAAATTGTGACCCCCCCCCCCCACCCCTCTTTTTTGTAAAGTAAGAGGCGGAATGTTCTGAAAAGGACAAAAAACTTTTAACAAAAATTGTTTTAACAAGATTTGATATTTAGTTTTTGAGATTATTATTGGACTTTTTTGTCAAACTGCAGCAGTAACTTTGTTTTTCATTAACATACTATGAAAACAAATTTCGTTTCGCTGTAGAGTGTACATTTACATCTGAATGGGCGCTAAAAATATATTTTATCATAGGTTTGGTGCTACGGAACCCTGTTTGTGCGAGTCCAGCTCGCTCACTTGCTCTGTTTTTGTTTACTTTTAAATAATTTCTCACACAATCCACCCTTTTATTGGTCAAATTAATTAACTTTTAAACATATCTGTGGTAGGTATTTAGTATAATATGCAGGGTGTATATCGATCATGTACATTTTTGTTGGTACATGTGATGTAATGATAAAAACCTAAATACCTACTACTCGTATAAGGTAATAACAAAGAAGTGGACTAATGATGTTAGTTCAAATGTTGATAAGAGCATCATTTTGTTTCAACTAATTTTTTCCTGTTTGCTACTTTGATAAGTACCCACCTCATAAAATATTGCATATTTTAATTCTATTTTTGTGTACCTACCTTAAAATGTATCTCGTTAAGGATATAAACATCATCCATTAGTTTTACTATATTTGTACTTGTTCCGATTAGTAACATTTTTAATAAAGTTAGGTACAAGCTGAATAAAATGTAAAACATGGAGCGACTGCCTATCCGACCTCCACAACCCAGTTAGCACTGGGTAATATGATACCCTCGGTAAAACTGACTGTCGGACTTTCGGGCCACTGACCACCAACCCGCAACGACTGTCAAATATCTACAAATGACAGCCAGGACCAACAGCTTAACTTACGACCCGAGCGGCTGTCATAATAATTTAGCCACGAGACACCATAGATATCTAATGCAATACTCAACCACTAAACATTGGTTCCTTCATCTTGATCGCATCAAAGAGCCTAACGCAATAAAATACGTAGTTCGGATACGACCGCTTGACCCAAATATCAAGTATCATTGATGCACAGAACTGAACTATTTAATACGCAATGAACGTCAAACAAGAATTACAGTCGCCTTTGTCTTTATTGGCGATAAACACATAACAACACGACTGTTATCCCCGGAGGATTAGGCAGAGGTGTACTTAGCTAATAATAAACCCACATCACGCCAGTTATATTTAAGTCCCATTTAATAGGGGGCGAGCCTATTGCCATAAAACGGGCACAAATCCAGACACCGTGGTGGCTGCTACTGATAAATGCCTGATGGCAAAACCTAATAACACTTTGCCCGACCTGCGAATCAAACCCTAGACCTCTTGCTCAACAGTAAACTTTGCGCCGACTAGACCAAAAAACAGGCGATTAAAGGATAAGTTATAAGATAATTTGAAGCAACTGATTTTGCTTAATTAATTCAATTATACTAAAGTTTGAGGATATTTGATTGCATGAATTTTGATGTCACTTTCGTTAATTAAATTTTGGAGAAACATGCAAGAGCATAGGCTTGGCCTTTGTCCTTTTGAGACCTTTTGTGATGGTTTATGTACAACTAACTTTTACACCCGATATGTACGTAAATTAACCCACGGATACGTTTTAAATGTGCCTATGACACCCTGAGATAATGTAGCTTCTCGATACTGAAAGAATTTTTGGAATCGGATCAGCAGTTCCGAAGATTACCCCCTAAATACAATCTTACAAACAAATTTTTACTATTTATAATATTAGTATAGATTAGCAGAGATTGTCTTAACTTCAAGGAAATAAGTAACATGTGGTAAATACCTCCCTATAATGTAACAACTTTATTCCGATACTGAACCACAATAACCAATATAGTGGCATTCGATATTTTGGTTTAGTTGCAAAAAAAGCACTTGGGAACCTTTTAAATGCTTGTTCTAAAAAAATTCAACGCCTAATCCAGTGTTATTGTTGCAATCAATGAAGATACTGTTCCTATGAAAATTTTAGTTATTAAGAAACCATTTTGTTTTTGTCTGCACTTTTTTGGGGCTTGAGTGACATTGACAGGAGATCGCTGTTAATCAACATTTCTGAAATTGTGATGAAAAATCAAGATGGCAGCGTTAGTCCCGATTCAGGTCACGTGCCAAAATATCCTTATAGATACTAATCAATCTCTATTACAAAGGCGACGCTTCTAACAACTGACAACGCTCTAATTGCCAAACGGAACTAATTAATTGCTTACAGTCAAGCGTATTAACATAAAACCCGTGTAAATACGTCATCATCCCTTATTTAATTCTAAACCCAATAAACGAATAAGGTTCGGATTCAATTAAATGAACTATTCAGTTTGTGGGTAACGATCAAATCAAATATGTCCTGCTTTTCATATAGAGACCGAGACAAACAAACTCAAGGTTAAAAGCCTGCAAATTAATGATAAAAACTACAGCAGGCCGCCGCACCTAAAACAGTGGTCAATCAGGCAAAATACTTACAAAAACTCAACTCGGTTTGTACATTCCAAGTCCTCGTGCAATAAAATAACACTGAAACATACGGGATGGAAGCGACAGCGGCGCTAAGCCGGTCACCACGTGCTCAGTACACCATTCTGAACCCCCCCACACAGATATCTTTCGCCGGTTATTAAAAAAAAAACCAGCTGTTCAGTACATTTTGACGTGTGGGTATTGCAGTTTTTTTTTTTTATTGATACAAAAATACAGGTTTTACATACTTATTTGAAGCCCTGGCTCCTGAGCTAGGTAGCCACCTGTGTTACAGGAGTCAGTGTCTTCGCCCAAATTGTGGTACATTTAACATTTTACTGTACAATAGAAAAAAAAATAAAAGTAGTAATGTAAGAAGAAATGGAAGTAAATTAAAGCAGCACGCATGCTCTTTGATATGCAGTATTTGTTTGTGTGTGTGTGTTTTGAGTTTTGTAGGACACCGCTGATTATTTTTTAATAACCGACTCAAAATTTTCCATATAGGGGGGTTCAGAATGATGTACTGATTTCGTGGTTAACGGCTTAGCGCCGCTGTCCCTTCCAGCCTGTATATTTACAATCCTGAATCTTTAAACGATAACAGTTCACAAGTCGTCCTCATCATCGCCCGTCTTGCTCTGTCCCAACCATGTCAGGATCGTAGTCCTCCAGTCTAAACGAAACCAGCTTAAAACCAGTATTTAACATGGAGTGGTTCCTATCTGAGCTCCACAACCCAGTTACGGGGTAATAGGATACCCCTTAGAAAGAATAGGGCAGATAACAAGATCAAAACTTACACTGCTACTTACGGGACATAACATTAATTGGAAATTACGGAAGATATCCCGTAAGTGACCGTGTAAGCTTAAAATAGTGTTTGAGTTAACAATGTGTCATGACATCATCTGCAATATAATACACGAACGAACGAAGTTCACGATTGAAAAACCAAATTGATAACTCAAAAGCTATAAAGAGAACAACCGGACGTCTCGAATAAACTCTAATTCATACACCTTTGATAAACGGAAGTCACATCGGGCACAATATGTGAGAACTTCAAATCGCCGAGCCAATACTATTCAAGACTACTTCACTATTTTTCAGCAATATTGGCTTCAAATTGGTATCATCTGTAGCTCTAGCTTTTATTGGACATGGTACAGGCAATTCAAAAGGATTACAGAAACATAAAGAGTTAAGCAGGTGTATTTAATACTACACCCACATTTCGCCAGTTATGTTTAAGTCCCATGGAGGTGAACATATCCAAACTCTGAGGCTACTCCTGAGAAATTCCTAGTAAAAAAACCCAATAACACTTTCATGATGTCATACTCAGCAGCAGCGCTTGCGACTACAAGATTAACAAAGCAAGATTAAAGTACTTATCTATCTAAAAACATATTTCTAAAACTGCAGACGATTACAGATAACAGAACGCTGTTTAAAATTCGCTGAGCATTAAACGTATTTTTTTAGTCACAAGTGGTGTAAGAGTTCCTTAGAGTCCGTTCCTACTAAAAAGTGAATGAAAGGACCGGACACGGACCGAGTTACGCGGTCGACCATGGCAGATTCCTGCAAATCTGCCATGGTTGACCACGTGTCTCGTCCACGATTGGTCGATTCCCACACGCTTACGTTCCGCTTGTCTCCGCTAGTTTCAATTAACTATACAGAAAGTCAATCAATTTATTTATCAGAACCTTCCTGCCTTTGTGCCATGTTATTTGGGGTGGGTGCAACACGTTTTTTTCTTTCTTTCTGCCCTGTCAGACCTAGCGCTATCATTTACTTCATTTTCTTTCATATCATTCCTCACAATTATTAATTCATCATTACTATAATCTTCCTCCATCCATCTTCATTTATATTCGCCAGTCTAATCACTCGTGATTCATCCCTCTTCATCACGTACCAAGACAAACGATTCCATTTAAAATTTCTGTAACTGACTCTACTATTGTTTAATGGTTTATATAATATAGTTCTGTTCCAGGAAGAAGCATAGAATAAAGAGGAATACTTCGAGGATACCAGTTGAAACGAAACTTCTGACTGAACATTCCTGTTCGCAGTATGCAGCCTGCTATATACCGGACGTAAATACGTAGGTAGTGCCCAGGTATTGGGTCGTGCACAATCAGGCTCCATTGTGATAGAATTGATTCTTGTCGGTGCTGCAGGTTGATTTCAGTTATCTGAAGCACGTATGTGTTGATGATAACGGCATTATTGAAACAGATATCGAGCTTCAATTGTTTTTGAATTTTGTGATTCAAGTTAGGTTAATTTTCACGAAAACGGCAGTAGATGGCATTGCCTCCATCTTCTTAAGCGTTTTTTGATAGAATTAAATAGGAACCAATCATGCTGCAGCCTGTCATAGAAATTGAGGGGTTTGTCGCTGCGGCTTTGCGGTTACGGATGTCTTATGGTGGATCCACACAGCCCGGCGCTAAAAAGCCGCCGGTAAGTGCCGCCGCGGCGGCAGACGCGGCAAGCGCGGCTGTGAATCGTACAAGTCATATTTCTGTATTGTTTTGCTTGCCGTGGTTAAAGCGAATTGTAACTTTTTATACGTAGAAATCGATTGCTAAGTATATATATCTGATGGTGGAGTTCTACTTAACACTAGTTTGTTTCAAATGATACAAGATGAATCTGCACACTTACCACAACTACAAACATTAGAAGGAAGAAATACGCCAGTGCCTCTTTATTTCATCGGTGATGACGCATTCTTCATCAAATAATACGAAACGACACCACTCTCATCGAAAGTCGGGATCGAACTATTCCCTCGCTGCTGGCAGGAGGCCGCAGCGGCCTCGCCGGCAAAATGCCGCCGGATTTGTTGCGAATGCTGCACATAAAGTCGGCGGCTGCTGTGTGGATCCACCATTAGGTATTGTACAGACAGCCAGCACATCAAGCTACCACAATCTTCGATAATCGTCAAATTTCTTTAATAGATTTTCAACTTTAGCATTAAAGAATTAGGTTCAAGGTTGATTGGGCACAAAATTTTACAGCTTCGGGTAGCTTGATGTGCTGGAGTCTGTACCTAGTGGTTCAACAGTATCAATACAATGTAGGTACTAGAAATAAATACAAAATATGGTACAAATTATGCATGAATTATTTGCTAGATACATACCTATAGCGTGTCCGGAGGTGGTAAAGCCGTTCATAATTTAACAAAGAAAGAAACGAATCACCAAAAATATATACCAAGCTCTGCATTTGAAATTAGATTAACAAAAAGATTTGTTTATTGGAATCATTCCCTCTGTCCTCATTCTACTTTAAAATCCCTTCGCGCCTGTTTGAATAGCAAGTTCTTAAAATGAGTCCCTTCGTGTACTCGACCGCAAAGTCCTGTGCGGCAAAACTTTCACGCCGACGGACGTATGATACGGGTAGTCTAATTTTGTGAATAAAGGTGGGTTACACGCATCAACTTTACAGCAATTCAGTCGCAATCTGTGAAGCGCGTATCAGAAAAGTGTGGCGATATTAAAGGGTAGGGTACAACCGTACAAAACATTGAACTTAATTCTCCATCGAACCAAGGTCGTATCTAATCGTGCAAATATATCGGCTGCCCCTACTAAACTTCAATACTCGACCCAAAAGTATCTACCAGCTAATATTTTTTTCTCGATTACGCTCTACATCTTACTTATAGGTAAGCTATCTTTGTTATAGGTAAGCAATAAAAGATTCTAATCTTAAAAAAAAAAAACATTTCAAAATATAAAAAATAGTGGTCCGCCGGTGTCGGTAGCGGGGTGACGAAAATTTTTATTACACGACGCAATAAAACGCTGCTCCGTGTCGTCATGTGTAACTGGTCTTAGATCTAAGAAAGCAATGGTTTATCGGTTATTAGGCCTAATATAAACCAGGGGTATTAAAGTGACACGGCAGGTGGTCAACATAACCCCACGACCTATAAGATAAACCTTGAAGTGCGGGTCAGGATAACAATAAAAGAGGTTACAGAGGTCAGTTACTTTTGTTTTTTTTTTTTCGTTATAAGCATTTAATTGACATGGTAGCCAATATACATCCGGCAAAGCTGCAGACCCGCCGTCACATGTCGGCGACTATGTTGTATGCGGCTTCAAATTATTGCAAGTAGAAAAACTTTGTCGCCGAGCTTTGGTGTGTACCTAATTTATCTGTCTGTCTGTTTGTTCCGGCTAATCTCCGAAAGGGCTAGCCGATTTTGACAGGACTTTTACTGGCAGATAGCTGATGTTATAAGGAGTAACTAAGACTACTTTTATTTTACAAAAAGAATTAGGGTTCCGTGCAAAAAAATTAAAACCTTTGAAATAGGTAACAAAATCAGGTTCAAATAGGGAAGTAATTGAAGGTCGCAGGCAACAGCTATAGCAAACAATGAATTCAGGCTTTTAAGCGCAAAAATATAGGAGGTACATTTTGGTATTTTTATGATGAGCTTAGGATCTACTAATTTCTTATACTTTTTCCATTTAACATTCCAATAAGGTATATCGATGTCAGCGCAAAATCCAGGCTTTGAAAACCCATAATGAAGCAGCGTAAACTGAGTGAAATATAATATTCTTATAAACGTTGTTTTGTGCGAAAATCTTAAGTAAGGCCTTTGGGAGTATAAGTCTAATATTTAGAGTTGAATTTTTTTTGCAAGGCTTTTTGCGAAAACGTTCCAATTATGCCTTTATCAGTATTACTTAAAAAAAATAGATAGCTATAATAAGGTAGGTAATATCTATATTTTTATGAACTTTTGTTAAGTTAAGTTATGTTTTAAAGCTCTATTCAGCTTTTCTTATACTCAAAAATATCAGAATCGGATTGAAACAAGTGCAACAAGGTGGATCTATATACTCTGGATGACATTTACAGTGCGCGCTGCAAGTAAATATAAAAAAAATGTTGGTAAGCATTGTATTGAAAAAAAAAAGAGCTGCATTAGTTCCGATTTTGGCCACTCGCCAAAAGATCCTTGTTAACCAACAGTTATCTATATTCATTTTAGACGTCAGTTCATTAACATTCCGGTTCTGACATAACTTGGTAATAATGCGAGGCTTCGCTCGAATATTCGTTATCATCTGATCGAGTTTCAGCGTAGGCGGGAATCGTGCGACGAAGTTCGCAGACAGATGGTAGGCAAGGGAATTTCTTCTCAACTATGTTTGATAACTTTTCCATGTTACATACCGTTTTCAACGCTGGTATTTTATTATTTACTTATTGGGGAGTAATTCCTCTTTCTGTTTACTACGAATAAACGAGTGAACCTGATGGTTTAGTAACTGTTAATTAATTTGGTACCTAAAGATTAGCAATTGCAGTTTTTCCTGTTTACCGTAAAAAGTTGCTAAGAGGCAAACTATTTGCCTCTTATCAACTTTTGAAGCACGTCTATTTTTAACTGAGTTCATAAAAAGGAGGTTGTTTTTTTCATGTTTATTATGTATTTGTTGAGTTGAATAAAAAATTTGGTTTTTGTAAAACCCGTAAAATATATTCGGCTTGGTTACTAACGCTTGTTGACAAAGTGAAATGACATAAAGTATCAGATATGTGTATAAAACTTAGATTATAGGTGTAAAAAGAGTTTATGACCTCGGAGTAAATTCCCATCTATAACAGTGTTAGGTACTAGGCCGATTTATTTTTGTTGGGTGGAGATAAATAGTGCAGGTATATCAAAATAATATGAAATAGGAAAGTAGGTTGTACACAAGCTGGTAAATAAATATGTATTATCATTATTCTGAGAATACGTACTTACTTCACAATTTTTTTTAATATTTTAAATAAACCTAATTAAATTGAGCTACACCTATTCCTCTGAACTGAGTGGGATATTAATCCTTTATTAAAAGGTCACTTACGTCATTAGCCTACCCATGTCATACGGAGACTGTAAACGTTCTCAGATAATATTCCAGAGATTTAAAGCTCAAATTCTACCTAAACAATACAAAAATTACCAAGTGGTAAAAGCTTTTTTCTGAGAAGATTTTTACTTTTCCACTTTTTACCTATTTATTAGTTTTAGTAGCACCTACTTTACGTAAATAGATCTTTTGGCGCGTGGCCTTAAACTGAACTAAAGCCTGCAATTTCCACATAAAACTGTAGTAGGTATACAGTTCTTCAACAGTTACTTACTTCTGAGTTAAACCTTATAACAACTACAATAAAAGTCACTGTACTGCAAAATCAGAGGTAGAACAACTAAAACAACTTATACGTCACATCATACGTCAAAAAATATTTTTGCCACAGACTAAAAAATAGGTACCTACATACGTTCACCTTTATCCATAAACGGTTCTACTGAGATAACCAGCCAGGATCATTATTTCACGTTACGTTGCGCATTTCTTGTTTGCAAGCATATTGAACACTAATATTGGCATCTTATTCGCTTCCTTGCGCCCGTAAATCGACGCCTACGGAATAGAACTGAATAACATTGTTTAGGAAGATCCTATTTTAGTAGAATTCCAATACTGGTGAATAGGGCTTCGGATATTTTTGTGTATTAGATAGTTTTCATAATAAAAACTTGATTTTCGATAAAGTAATGTATGAAATTATTTTTGTTATGTTCCTGTTATTTTAGGGGTTTTTGCCTCACCTTTAAAACCGGAACACGTCATCGTTAAGTTATGAAATCAGGTTTCACTTTGCGGAAATCCATGACGTTACTACACGCAATGCATTATTTAGCGCTAATTCCGCAAAAAAGTTCCAAGTTTGGATGCGCGATTCACGGTCGAGCGGTCGTCGACTCAACATCAATTGGTGAAGCTCCATGGAGGATTGGTTTCATGGCATGTTTATTTTCGCATTTCCTACTTGTGCACATTTTTGCGGGCGGATGGGTGCCGCATCTTGCAAGCCAACACGACAAATAAAGCTAATTAGTGCTCGTCATGGTGATGATGATGCTCGTGATGAGTACCCAACAATTTTCGACAGGAGATATTATTGAACACCTAATAGACAACCACATTCAAGATCAATCCCGAAAAACAAAACACTTCTAAAGCACAAGTAACATCACAAACAGCCAACAGTTCACTTGTCAAACCTGCCAGATACCTACACTAAAGTTATGTTTAAATTAACTAAAGCCTAGATCCAGTTTAATAAACATCTGCTGCGGAAGCAAGGCAGAGTGTCAGAAACCACTTAAACATAACAATGTAGGCAGTGTGCCAGTGACGTGAGCCGCCATTAGCAGGTTTGATGTGTATAATAACTCTGACATTCCTGACCTTCCGGTTTTTTTGCGGCAAACAATATAATTATAGCTAGGTTACAGTTCAAGCGGGAAAGCAAGGGCACAGGGAGTGACAGTTTGACATATTACTTTGCCTTCAATAGACTGTTTTTTTTTTATTCAGCATCGATTCTTCCTGGCTGCCAGTCGTAAAAAATATCGATAGGTCTTTTATTTTGTAATTTGGAATGTATATAGGAACTATATAGATATTTAATAACTATTTGTATTTAGGAAATATTATAAACCCAAAAGTAACTCTGTCTGTTTTCCTTTAAACACGCTTTTATATATCTTAGAAGTTAAATTAGACCCACTTCCGGTTACCGATTTAGCTGTTTGGTTTGGATGTCAATGCATGGTTAGCTAAGTGACGTCATTCTAAATCTAACATCGCGGACTCCCAAAGATGGCAGGCTATTTTTTATGCCTTTGCACGATATGGGTACTTATCAAATGATAGGGTTTGCTCAGAAAATACGAGAATAGTACATTTTGATATAAGTGGGGAAAGTTTGTTATTGCGGCCGAGGCGAATTACACACACGAGCCGCAGGCGAGAGTGTTATGGAGCCGAGAACTGCGAAAACATCGTTTTTCAATACTTTACTACTACACTACTACTACTACACTTTACTACTATACTACTATATTTTTGACGTGACAACGTCTTATAATTTGATGGAGCCGGCTGCACGCACGAAAAAACAAGACTCATGCGGCGTTACCTCGCTCTGAGGCGTTCCATTTAAGGCTTGAAGTGCAAGCGAGAGCGCGAAACGAGCGACAAAGAGGCACAATCGGTGACGTAGTCACGTTCAACTATCGTCAGTAAACCGACTTTACAGACAACCGATTTTTAGTCCAAGTTCAAAGTCCAAATTGATTCAATGGAATAGAAAAAAAAAAAAAGGAAAAATAAAAATGACTGTGGGGGCGAGCCGCCTCACCACCTGGCTGTGGAATTTTTATTTCCGCAATATAGTGCGGGAATATATTTATTAAGAAGAAAACCACGAGGGTGAAATCCATAGCATGATGAACCTAATCGTAGTGCGATAAGATCCAGTTTTCGAGGAAGTGTTTTGAAAATAAAATGACGTCACTCAAAAATCGTGTTTTTTGTTAAACTACAATATTTTATTATGTAGGTACGTCCTAACAGCTAAAAGCATTTCAATTCAAATATGGCACACACAGTAGCTTGCTATGTCTCTTGATTTAATGTGAATCTATATTTTAGCTTGTTATAGGTACCTAATAACTTAAACGTCGCTTGAACTTATTAAGCCCCATAAATCCATATTAAGTCTAAAGTAAAAGGATTTTCACAGCTTTCCTCCTACGTACTTAACCATTAATAATTCATGGTTATTAATAAGTTACCTACTTATAATTCCGTCGTCAAAAGGTCGCGAAAATTCGATAGCTGTAGTTATGTGCGTTACCAGTTGTTTTGACAAAGCTTAGTATCCACTAAGCTAAATATCTACTAAGCTTTGTCTAAGCCTATGAACAGAAAAGGAGGTTTTTAGGCTGAGATGATGATGATAATATTATCTCCAATCTCCCTGCAATAAATAAATAATAATTTTATTTCAAGTTTCACATACTCATTACATTAAATAATTATACACACACAGTCACATTACATAATCAAATATAGAATAAAATACTTAAGTATAGAAATTATACTCAAACAATAAATAATTAAAACAAAACAACAAATAGGTACTTCAAGACTTGACCTGCAGTGTTTCCACATTACCTGCGTTCAATGTGTAGCCTACAGCAGTGATTAATATAGGCGCAATCGAACCTATCCGCGAGCGCAATGGAAAACATACAAACATAACATCATGCCTGTATTTCCCGAAGGGTTAGGCAGAGGGGTATCTTATAGTGCAGCCACATTTCCCGAGTTGTTGTGTGAATGATGTTTAAGCCCCATGTAATAAAGGCAAACCCATTGCCATCAACCCGGCACAAATCCAGACTCCGTATCTGCTACTGATGTCTTGAAAATTAATTGAACAGAAACTAACAATTCGTGAAGCTAAAAAAATCTAAAAATATTTTCAATTTTCACGTCTCTGAACAATTTGGCTACCAACCTACATGGTCCACTTCACAATTTTATTGGTATGACATTCGTTTTCAATACCAACGTATTTCGTGCTTGGTATTGAAAATAGTTGGCGACCATTCAAAAGCACAATATAAAATTATATTCTGCACCCACGCATCACGCCCGCTTTTCATTGCCACCTGGTTCTATTAAATATGATTTACGGTAGTAACCTTAACTTACGTAGGTATGTATAGGTACTCTAGAGTTAATCTACCCAATATCCTCTACTCATACAGTTATGAAAATAGACCTATGTACTTAGTCCTTTGCTTTTTACTACTCTTCTTGAGCCTCTGCGTCACAGATTACTAATATGTAGCAAGCTCTCTGCGTCTGTACAAAGAATACTTCATTGAAATTTTCTAAAAATAGTGTAGATAATAAATGATGTAATATAAGAATGTATTTAATATCTATAAAGATACCTACATAAATACTGAAGAAATTCTCGCACGTGGTACTCAGGTAGAGGTACTACTTTGAGTATAATGCAGTTGATGACTTGAGTCTAGACTTCTATTTTATGTAAAAGGATTCGTATGTAAAGTAAGAAGCGGTGCAACAATCCAACATTCTTTAAAAAATCTGAAATTATTATTTTCTTAAAGTCACACAAAATTAAAAAAAAGGTTGCACACCTTTTTTCAATAGAAAGTCACTGGCCAAAAAAATCATGTGAGCCCATTAGAATTTCATTTTATTCATGTTTTTTCAATTTTAAATGGCATCCATCTCTTTTTTGTGTAAATTGGCCAGCACAGGCACAAGCATGCAGGCTTCTTTAACTTTGGTATTTAATTGGTTTTTTATTATTGTATTTTATGGGCCTTAAATATTGAGGTTTTATTTATTTTTGGTTCAGGACTGTTGTCTGTTGTCCAATACCTACACAGATACTTAAAATAATTAATTCAGTAATGCCAGACTTTAAAATGATGAAAAATCCGACTCACACGGATTCAACTCACATAATCCGTGGTCATGCGTAACCATGCGTAACAGACAGATAAAGTAGAAGAATAAACTTATAATTAAAGAAGCTTTATTCTATCGAAAAGCTATAGCCGAGAAGTTGAGATAAAACCGTTGAATATACACAGTACACACAGGATTCATAGGATTACGAAAACTAGATTCAGATAAAGATGCTTTTGTACTTAGGTAATTGTATACTTAGAAAGTACCTACTGTACGAAAAGGATAACTTGCTTTTAGAAAATAATGAAATGGGTACGTAAGTTAATCTACTTACTTGCCCATTTCATTATTTGATTGTAAAAGTAGATTAGGAATCCCTAATCTGCTTTTTCAATCACTGAAAAAAAGAAATAGTTGATTATGCACCAAGGGGATAAAGCAGTGTCATGCGGCACGGGCACTATTTTGAATCCCGAATGCAACGAGGCCGGGGTTCTAGGGCTCCCGAGCGGAGCGAGGGGGCTTTGAGTTAACTCCTGAGCGAAGCGAGAGAGTTAAGACTAGAATCCTGAGAGAAATGAAGGATTTAAGGTAGCCCAAGACAAAGACACCTTTATCCCCGAGGAGCATACTCTACTTTTCATACCTACTGCGAGGAAATAAAAACCAATTCGATTTTCGAAATATCGCGTTGCGCACCAATATTCTACCGTGGGGGTACGCCAGTATTGGGATATTAAGGATATATTTCCCTTTTTAGTGAAACAAATCGTTCTAAGAGGCCGATTGCAAGGTGTTGTGCGTGAACGGGATCAGGCAATACATTAAAAATATTCTCATTCACAAAACGTACCACTTAGTATCGAATTTTGTTTCTGTGTATCCCTCTGTTTCTTTTCCTGTTTTTAAAAATAAAATGGGATTGCATAAAATTGAATATGCGGAAAATTCAATAACTCGATCTAGCAACCCTGGGGTGCGCACCACAGCCTAAGATCAGCTGTTGTGATGACTTGCTGCCATTACCGCTACAGATAAAAAAAAATAGGGCGAGTCAATTATTTAATCATTTTGGACTTGACCATTTGAAAAAAAACAATTGTTGTTAATGTTCTATTTTCGTTTAATTTATTTAATTAATTTACATTATTTTAATTATTTCACACAATATTATGTACTCGTACTATTAAGTTGCGTAATTTAATTATTTTCTTCATCGACGGCAACTAAAACCTGCGCAACTCTTTGGTAAAAGTTTTCATGTAATTTGTTATTTAAGGTTCCAAATTCAAATCACATTATTGCCCAGCCGGCAGTAATGAAATTTAGTACAATATTACTGCCCTAGGGCATTAATGACTTGCTTTACTTTAGGTTTGCATGACATATAATTTGACATTTACGAGCCACCTGCTCGTAAATGTCAAATTATATGTCATGCAACACTTTTACTGCAGATAATATCTGTTACCTCTCATCATTTGCTTAACCTTTTCCCAAATATGTTAGGGTCAGTTTCCAATCTAGACGGATACAGCTGAATAGGTAGAAAATTAGTAAGTATTTTACATCGAGTGACTTCTTATATGACATCTGTTTAACTTCTAATTTCCAAAAATACTTCCGTAGTTTCTTACACATTTGGCTAAAGCATAGCAACCAAATTCGACCAAACTCGATCCGTCGGCTAAGTTAATTAAAATTTTAATCAAACTGCTTTTAAAACGAAACGTTCTGAAAATTAAATACTTAATTAGAGCCGAAACCTATCACGTGATTCGGGGGAATGAGGAAAATGTTTGTGAGGAAAGTGTTGAGTATGAATGTGGATGGGTATAAAAGTAGAGGAAAACCCGTCCCGGCTTCGCACGGGTATTTAACAAAAATTTGACGGGACGGGACAGGACGGGAAAGGACGGTATAGGACAGGATAGGACGGGATAAAACGGGATAGGACTGGATAAAACGGGATAGGACTGGACGACGGGATAAAACGGGATAGGACGGGATAGTACAGGATAGGATGGGATAGCACGGGATAGGACGGGATAGGACAGGACAGGATAGGACGGGATAGCACGGAATAGGATGGTATAGGACGGAACAGGACAGGATAGGATGGGTTACGGTTACGTAAACGGGATAAAACGGGATGGGACGGGATAGGACGGGATAGGATGGGATAGGACGTGATAGGACGGGATAAGACGGGATAAAACGGGATAAGACGAGATAAAACGGGATAAAACGGGATAGGACGGGATAAAACGGGATAAGACGAGATAAAACGGGATAAAAAGGGATTAAACGGGATAAAACGGGATACGACGGGATAAAACGGGATAAAAAGGGATTAAACGGGATAAAACGGGATACGACAGGATAGGACGGGATAAAACGGGATAGGACGGGATAAAACGGGATAAAACGGGATAAAACGGGATAAAACGGGATAAAACGGGATAAAACGGGATAAAACGAGATAAAACGGGATAAAACGGGATAAAACGGGATTAACACATACACGCTCACACACATACACCCTTCTTTTTGCGCCGGGTTACTTAAAAAGAGTACATTATAGAGAAAGTTTGGATATTATTATGTTTTTTGTTATGATTATTTATATTATATGTTTATATTCGATTATTTTTATTTTTCTAATGTTTGTATAAGGATCATAACTACAAACAAAACCCATTAAACTTATTTATTTCATTTTTGTCCGCGGCGTAGGGAGCCGAATATCTTTACATTGACTGCCCTTCCCGTACCTCATTGACGCCTTAGTTATAGTAATAGTAATAGTTTTAGCAGCGCACGTGATGTAAGGTATTTTTTAGGTAATTTTTTTACACCTTGGGTTACAGTATTTGAGTATTAGTAAGGATACCTAATTTTTTTGAAAATATAATATAGCTAATGTTACTCGGAGATAGTGTAGGTAGCTTCCCAACGGTGCAAGAATTTTTCAAATCGGTCTTGTAGTTTCGGAGCCTATTCAATGCAAACAAACAAACAATCAAATCTTTCCTCTTTATAGTATTAGTATAGACTAGTGACCCGTCCCGGTTTCGTACGGGTGCAATGCTGATACTAAATATATGTACATAATATAAACCTTCCTCTTGAATCACTCTATCTCTTAAAAAAACCGCATCGAAATCCGTTGCGCAGTTTTAAAGATCTAAGCATAGACAGCGGGAAACGACTTTGTTTTATAATATATAGTGAATTGAAAAGAACTGTAAAGGGTTGGAAGATCTTTGTATGCAGCGGGGCTTGCCTAACTTCCGCCATTTTACTTTATTTCAAAATAGTGAAAAGTATTAAAAAACACGAAACAAGTATTGTATGAGACAAAATCTTATTATACGCTTTCAAAGTTCTGATGATGGCGAAGATTGTAACTTTAACAGGCTTATGTCTCGGAAACGTGACGCTTTAGAAGATTTGTTTGTACTGATACCAGCTATTTATTATCACATATCCAGCTATTTATTATAGCTTTCATATAATGCGTGGCGTATTTTGAAAATAAAATAAAATGGCGGAAGTCAAGCAAGTCAAATAATTCAAAGTCGTTTTATCTTGATATTTGGCTTCCTTTTTAGTGGTAGTATACAAAACAATAGTGGTAGAAGCAATCGGTAACTTTGGGATTAGGATATACGACAACACGACTGTACAATTTTGCCATAAAGCGAATCTGCTGTAAAGCGAATCTGTCGTAAAGTGAATCTGTCGTAAAGCGAATAAGGGAATGATGAAAACTATTTTCCATACTACGTATATATCAATCCTTTTCTTTTCTTCACAATAATCAGCTGCATGCATCCAACGCTTGGCTTTAGTAACAACAATAAATCATAGTTTTTCACCTACAAGGTAAGGTTACGAGAAAAAGAACTCTCCATTGGGACATGGCGTCGCGTCGCTCATGCATTATGTATTGTGTTGTGCTCCCTTTTAAATCTGAAAAAACAATCGAGTGAAGTGAGCGCTTTAAAGTTTTATAGCATGTGCGAGTCGCATGGGCCACAGCGACACAATAGACTTATTAGTATAAACATACAGTATTTCAACTAGGAACAAATGGTCGAAATCGGCTCACACATACATGGATGCAAAGGGTTAACAAGAATTCTAAGCATGGTTCATATAAAAATCTACTCGAAAGTGGGGGGCCGTCGCATCGAGACCAGTGATTACGTTTTATGTGTGTAGACTGTGTAGTGCAACATAGCAAAAAGTGCAGTTGACAACGCTAACACCCGTGTTTGATTTCACAAGAAATGGCTTAGTATTTCATCATTTTCATCATTATCAGCCGCATTGACAGCCGTGTTCCACCCACTTTTTATGCACTTCTTCTCTGGTCTACGCGTGTCTCAACCAGGTCTTATCCACGATCTTCTAAATGTCATATTGGTTTACTGGTTATTTTGATACTGTGACACCAAGGCACCGAATAATCCCACATAATGAATCCTCACGCACTCTAGAGATCGTATTCACAACTATCCACGTTTTATATCCCTTCTGTAAAATATTAAACGCTTTCGGAGCCCGTGAGAAATTTATTATCATTACGAATTACACTTCTGGGGTGTGAGCGCTACCTAAGTATTCCCTTAGGAAAGTTAGTGAAATAGACCGTACCTTAACTCGTGGTAAAGTTGCCGAAAATAAAGTTTATTAACACATCTCCACAAATTCACCTCAATGTTTATTTTTTTGCTCACATTATTCTCGTTTTCTGATCGATCCATATGTAAAAATTCCTTTAGAAACATTTATTTTATTAAAAGAACTGTTTTAAAGCCACTAGAGTTTTTCGATGTATAACCTAATTGCAGGGTTGGGCAGTATTTGGATTACTTGTAATTAAAATACTGTAATAATCAGGAGTGGAAACGACTTAAAAAAAAAACAAACTGAACGATTTAAAGTAAAGACTTTTAATTTAAAAAATATTTCACAACAAAATCACAACTAACATAAACAAAATAACGATCAACATGGCAAATAATTAAGACAATTATTAAAATAAATGACGAAGCTAATTAACTGATTTCTTGACTAAAAATAGATGGCTCGCATGACCTTTGAAGTAATCGTCTCGACCAAGAAAATGCAAATGGGCGGCAAACTTTTTTTTTTTTTTTGAATGGCATCTCGCAGTTCAACCTAGGAGGTTGTCGTCTGCTCAACCGGACTATCCTGTGGATGCCTTGAATTTAAGGCCTCCAGCCAGGGCAAAAAACTTACAAACTAAGCGACTACACGCTAAGGGCGCCCCCTGTGGGGCTCGGACCTCGGCTTAGGGCGTCGCTGGGGGAGGGCAGCAAGGGGACAGGCTGGATCTGAGTGGTATTATTTATGGGCTGGTTTAAAACTACTGGCTCAGCAACGCGGGCTGGCTCGAGCAAGGGTCGGGGAGGGCAATTACCGGGACGTCGCGACGGACCTCGACGGCGAGGGCGAAAAGACGGCGGTTTGGTTCGGGGTTTACGCTTGAGGAGCGTACTAGTTTCCCTACGGCTCTCCTGGAGGAGAGTGATAGCGTCGTCGGGAGTTACGAGTGTGTGCCTTGGACGGCGAACCTGACTGATACGCGAGGGGTCGTATCGGGCGGCCGATGCGATCAGGGGATTTCGGTGTTTTATTGCACGATCGAAGAAACGCTTGGTGAGGCGTTTCATGAACTGCAATAAGGTGGGCATCCTAAGGTCTACGTGGAGACGTTCGTTACGTACGTAAAAGGGGGCACCCGTGACCCTACGTAAGTATCGGTTTTGGGGGCGGCAAACGTGTTGTCCACGCTATTTATAGGCGTTGTAGGGTAGACAGAGGGGGTGTCGCCTACAATACATAATTGAAATACAAAAAACGTATTTGGTATTTGTATTTCAATTTCCTGACTCCGAGGTATTTTGTAGTTGGTATTTCAAATACTTATGGCTTCAAAATACATTTTAACATAAATGCATTTAACCAAAAAATGAAATAAAAATCAAATATCCAAATTTAAAAAAAAATGTGTTCATACAATTTAACACAAGTTTGTGCTCATCAGGACCTGTAGAAAGATTGTTTTCCTTAGCAGGTTTTATTCATTCTCCAACGAGAGGCTGTTTGTCTGACATTACATTTAAAAATCTAGTGTTCATGAAAGGAAACTTTGGTTTTACTGATTAATCTTCTTTTACTCTGCTTTTTAGCCCATGCTGGGCTGGATTACTTTTTATTCTTAATAGTATTTTGTATTTTGCATTTCAAATACATTTTTTATAGATATTTTGTATTTCGTATTTTAAATACTTGCGAGATAGTATTTCATAATTTGTATTTCAAGCAAAGCATGTATTTTGCCCAGCCCTGCCTACTTGGAAATACAAGAATTTCGAGAGTTGAAATAATATTTCTTTTGTGTAACTTAGGATTTATGAAAACGGCAACAAACTATGTATAATGAGACGCACAGCCTAATCTGCTCAATATTATCTCTCGAAAGACAAGTAACATTCACAGCCTATTTAATATTTCGTACTCATCGTATTTTATCTTCTGAAGAATAAAAGGTGTTAAAATGTCCAAACCGACCGAAGATAAGTAAGAAATGGACTTTAGTTTGGCTGGGGTAGCTCGTAAATTAGATGTTTAGTTCCAACTGTCGAACAGCCGAATAGGGGCCTACAACAACCTCCATTTTAATCATAATTCGGTGTTGGAAAGTGACAGAGCTATGCAGGACGTATGGTCCCATGTCTTTCTTATACTGCAATAAGATAAAAAAAGAATACTGCTTTAACAGATGGTGGTAGGCCCCCAGGACTAAAAGTAAACTGTCTGCCAGACAAACCCACTTTTACGTAATCAAGAAACAGCACCTACCTCTTGTGAAACTGCCAGACATCCCCAATAACTTTGGCAAATAATTTCACGTTCTGCTCTATTAGTTGAATGATTTCTGAGAGCCTTCGTGCTAGCTAGATAAATATTGTACCAGCCTTGTGTTGCTTAGTTGCTACCAACCTATTTTTTATTATATTTTGAGTAGGTAATCAAACTAATTAGTTGTTCATGTGAAGGAAATATCTATCTAAGTCTGATCATCACACACAATCTATTTTCTATTAAATATTATTATATATATATCAACATAAAATAAAAAACTGACTGGCTGATTGATTCACTGACAGATCAATCAACGCACAGCTGAAACCGCTGGGTCTAGGAGCATGAAATTTTGCATAAAAGTTCCTTAAATGACGTAAGTGAGCACTAAAAAGGGATTTTCAAAATTCATCCTTTAAAGGGTTAAAATAAGGGTTGAAACTTTGTGTGAAACTTCGTCCACGCATACGAAGCCGCGGCCAACAGCTAGTACCTATTTAAGTAGATATCTATGTAACTACTTAATCAGTGTGACCTGGGCACATTGTAATGTGCAGGTTCCTACAGAGACAGATTAACAAGGATACTTCGTCAATAAACTATACTTAATTATAATAGTGCTTCCTGGTTCTTTCTGTTTGGCGCGCCACCATAGCCGGAACTAACCGCCATCTTGAATTTTGAAAACAATTTAAAAATCACGAACCATTTTAAAAATGTTTAAAAAATAAGATACCAAATGACAACGGGTCTCCTGTGTATGTCATTGAAGCGCCAAAAGAAACCATGCAGCACTATAAAAAATATTTCTGATATGGATAAGAGTGGCCACCATTGGGTGAAGAAGTCAGTTTTTTATTTGCTAAACTTAAGTGTAGGTAATATCTATACTTAATATTATAAAGCTGAAGAGTTGGTTTGTTTGTTTAGTTGAACGTGCTAATCTTAGGAACTACGGGTCCGAACTGAAAAAATATTTTAGTGTTGGATAGTCCATTTTATCGAGTAAGGCTATAGGCTAATATAATGCTGCGACCAATAGGAGCGGAGCATTAGGTAATCAAAAATGTAACATAGCCTTAAGTAATAAAAAATGTTAAATATAAAGTTCAGAGATCTCTATGCTTTGCCGTCAACCGCGTACAAATTATAATTAAAACAAATAATATGTCACAAAAAAGAAATGTAACTATCACTTTCGTTATAAGCGAGCGAGATACTCATACAAGTTGTCGTCAATACGGGAACTGATCTTGGATCTGGAACTAAGGATCTGACAGTCATCTTGGCAGCGTCGTACACAAGCATCTCAACACTTCACTGTAACGGCAAATCCCATCCAGACCCCGTCAACTCGACAACGCAACGACAATACGACAAATATTTTGCAAGGGTCCGTTTTTGCTATTTGACTACGGAACCCTACCACTAACCATACTGTATACACCCATAAATGTATATGTATATAGGAATCTGTGCCGTATTCACTAACCTTGAATGAAATTAAAAGTAAAATATTTCATTGATAAATTCTGCGAAAACCAATGCATGAAATCCTATACCGATACAAAGATGGAACGCATTAAAACACCCTGTTCCACGACTAAAGTATCGCTTGACGCAGCGTCTGTTTTCTCTTTCACATCAATTGCAAAAATAATATAGCTGTCCTGCTGTCACATTGCATGAATTCAAATTTTATAATCTGTTTGTCAATTTGATATTTGTGATTTTGTGTTGTCATTAGCATTTGTCACTGTTTTCTTGTCTTGAAATTTCAAATGATTTGCTAATAAATACCTCATTAATTACTCTATACGTGAAATCGCATTGAAAACTAAAATGTCAGCACAAAACTCGCCGGTCAAGGCGTCTAGATCGCCAAGCGTTATTGAAACAGCGTCAGACTTTGATAGCCAGGTATTGTGATGTTAATACGCCTACTTTTCTCTATTAATACTGTAAATTCTATTTATCCTTGCATTTTATCCAGGATACGCTGTTGAAACACGTTGATATATCGATAGTGGAGTCAGAAAAGCGCGCTAATGGAACTTTGCACGTCCGTGATCATTACACCGTATATCTAATCGATCTGAAGTAAGTGGTTCTATTTTATTGTTTTCTTAGCAAATTAGCCTTCCATTATGTGCCAATTAGCCTCATTACTGGAGCCACACGATTTCCAAACGTGGCAAGAAGCTGTGATTAAAATGTCATTGTTAATTAGGTCATATCCTTTTCAAATAACATTGACACTTGCTTTCTATTTTTGCTGTTTTTTTATGATGTTTGTCATGAAAAACCTGATTGCACACACCACAAAAGACGTTGCCTGTACAGTGGGAAAACCCCCTCATTATCTATGAATAATGTTATTAAAAACCTGTTGATAATATGCCTTGCAAGATTGCTACTCAAAAACCAATTTGAGTGAAGGAAAAATAAAATAACAAGCCTTTATTAAGACCAAAACATGCACTGGAATTATATATAATGCCACCCAAAATTTGTATACTTACATATTCTAAAAATAATAAATGATAAAATTAATTAATATTTCAGAGTGACAGATCCAGATTACAGGCTAGTGCAGTCAAAGATCAGTACAATATGGAGACGGTACACAGAGTTTGAGCAGATTCACGACTACCTCCTCGTAACATACCCACATGTTATCATACCGCCACTACCTGAGAAAAGAGTGAGTTTATTTTTTTAATCAGCCTTTAATGTTGCCACTTTTGGGATATAGGCATCATCTCTGGGAGAGGCTCTTATCCACATGGGCCCAGTGTGGGTAGGTTTTAAAAACATTAATAGATAAATAATGAGCTATAGAGTAGCCCTGGGGCATAGACAACCTTCTACCCTACCCTTCTCGGCTGACTGTCCAATATTTTTTTATGGTTATCGCTCAGCTATATTTTTTGTATCGTCAGCTCATTTAAACAGGACAATGTTCATCAACAAATAAAAACTTTGCACCATGCATTTGTCATCAAAGATTTTCTGAGTAAACTATTGCATAGGCATTTTCCTACAACATAAATGATTCAGTTTGCAATTTTAGTTACAAAACCGTATTTCTGTAGAATAAAGGATAAAAAAACTTCTCAATTTAAGACTAGACTAGATAGTAAACACTGTTTTTAATTTAATCTTACATATAAGTTTTTAAACTGTCATGGTCACTAACATTACTATTAACACATAAAACGGGATATTTACCATGTTTAGTATTAATTTTGAGTTCCCGATATTTCGGTGCTGTTGCAAGCACCATGATCACGGACAAACTGAATTAATTGCAGGTGGTGTTTATGAGCAGACAAGTCAATCTACCCTCTTGTTTGTTTTGTGCGCTCAGTACTGCTACCACTGTCATTCACAACTCGATTCTGTTCTCGACACACGAAACTCACCGTCCACTCGCGAATGCTTTTCGGCACTTTTTAAGTTTTTACACAATTAAACCACTGGATTCCCGGCTCTCAACAATTGAAACCCATCCTACCGGTTGAAGTTCTTATATTTGGTAATACACATACAAAACATGGTAAATATCCCGTTTTATGTGTTTATAGTAATGTTAATCTTACATATTTGAGGAGCATGTTGATAGTGAAATAGAAACCTAGAAAGTAAATATTCATTAGAAAGTTAAATATAAATAAATGCCCCTTGTTCATAAAAACAATAATAGAATTTGTCTACATAGTTTGCATTTCAAAGGTTACTTTGTAAACATTGATAAAAAATATTATAAAACTTATCAAATTGATGTAATAAAGGCTCATCAGGTATTTTAACATTGATGTAAATAACATAGAAGAGTCACAAATTGTTGAGAAAGAAAACTTTGCTATTAATATCAATATCAATTGCTTTAATATCAATTGTATTTTATTGTAATCACAAAAAAATACAGGGCCTCTGATTCCTTTAGTAAAAAACAAAATCACGACTACCCACATAGTGCTGTCTGCCCAAATATATATATTGGGCACTGGCAGTAGGCGTTGTTGGGTGGTGGAGGCACTCCCATGTAACATAAACTTACACCAACAGAGGTTGACCCTGAGTGCTCTTGCATACATGGATATAATCATTTCATCTCCATCCTCCGTCTTCCATGGATGAATGCAGAATTGAGCTGAATAAGTGCAGTTAGTCCATGAGAGGCCTCTGAGAGTTGGTTTTTGCCCTTTGCATGCCTTCCAGATGTTCAGAGCCCTAGCATTCAGAAAAATCTCAAATGCAAAAATAATAATAGCACAAAGTATTACTGTCACACACAGCATCCAATAGCTTTTTCTTAAACTCCTAAGGATTGAGCATTCATCGCCATGCTTGCTCATGGAAGCTTGTTGATATATAAAGAACTCCTTTTTCCAGGTCCTATATGCTTGGAGGAAGTCAGACACCACGGACCCTGAGTTTGTGGAGAGAAGACGCGCCGGGCTGGAAAACTTTCTGCTAAGGGTGGCGTCGCACCCTCGTCTATGCTTCGATGACCAGTTCATCAACTTCCTGCAACAGGAGCATGGATGGCGAGAAACTATTACTGATAGCGGTTAGTGATGTTTAAAAAAATATATAAAACCATTTGTTAAGACTTTCTTCGAAAGTCAAGTCTTTTAAAGTCTGTTCATTTTGTGAAGTTATTGGTTAGACGAGGAGTGGTGCAAAATATTGTTTGGATATTTCTATTGGAAAATTCTAAGTACCGCTTGTACTCTAGTTCTGTGCCCAGTTAATGCAATTGTGTGAGTGTCTCCTTTTTTTGGAAATACTAGTAATAATCAGTATTATGTAACAAAATGTTAAGGTTAAGAAAAGTTGAACTATTTTTTTGAAAATACAATTTTATCCTGCCTCTGTTACATAGAAAATTATGTTTATTTTAATAACCTATGCCTTTAATTTTAGGGTATATACTACAGGCTGAAAACAAGATCAAATCGTTGTCAGTATCAATCAGATTAAAAAAGCCAGACCCGGAGATTGAAAGTGTTAAAAATTATGGGAAACAATTAGAGACAAATTTAGGAAATTTTCTTTATACTAGGTGAGTTGAAAAAATAATGGTTACTAATCATTCAATATAATGTTATTCATGATTTAATATAAATTCCACTTGAGTCTTTCTTCGTAAATTATATTGTCTTTATAATAAAAAATCGGTATAAAGACCCTTAAAGAAGCCGAACGAACGAAGCGAACACGGACGAAATGAATATTAAAGATAATATAGGTATAGCTTCTGCGTTCCCCACAACATAATCAATATTAAAATACCGTAACTTTCATTAATGAATGATTACAGATCAAAAATAATAGAAAAGAATTACGCACTATGCAAACTGCACGCCAACTACGGCAAGCTGTTCAGTGAGTGGAGCGTTATCGAGAAGGAGATGGGCGACGGACTGCAGAAGGCAGGACATTACTTCGGTATGTTAGTGGCTATCTTACTTCTGTCTTCTATCTATCTACTGATTGTAACGATAGGTTATTTGCTTGATGGCTTTTCCGAAGTAAAATAGAATAGAGCATACTTAATTGTACATACACCAAAATTAAAAACCCAACTGTTTTACAATACCTGTTGCTAATTTTAAGGTTACAATGGTGGTTGGCTGATAGCGATATCTTACAGACAACCTTTGGATGGACTGTATGAACATAAAAATAAAAAGAGAGTAGTTGGTGGAGTATTACTTCTTGTAAAGACTTTCCCAATATGGGCCCAACTATCATTCTACTTCTCACATAGTGAATCTTGTCATAGAAGCTAACTTAACAAAATATGGTTATCTAGCTGGTAGACATCCATTTCTAAACTGAATTAACAGTCTGCCTTAAGTGAAACAGTCTTACTTAAATTTTGATATTTACTTCCCGCAGACTCAATAGCAGACAGCATAGACTCGGTAGCGGAAGATGAAGAGCAGCTAGCAGATCAATTAAAAGAGTACCTCTTCTACGCGAGCGCGTTGCAGCAACTGTGCAGTAACCACGAAACGTTGCAGCGGACGTTAGAGAACGCGCAGGACACGCTCACGAACAGGTAAGCAGCTTGATACAGTAGCAGTCCTACGAGCGCGTTGAAGCAACCACGAGACGTTGCAAGGAACGTTAGAGAACGCGCAGGACACGCTCATTAACAGTTGAGCCGACTGTTACAGTAGCAATGCTACGAGCGCGTTGCAGCAACTCAAAGACGTTACAGCGAACGCTAGAGAACGCGAAGGAAGCGGTAAAACTACAAATACAACAACGCTGACTATTTTTTTATAAAATTAGGAGGGTACACGAATTGATAACTTTCTTTTTGATGTTGGAAAAAATTACAAAGTAGGTTTCCGTCGTTTCTTCTATAAATGTTGTTTGATATTGTATGGAAAAAATAATATTATTGATTTTCCGATTCTGAAAAAAGATCCATTTAGTTACATTTCCAGCAGTGCATGTCTTGATTGATGCCAAGTCCCCACCTGTAGTCTTATTTTATTTCTTAACACTAATCCTCTATACTCTCTCCTCAGGGTATCAGAGCGCAGTCGCGCGGCCGCGGGCAAGTCGGGCATCATGTCGCGCCTGTTCGGCACGACGGACCCCGACATCGTGCGCGACCAGACCACGCGCGCGCTCGACGGCAAGATCGTCTCCGATAAGGACGCTATCGAGAAGGCGAAGATGGATTTAGAGTAAGTACTTACCAGACAAATGACGCTTTCAAGAAACTATGATTAAATGTGGTAGCGACTGGCGCAGTAACGGATGGATCGCGTGCAATTTGAAAGGCTTATGCTATGCGGCCACTTTACACTCGTATCTATAAACAAGTCAAGATTTTACTTGCACGTAAATGTCATTATTTAAGAAACGATTTTTATTATGTAGTTTAATAATTGCTTGAAGTTAGAACTGTTAAAAGTTAGAATTCTTAGCTCCGCTTTTTTTGTCGGTTCTTACTTCGTTTAAATTCATGTCTATTAAAAAAAAATGCGCAAGTACTTACTTAAGCTCACTTAATTGCTTTAACTTGACTATAGATACGGAGGTAACTTATCGATATTCCGACTTACGCAGCTCAATGAAGCCGCTGGTTACGATTTATTTACGATTGCTTAGTTTGACTTACTAAAATATATTTTGTAACCATTAAAAGTGTTTCAAAAGTACTTTAATTTTTTATCACATAACTAACTGATTCGCTGGAGGATTTCCGATTTATTAACATTATTGATAGAGTTACACTTCATTGCAGAGAATTCACCAAGAAGGCGCAAGTAGAGATAGAATTTTTCCAAAAACAAAAAGACAAGGATCTCCACGAGTCACTCGTTAGCTTTATTACTCTGCAGGTGAAGGCGGCGAAAAAGGTTAGTTCACTTACAATACTCGTAACGAAAACGAACTTTATAAAGATAATTAAGCAGCCACATATACAGTAGAATCCGTTTATTATGACTTCGCGATTCAATCGCTTAATATGAAGTAATTACACCGCGAAGTTTGGTTGTCATGTAAAATTCTTTTTATAACTAAGTTGGATATAATGACTTCGCTTATACTGACATGTCGCTTAAAGAATAATTTCTACTTCTATAGAAATAATTTTGTCATCACCCATTTTTAATAAATTATGTGCGATTATAGTGACCGACATGATTCCTAACACCTTCGGCAGGGTAACGCCTTCGACCCCCGACGACGTTCGGCGCGTGCGTGGCAGGCCGTTTGTACTTATTACGATTTTTTTTACATATTTTGATTCAATATGCTGTGTTTTTATCTATTAAAATAAAGAAATACATATACCTAAAAAAACAGAAGGTTGTTTATTTTCTACAAAATGCTTTGTATGACGTGTTTGTCATTTCCCTTCGATGTCATTATAAACGGATTCCACTGTATAATTAAAACTCAGGAAAATAGCAGATAAAAATTAAATATAGACTACTTACTCAAAATTCGTGAAACATCTGATCCTCTTTACGAAATTTAGGATAGGGAATTATTCCTCTGCTAGTTTTTGTTTCTCCCTGCTACCCTCTAGTTTTTTTTCGTTTTTGATTACTAGAATAGTTAAATCCACCAAGTATCCAAATTTTGTTTCGCACGGTAGAGTTCATTTCCTCATTTTTTTTAATATACCAGATTTTTTCACAATACAAATAAAAATGTCACAGACTAATAAACCTTTCTGTTTCTCAGAACCTACAAGCATGGACGCAGATCAAGGAATGCCTTCAGAACATGCCGTAAGCCCCACCAAGAAGTTTTTTTTAATACCAAATGTACCTACGCGCTGTACGTAACGTTAGTCTAACTACTTTTCTATCTCACTTTATAAGTAGAACTTGTGTCATTTCAAGACTGAGTAAGTACGGCCATCTTAGCAACCTATATTTGAATTCAGAATAACCGACCATAATCTAGTTTCGAATAAAAAAGTTTCAAATTCCACTGTAACCAAAAAAAAACATATGGTATAATGGTAATGGTCACTCTAAAATCAACTTAGAATACACAACACTAACATAGACATTTGAGTAAGTGGCTGAGGAATTCAAATTCTGGGTTTTCATTCTGTCCTTTTGTGGCGCCTTACCCACATAAACTAGGATTTGTTTTTACGTGTTGGGAAGGTACTGACAGCTTTAATAAGGAAGGTAACAAGTTACTCAGTTTTGGAACGATTTGTGTATGTTTTATCTCTTGATAATGGTTTATACTCATTTGTGAACGAAAAATCGATGTCTAAAATAGAGCCTATAGTATTTTTTTACACTGTGTCTTAGAATCGTGACTGCAACCATTAATTTTATTGATTTTATTTTAAATCACATAATTATTTTATATTTACGCCGAAATATATTTTATTTAATTTTGTAATTTATATAAGTAGTTTTTGAGATTCAGTCAATATATTAAAATTGTATGATAATTATAATATTTCAATTTATATATGTATTTTGAAAAAAAAAAACTGGTTTAAAAAGACCCTTAACCAAGCCGAAAGACACTTGTGCTCCCCGTCATCGCAAAGTTCCAACTTTTTGACAATATTTTTTTTTTTTCAATCCTAATTTATCATGCACAGCCCCTTGTAATCACCCCTATACGATTCAATACATCCATCAGCACAGCACAATGTTTGAGTGCGTAACATTAAGTCCTACCGTAAACCTTAATAATTTATGCAAAAAAAAAGTCGTATGCTAGCAATATTTTTTCAGTATATTTAATTTGATGTACAGAATGCTTGGTTGACGGCTTCGTGAAGGGTCCGTTTACACCTTGTATAATACATCGTACCCATTCCATATCAGTAAATACACACATCAAAAGTATCTAGGGATCAACATATATTTTTGCAATAACTTTTCTCCTGATTGATATTAATTAAAATTTTCTTTAAGGATTCATCAAATAAAGTGTTTTCGTTTGTCACAGTAACGATAAACCAAGTCACCTTTGCATTAATAAAGAAATTTGCCATTTTCCTAATAAAGGGATTTTTGACATTTGAACCACTAACATTAAAGTTCGAAAAAAATACTGAAATAACAGTTTTCTTTAAAATTTTATTGGGTAACTTAAACAATTAATAATCCGTGTTTCTACCGCGAACACTAACAACACAAGAACATCGGTTTGGCATACTCAAAATGAGTTCATCCAAATCACGCTGTGGAATGGCCGCCCATGTTCGTTGCAACAACAAAAAAAGGTCTTCTTGCGACTGGATACCCTCCATATTCGGCAGAGCTCTTCTCTGTAGCATATCCCATGCATGCTCAATCGGGTTCAAGTCTGGCGACTGAGCAGGCCAGGGCAGGACATTGATGTTAGCTGCGGCGAGAGTCTGTCTTACAACTCTTGCGGTGTGCGGTCGTGCATTATCATGCATTAACTGAAATAAGGGACCGATTTGCACTTGTAGAGGAACGATGACGTCTGATACAATCGTCTCAGCATAAATTTGAGCGTTGAGGTTGCCTCTGATCCAAATCAACTCAGTTCTTCCGCCGATCCAAATACCCGCCCATACCATGATGGTTCCACCACTATAAGGATGGACTTCCTGGCAGGATTTTAATCGCTGTTGGCGTCCAGGGGTTCTCCAGTGTCGTATACGTCTTGTATCCGGTCTCATACCAAAACGAGACTCATCAGAAAAGCACACGAAACGCCATTGTTCTTCTGCCCAATTTCTGTGTTCAAGAGCCCATTGATATCGAATCCTACGATTGTGCATTGCTATAGGTGGTACCCGTAGCGGTCTTCGGGAATGAAGGTTCACTTCATGCAAGCGGTTTCTGACTGTTTGGTCGCTAATTAAGTTCCCTGAAGAGTGATGAAGCCTCACGGCTAACATCATGGCGGTTATTGTTGGAGCTCTTCGAGTTAAGATTTGAATGTATCGGTCTTGTCTCCGTGTGGTGCAGCGATACCGTCCTCCATGGCGCTCAGCCACGGTACCAGTGCTTCGGTAACGTGTCCAAAGTCGACTGATAACACTCTGACTTGTATTCAGAGCTAAAGCCACAGTACGTTGCCGGGAACCAGCTTCTATCACTCCCACGGCTCTGAGCATTTCTTCCCTGCTTAAATGACGTCGCCGCTCCATAATAACGTTGGTTTTAATCAGTAGTAGGGAAACAGTAGCACTAATAATGTCTTCAATGCGTTGTATGTTTTTATAGGGAAAATATTGACAGCTTATTTTCATCTTTTACTCGAATTTGATTGAGAGTTCCTGATTCAAATTATGAAATGCACCAAAAAGGATCCATATAAATTTATAAAATCATAAATTTATTACAAAGCCACATCTCAATCTCAAGAAATCCGCATAAAAATGCTTGATCCCTAGACACTTTTGATGTGTGTATATTACATATATTCATGTAAAAAAGAAACTATATTGAGTATTTGTCTGTTCTATTGATCGCTATCATTGTTTTCTCATACCATTATTAATATATTTAACACCTAAATGTTCAAATAAGGTAGATATATTGAGTTCTAGGGGCCAATGAGATTCGTGCATGAGACAATGCATTTGAACTAAAAGACCCAACTTTTCCGAGACTGTCTGAACCACAAATCGAAATTTAAAAAAAATATTAAAGTAGGTAACCCCACAAACACACGGGCGCTTTTTGAAAATCCATCAAAAAGCAACCTCAACGTGTTAAAAAATCCCACTGTTGGGTTTTCGACTCTCGGCGCTAAACCGAACGTTGATAATCCAATGCGCAGTAAAAAAAACGTCGCTTTAAATAAACGCCCGTGCGTGCGTGGGCACCACTTTCTTTTGAAGAACGGATCGGAACAGTTTCCAAAAACATTTTAATATGCCTTTTACCTAAGTGTTATATAATAAATCCTTGCTATTTACCCACTGTCAAGTGTCCATATGAAACAAACCCAAAGATTATCACAAAATAAATGTACATAAAATAATAGTTCTTTGAGAATTAAAAATAATGCGCAATTCCTTGATATCATTTATCCTCAATAAATATCTAAAGTCGCATTTCATACTTATTGTTATCAATTTCTATTTGACCGTTTCTACCGATAGTGCATGTCCCAAAAGCAATGAAATGTCCCAATTAATGTAAATTGTACAATAAATATAAATACCAAAATATGGTATAATTAACCAAATAAAAAATCTTCCCAGGTCCTTTTCAAATTACTCTGAACAATCATATAATCTTTTGCATTCCTTAGAATTTTTTGTAAAACATAAAACAAATACAGATCTAACATACTAATTCTTCTGATTACCGAAAACCAAAGTTGTATAATGTTCTTAAAAAATATATTTATAAACTAAATAGTATCTGAAAGTTCTGAAACGATTTTAAAAATAAAAAGTAACTTTTGCCTACATAGTTAACTTTCGATTTGATTTGACTGAAAAAAAAAATATGGCAATGTTACCTGCAAAAAATAATCTTTGCAAATAAGTAGTTTGATAGGCAGCTGAAACCTCCTAGCAAGATTAAATGTATGAAAAACTAACTTTTTATTGTTCTAAAAACGATTTTGCTAAAATATGTGCGAGAATTTGCTAAAATTAAAAAAAAAACCCAGTCGCCTGCTGAAAAGACAGAGAAGTTCGGCTTAGAATATTTTTGCAGGTTGATCGGTTTCTTTGCATATTATTGTATTGTGAATATTACGAATTGTCTTCTATCTCAAATATTAATACTCACATGTGATTGTAAAACGGAATCAAATATAATTTGTATAAAGTATAGTGTATTTTTCTTTACTAGTCAAATTTGGTAAACAAATATGGCGCAAGTATTGACATTTCCGTATTAAGAGAATTCATGAAGTTTAAAACCCATTTAAACTTCACGAACTCTATGAGAATCAGATTTTGTTGTAATTCATACCGTATAGTAATTCTTATAAAAATCAAGATCGCGTTTGATTTGCCAAATCGGACCTGTAAAACAAAAAAAATAGTATGTATATTGTAAAACTACCTATATTCTTATATTGCGTTAACTATGTTTAATTTATGTTGATTATTTTTTGAAGTACCTATCGATAAATCAGTTTTTAATAAACTTCAACACTTTTTATACCTGTCTTTGTTTTTTTTTTCATGATAATGAGTAATTGAATGGAACAAACTTATTATCACTGATCCCAATCAGTTGAAGATAAAAGGATAACCCCATTCTACATTGCATTTTTAACGACCTTCGGCGCATTGAACCAAAACACATAAAATGCATGCGAACACATGCATTAAAATTCGTTGTAGATGCAAGTGATGCAACATCAGAAAAGATATAGATCTACAACCTACATCATGCAGGGGCATTCAATTCTAATATCGCATTGAAAACGAAAAGAGAATATCTACAAACACTCTAAGGTTTAAATTGTAAGAAGTGCCCTCACCGGAAGGAGCCGTTTCCACAAAGCGCCTCAAAAATAATATCCTCGCGCATTTTGTTGATGTCACTGAATAAAGAACTACCTGTATTGCTTTTAAGTATACAATTCGACGCAGACAAATCCTCACCCCGCGCGTGCTCGAGGATGCACGAAAGCGCAATAATTGTAGGTATTCTTTAAAGCAATGATACTGATAGTCATTTTTTTAGTGCCATCGATAAAGTGCGCCAGAATTTTTACTACGGAACTGTCATTGCAAACGTAAGAAACGTAATGAATGTCATGTTCGACTCGGTAGATTTATATCTTTGCCTGCAATATTGCGTTTACGACTAATGTGATGCCAAAATAAGAGAGATTTGAAAGTCGTGAGTGACAGACTCCAGACTAAAGCGAGTAGTAAACCATGTTTCTTCTAATCAAACACTGTCGCCCTTCATACGCCCCTAAACAACTTACAACTGCCCAAGGACAGAGAAAACAAACAATTTTATTTCCTTTTAACAGCCGGATCGATACAATTTGCAGTTCCCACGAAGCGAGACAAAGGAAGACCCTGATAAAATATGAATGTTATGCGGTAGAAGTATGAAAAAAATGTTGGAACATGTTCTAAGATACTAGCTTTTACCCGTGGATCCGATCGCGCTTATGTCGGACTCCACGGCAACGTAGTTCATACTTCCTATATAAAGACCTAATCCATGTCGTAAAATGAAGAAAAAACGCGTTGAATGGAACCTCTTAAAATGTAATAAAAATGGGTTATGCAGGCTCAGCATAAAGTCAGGTGGCTAAACTAGGTAGGTAGGTACTGTGATGGGGCCCGCTGGCAATGAAGGGCTGATACCAGTCGGGGGTGCGCGCGAATGTACTTGCATCTCCTGGGCCCCCGGCACTTGGTAGTAGTAGGAACAGTGGGTTTTTAGTCGGTTAAAGTCCGACATAACCCTCCGATCGCCCCAGACGGCGGGTATCCATGAGGATTTTCTAACAAAAGGAAGATAGGTACTGCCTGTCGCTGATTTCCAGCTGTGCCCACGACTCTACCTTTGAGCTAAATTTCTCAGTAATCCATTCAGCCAAAACGTTACAGACAGACAGAGTTACTTTCGCATTTATTTTATTATTAGTAAGGCACCATATGGTATGGCACAGTTGTACGACCAGTGGGTTCACACGTAGATAATTACCGGCCAGTGATGGTTAGCTTATTGATTTATCGATTCCATGTGCTCGTAACATTTTATGTGTTATAAGGTATTAAGGACCTTTATAAATGTGGCTTATAGAGGGAAACAGGTAGCTGAAGGTATTGTCAGAAAAAGGAGTGGAGTGGACAGACATGACACCCGCTATGCGTCTGAAAGGTCATCGTATGAGCCAAAGTATGGAACTCTGCCAGCCGGACTCGGTGCAATTCGGACAAAACGTCATCGTCAAGGATAAAGGTGGTGGTGGAGCATGGTGTATCGTAGTAAACCAGACCAGATTTGTGATAAATATGGTATAATAATTCTCGATTTTCCTCAAACTTCAGCCATGCAAAACCACAGATTGCATAATAGTTGGCAAAACGTAGGTAGACATGCGTTATTAACTGCAGTGCACGGTCAAGGATTATGTCACGAAGGTTCTTTATTAAAGAGCAATTATTGACGGTTGGTTTGTTCCTCAGATTAGATGTTTCAATGATCTGGAGGTATATTCAGTGTAGCGGAGAAGGCAAAGACAAATAAGAAATTCAAAGAGTAGAATCCTTATACCAGGTGGTTGTATCAATAACGATGAAAGGAAAATCAAAATAGCATTGGATTGACATAGCTACCGAACAACTTTTTTTATGTAGTTGAAACTCGTTGTAAATAGGCGAAGAAAACTATGCAGCGGAATGAACCTATAAGTTACAAAAACCTCATTTTCATAAAATCTCATGGTAGGTGTTTTACCTACCTATCAACGTAACTAGGATATTTTTATTTTCCAAGATAAGTTGATAGATAGGTAAAACATCTACCTATCAACTTGTAAGTTGTTAGGTAGGTAAAACAGCTACCTATCAACTTGTCTTGGAAAATAGAAATATCCTAAACCGTTTTTAGAATAATGTTACTCCTTGACACACATTGGGATCAAAATACCTACTTACAAATAACGAAATATCTTGCTGTTACCTAGGTACTTATCAATTCAGTGATAATTTCAAGGATTTGTTAAAGATAACTATGGCCCCTATTATATTTTCATTACGTACTTAGTAATAATTATATTTGTTTACACACGGAGAGACATGTAGGTAGGTATTTGTCTTTGTAAGGTGACAAGATGTCGTTGTACGATATTGTGTTACTGAGTATCTGTTGTGAAACTTGAAGATATCAGAGGAGTGTAAAGAACATTGTTCTATTGCGATAGATGTACACAAACAGCTGCAAGAACTTAGTTTCTGTATCATTTGATATTATAGGTACACTATGTTGAATCTGAATCTGCGTGGGAGGATCTTAAACCGGTTCATTATGTACACCTGCAGCTAAACAGGCGACTAAGCTGTCTGTCTAGCTAGATGTGAACCACGTCAAAATATTTAGTCGGGGATCTCTTTCCAGTAGTTAACAATTCTTCGCTCATAATGGGTTCCTTTAGAAAGTTGAAAGTCACCCATAGGGCACTGGAGAGAGCTATGCTATCTTTTCATTTCTGATTCGGTCACACAGGGAAGCTTTGGAACTTCTTGAAACGGAGGAGATCCAAGGTAGCGCAAAAAAAAAATGTTAAGCAAGTGCCCTGCCCACTGACCTTTCTGATCATTCTTGATTTGCCGATGGGGTCGAAAGGTTCTGAAGTGCCGACCGCTTATAGAAAAGCGCAACGTTGGATGGCATACCATTGTCAAAGATGATGAGGGTAACGATGCAAGGTCTTGCAGTTATGTGCACCTTTTCTAAATTCGACCAACATAGCTATCCACAATTATTGTCTTTCAGTTATATTTGAATTGCTAATTAGCATAGGTACATAGCTAGGAAAATGACGCACAACGAAGTCACTAGACCTATTCAAAATGTCTCTCCTGTTGCAATTCAAGCCCACACAATTCGAGGAATGTCCGATCGGCTCTTGCAACTAATTTCAAAACGCCGGCCTAAAGCTGCATGCTATGAGAATTTGTCTATTAATAGGGACCAGACTCCGGTAGAAATACCTATGTTCGGTTTCATTTTGCATCGTTTTTCATTCCATTGCCGTCAGCTCTTGAGATGCTTGAAATACCTACTTCAGTCTATTTAAAGCGAATTTCACCAATCACACTGAACGCGATCAGCACATCTAAACAGAGTTCAAGAGCTGTCATTGTCAATTTTTCACGACAATAATGGCATTGACTGCTCAAGAACGTGAATTAGATGTGCCATCGGTTTCAATGATGAAATTTGCCCTTAGCCAAGAAGCAATGAACTCAGATCTCTGATTACTTAGATAAGTCATCTAACCAAACATTTCACAACAATGAAGCTTACTTAATGCAGTTGGGTAGGTCCCTAACTAAATATGCCTAGGTAAATGATGTGTCATAGGTACCTTCCTAACCTAATCCCTTGGGCATTGCTAGATTGCGGTTTGCTCTACATTGCAATTAAGATAAATTGGTATACAGGATGAAACAGAATAAACCCAATATCAGGTGGTGATTCAGGTGCATTCAGTCCATCAAACTGGACCAATTGCGTAGAGCAATTTTTGGCCATATCGATGGTCTGATCCGCTTATTCTGTTACACTCTGTATATACATGTTAAATAAAAGGTGGTTTCGTTACGCATCTCGTGCCTTTGGCTAAGGAGAGAAACTACTTACTCAGATAGTATCTATCCACATGAGAGGAGATTAGCCCACAGCCGCTACATATTTGCATAGTTAACGCTCGCCTATTGCGTGTTTTGTTTTGATATTATTTGTGACTTTCCAGTAGTTTATTATTATTTATAAACCTGTAATTAATGCCTACATCAAATTATGAAAGGAAATGAGCGTGCTTACACTTATTTAGAAACATTTAAACTCTCATCATCTGCCTAGCCTTTTCCCAACTATGTTGTGGTCGGCTTCCAGTCAAACCGGATGCAGCTGAATACCAGTATTTTACATGGAGTGACTTCCTATCTGACCTCCGCGATCCAGTTACTACTGAGTAATACGATATCCCTTGGTAAGAGTCAGTGGGACCGAAAGGTCCGAAAGTCTGTATTTACGACTGTTAAAGATCTTCAAATGCCAGCCGGGACCAACGGCTTCACGTGCTTCGAGGCACGGAGTTCGGTATGTAATGGATGATCAGCCATCCAAAAACCAACCTACCTGTAATTTTTTTACCACGATCTTTCGTTCAGCACTCTCATTGTGTGTTCAGCCATTTTCTTTTTTTACCTAGAAAAAAACAATTTTTCATTAAAGGAGTCCTTCAGTGAAAAACTGATTTAATTTCTTAGTTCTACTTTAAGAATCACAAGCTACTGTACCTATATTATAAGAAAACATTATTTGATCCCATAGTGACAAAATGTCAGGATTTAACTATACATAACTGTTTTCGCAAATATAAAGTGCCTTTATTTCAAGAAGTTTATGAGATGTTGTTAGCGTCGGAATTAGACCAACAGCTCTTATCGGATGTTGACCCCTCGAACTGACTTCCAGTTCAGATAAGCTAAGAGGTCTAGACTTCACCAACTGTAAGGAGGACAGTAAATAACTTTGTGTCATAAAATAATAAGCGCTTTTGTTTACTAAAGTGATCTTATACTTATTAGTCTGTTTACTTCGTATTACATTCGATCAAATTCTGGAGATTTCAGGATCTGAAATCGGGCAATGGGCAAGGTAGGTAAAGGGTATTTTCCTTCTGCAAATAAAACACTGGAATGCACTTACCTATGCAAACACTGCAGCACAGTATCTCAATTTTCAGGGTCTGCCATAATTTTATTGCTCCTAAGTCCATGCTAATTCAGAACCGTGCCCAGATAACTGGTGACAACATATCCAAAATAGTTAGGTCGGTGGTTCCCTCCTGGGAAAACTGTCGCAAGGCGTATTTTTATAAAAATACTTGCAAAAAGTTGTCAAGGAAAAGTGCCGTTTTTGTTTTTCCATTAATTTTCAATTACCTTTTCTAAATATTAATAAGGTTCTGAAGCAAAGCAAAAATTTACGGAGCCGTTGCCTTTTACGAAGCCATCAAAATCGGCTTTAGTGCTGCTTGTAGTGCTATTTAGCGAACGAATCTACGGTTATTTTTACTAAAAAGAGAATGAGAAAATAAATAGGAGCCGGTGGAACTTACAAATGCGGTTTTATCTTATAAGTTTATTCGTAAGAAAATTGAACTCTACAAGCTAGATACAGTAACATTTATCAACGATAACCATAATGGAAAAGTAGGAAACGAAACACTTCGATAGCTGTGGATGAATGCTAGGACGTCACAACAGTTCTCTTTACAGAAACTCAGAAACCCGAAAATATGTTAACCAGTCTTACCAAGAGGTATCGTGTTATCCAAATGTTGTTGACGAAATGGTCGCTCCATATAAAATACTGATGTTCAGCTGTAGCTGGTAAGACGGAAACCGACCCTAATAAGCAAAAAAACTAGGTGCTTACCTACATGATGATGATTTAGGCAAGGAAACCTTTTTTTCTAGTAAAAAACTTTTTATTTTATAGCTTCAATATCAAAGTTGACCACGTCTGCCTGCATCAATTATTCGTGAGGCTACGTCCACATAGAATCGATAGTGAAATAGGTCACTGTCATAAACACAGCCGTTTCTTACGGTCCATTACACACGTGGCCATTATATCGATACTACATAAATCACGTACGACAAGAACATAACATATTCCAAATACGCGCTAAGAATACGCCCGAAAATTTTGAATATTGAATAAGATAAACAGTCAAAATACCGCTTTTCAGCACGATTGTCCCTATATCTCATTGAAAAAGAATAATGAAGCACCAACAAGTCACTGTAGATTACTGGGCGATGATAAAGTCCATGCTCATGTATGGGGTCCTAACTGTACTGGGGTGGATAATGCTGAGGCTGTTCAATGCCGTGTTCTCGTTGCCAAGGAGGTTGAGGACACAGCAGGAGAATATTCAGGCTACTTTGGAGGAGTTTCAGGTTAGTAAGCTTGAAATGCTATCACAGTGAAATTTAATGCCAAAAAGGCTGGCTGCTCAATAAAAAGCCTTTTACGTAGCGCTATGATCAAAGTGTTTTTTTTTGTTCTTTTAGAAAGGGCGTCTCTCTATCGCCAGTATATAAACTGATTTGACACATAATTCACTACACTCTAACAGACATTGATAATTGAAGATATTCTCATATGAGTCTTTCTTTTTCCTATTGTTTCTATTAACGACAAGTTAGTGTTCTATATTTCCACAACAATTTTCACAAGACTGAAATATGTTTTTCGGTATTCTTTTTGGACTTTTCCGTCGTCATTGTGCCGCATTGTCTATGCTCCCAGCTCCATTGTTTTTTAAATTTGTAACTGGGTACTTGAATTACGAGTACATTGTGTTAAGTATTTTAATTTTAAGTTTGCATGCTGAATGAAGTCAGCGAAATATGTGTAACCTTTTTATCTACATATCTATACTAATATTATAAAGCTAAAGGTTGAACGCGGTAATGTCAGGAACTACTGGTTCGAATTGAAAAATAATTTTAGTGTTGGATAGCCCATTTATCGAGGAAGGCTATAGGCTATAAAACATCACGCTGCGACTAATAGGAGCGGAGCATCAATGAAAAATGTTACGCAGACGAAGTTGCGTGGGTCAGCTAGTTTATTATACCTAAGCCAAGTCAGAGGCCCTTGGGCCTCTTTAGGTTAGGCACTAACCACATGATAAAGAAGAAGATAAGACCATAATGTACCTACCACATATGTCATGCAAATAAAGAATCTTGAATCCCTGGTCACTAGAACCCTTGAACCATATCTCCACTAACAGGGCTATATTCGACGCAGATCTAACACATAACAATAACTAACTATATTTATTTAGTTACAACCTTATCTCTATCGTTATTAACCACACTTCCTAACTTTATTAATTACACAATAATATTTGTTTCTACACTCCTAATATTAACACTCTGCTATAGTCAATATTCAGTTAAACAAATATTGATTAAAGTAATTATTTCCCGTGAAATCTATTGTTTGTTTGGTCCTTCTTTCTTCACCCGTTGGTTACCCTGACGTAAGGCTTGTTTGATTCAATATTACAGTGTTATTGATTAAATCAATTAATATAAATTAATAATTCAAGAATCCGATTGCTGCCAGCTTGTTTATTTTGTGTGTTTATTATGTTTGTTTATTTTCAAATGTTCTGATAGTAACTTATGTTAGGTAGATGATTGGGTTACTAAGGGCCAAAGGGGTACCTAATATAATTAGTTTAGAAATCATGAAAGAAGCACTAGTTTCTTTAGTAAAACATTAAGAGATGGGCGGTTATGGGTGCAGTAGTCTGTTTATGTTGTAAATGCTATCTACTGCTTTTTTTTTCGTGTCTATGATATTTTTAAACTTTAGGTCTGCCTCGTTGGTTTAGTGGTCGCAAGCGCAACTGTTGACCCAGAGGTCCTGGATTCAATTCCCAAGTGGGGCAAAATGTTATTGGGTTTTTCCATTAGGAATCTCTGAGTAGCAGCCACGGAGTCTGGATTAGTGCCCGGTCGGTGGCAATAGGCTCGCCCCCTATAACATGTTACTTAAATAGAATTTGCCCTGGCGGTTGAGAAATGTCATGCTCACTCAAATGTCTCGCTGATGGTGGCGCGTGTGTCGGGTCGTTTAGTTCCCTCCAAAATGGTTGAGTTGAATGATGGCTGATCCATGCGTCATGTTCGTGAACGGGCGCTGTCAGTTGTGACTGGTCATCTCGCAGCTGCCATGGATTATTGTATTTTTGAATTGTTAATTTTATCTTTTTTATTCTGGACGCTCTTACTCGCACGTCTTTCTACATCGTTCTCACATGTATGTTTAATCTCGACATGAATGATGTAACCGAGACTTTGTAACAACATAATGATTTAAAAGAGTGTCCATGGAGTTTCTTGCCCATTCTTCTCCATAGAGATCTACGCTTTCGAATGGGCAACTACAGTACTTTCACAAGTTATTATGCCCTGTGACTGGGACTGTAGCTTAGTTTATTTTTTTGTGTTTTGACATTCAAAAGTACCTGTAATGGTCTAATTGAAATAAATGCTTTGAGTTTGAGTTTGAGTTTGATAACGGGCTAAATGTGGGTGTACTATTAGGTACACCTCTGCCTAACCCGTCGGGGTTTACAGGTGTGATATTATGTTATTGTTTACTATATTGTTACATGGCCACGCCAATATAAGCGCCAGTAGCCTTTATTAGGTCCAAAAGCCGTAATATTATTACACAGGCACTTCTGTTCTTCAATTCATGTCAATCCATTACTTCATCATAAGCCTATAGTGGTCCTCTCACCTATTTCATTTGATAGAAACTTATTACCAATCCAACAATTCACAGAGGCGGTACCCAGACCTTAACGTAACAGAAGATGACATAAAAAATGCTGAAAAAGAACTAGAAGAATGGAACAAAGAAATGGATGAAAAACTTAATAAGAAGGACGATGAAGCACTTGATGAGAAGGAGAAAGAAGAATCAATTAATGAAAACAAGACGGTGACTGAAGAAAGCTCAGAAACACCACCTGCTATTGAAGACAAGAAAACTATTTAATAAAACAATATAAACTGAGGAGGTAGCTACGTTTAATTTTCAGGGTTAAATGAAATCGATATTTTACGATGCCTTCTTTGTAGTGAATAGATATTTTTTTTTTATAATTTGGAAATTGATTGTAGTCAATATTTTGTTCAGTTAGTAGAAACAAAAAACTTCCGATGCATTGTGTACTGTCGCATGCATTGTTATTGGAAAACTTTAATGAAAGCCGATTATCCGCTTTCACTAACACTAAGCGACACCTAAATGAACGCCTAAATATGACAGCCATGTTGGAATTTCATGTCTCGGCCGTGACCCAAGGGTTGAAAATTCAACCACCTATGATTTCTATTTGGGATTTCATCTAGGGGCCTTGTTACATCTTATTATCACCTTTTAAAACTTGCATAACGATATTTTCTATTACAAAAAGAAGTCCAATGTTTGTTTCATTTTACTTATTCAAGTAATAAACAGTTTTTTTTTTGTAACCTGGGTATGTAGGTACCGACACCGACGCGCAAACGGAAACCACATACGAGTACTTACTCAGCAGTACATCTTTCTGAATCCCCCCACACAGAAAGTTTTCGTCGGTTATTAAAAAAAAAACAGCTGTACCATAAACTTTTCTAAGAAACAGCTGTTTTTTTTTAAATAACCAACGAAAAATTTGTTTGTGGCCACGGGTTCAGAATAATGTACTGAGTATGTGGTTTCCGTTTTCGCGTCGGTGTCCCTTCCCTTCCACACTGTATAGTAAGTATCTAGATATTTCGATTTCAGCATAGAAAAAACCATCCGCAATTTTTCCTTTATTTGACTACTCAATAGAGGTGCGCGTAAAAAGTTGTAAAAATGTAATCATACAGATAAATATCATCATTATAATGATGTTTCTTATCAGCCTATAAACCATAACTGGTTCTTACATGCTTGCTGAAATGCCGACTGTGGCCATCAATGACTAATACCTAAAATTAAGCGACAAATGTGTATTACATTTGTCTGACTGAGTGAATCATGATTGCCGACTGAAGTTAAACAATGTTACGCAACTAATTGCTTATTGTCATAATAATTTACACACAGTAAGACGCTGGGGAGTACCTACATATTAATAATATCATGCCCGCGGAGGTCTGATAGGCAGTCCCTGCATGTAAAACACTGATACTCAGCTGCATCCGATTAGACTGGAAGCCGACCCCAACATAACTGGGAAAAGGCTAGGCAGATTATGATGATGTGTTCTTTGAAGGGTTAGCATACACTGGGATACTAGCTTTCTCTCTAGGAGTTGTAAGAGCAGTACCTAGGCAGTAATGGAATACAGCAAATTACAAAAAACACCGCGCCAGTCTGGGCTCGAACCAACAACGTTCTGCGTAGGGTTAGTCAGGAAGGAAACTATCCTAACCTACCCACACCTGCAAGAACGTATATGAATAAGACTCCAACCGAGCAAAATGCATCTACAGCGTTTATAAATTCAATTTCCGCCATTTTTCTTCAACATACCTGCCGTGGTACACGTATACATAATTATACCGTATACCTATGTATTTTCGTTTACACAACACAATCTCCAAATTGCTTCGGGAGTCAGTCATGTACGCAGTAAGCTGCAGATTTGCATTCAGCAGGGTTCACGGTTGGATTTGCTCAGCGGTTCACAGTTCATCGGGCTTGGTTGATGCATGGAGAAACATGTGCACTTCCTTCACATTATGTGGTGACGGGTATATTTAATTATAATTAGTGACTGCATGTGGATTTTAACGCTTAAGTGATTATTGCGATGTAAACGGTGTTATTAAGTCAGGCCAGTCTATTATAGTCTGGCGATACCTACATTTCTATATTGTATATAGAAAATAAGCAGTAAGACTTACATAATACTAATTTATTATTTAAACAAATATCAACATTAAGTACATTATTTGTGTGATTTAATTTGGTAATAAACTCTAAGTTTATTAGAACTAATGAACCAAAGGAGAATCGTTGATCATCATAATAAATCCATTCTTATGAAAGTCAAAGTTCCGAACGAATTTCGTAGGTTTATAACCCTCCAGAGGCCGAAGTAGATGTCGACTCCGCTATCTTCAAGATGTTTTCGGCACCTAAGTACCTACTTACAAAGAATTTCCATTTTTGAAGACTTTCCTTTAGGGTTGAATATCATCTGTCAACACGTATGATGGCACTGAGCGACGGAACAGGTTAGGAACATGGAAAAATGCGATTCTGTGCTGATGGATGTGGCGCAATCCTTACAAGAGCCTGATACAATTTGTAAGATTAGGAGAATGTATCGTGGTAGATATATTATAGAAGGCTAGCTTTTGCTCGCGGCTTCGCTCCCGTTTATGTTCAGAAATTAACCCACGGGGACGTTTTAAATGCTTGTAGCTCTTGACACTTGGAGATAATGTACTCGTAGCTTACCGTATTGAAAGAATTTTCGAAATCGGATCAGTAGTTCCGAAGATTACCCCTTACAATTTACATACAAACTTACAGACAAAGTTTACCTCTCTAAAATTAGTTTAGAACAGAAGTTTAAATAAAAGTTGCATGCAGTGCTTGGCCATCCGTCAACACATGAGTGTCTCTACAGATGTCATCTTCGGTATGAATCTAGATTAACTAAACACAGTTCACATGTTCAACTGTTTGTGTTTCAATGTCAGCTATAGGTCAGTTCCTGCAAGTCTTACAAAAACAGAACCGTCTACTTACTCATCGCTGCGAGCAAGTAGCAACAAGTTTGTCTCAGTCGCTTGCAGCTATTTAATGGTCACATATTATCTAGATGAATCACTGATTTTTGCGTTTATCATTGACATAATACGATTGAGATTTCGATGGTGGTCCCATGGAGAAAATTTATTTTATTAAATAAATGCACCTTAATTATTCAGTTAATTAATTGTTCAGTTTGGTGGTTTGAATCACACCCTGAAATTTAACTTCACCTTTCTGGTACACGTAGTACGAGTATAATATACGAGTACTAGTCTTTATACGTTTAAAATTGTCTTATATACCTAAGTCCTTTTACTGCAGCAAAAAATAGTATTTTAACCTTTAAATGTGTATTTATTTAATGCACGTTCTTAACTAGAGTAAAAGGAAGCATTTAACACAAAAAATAGTGAAAATGATCAAATTGTTGCATACGTAAGACCCATCGATATGGTGAAAAATCATCCTGGCAATTTGAACGAAAAATAGGCTCAGAAAAAAAACAACCCTAGATTCTATTTTTAAACTCCTTCAGCTGACTGTGCAATCAATACTCTACTGGAGCACTCACTAGATTACAATAGACTCGTTCAGGCGTTCACCCCATGAAATTGAAGTTCAAGAGCCCACCGATAGATGGCACTATACTAAACAATACGAAAGCTCGCGAAACCGGCCCCCCGAGGCGTGGTTCGAAGAGCTTTCACCCTAGCTAAAACTTTATTGATCGCGGGCTAGAGTACCAATGCAACAGTAAATACACAGCCGTATTCGGCGTGTTTATTGTTATCATTTGAGTCGTCGATATGAGGAATATGTCCTCGATGTATAGATAAGTTATCAAGAGCCGGTGGAGTAGTAAACAGTGGGTGTTAATCAGTCTGTTGCATGGTGCTCGCTCCGCTAGGCGCGTCGATTGCTCAATTAACTATATTGTGATTAGTGATGTGTTGTGAACTGAGGTGGTGACCAGGTACGCATCATGACTAGGTCCAGTTACCGGCCCCTGGTGCCCAGGTCTTCCAATAACTCCTTGGATACCAGAGATATTGGGTAAGTTTTTATTTGTTTTTATTTTATGAATAATTTCTTTGCCTGAGTATTTTTGTTTTTCAGTCTGCATTATTTAAAAAAAATACTAAGTATTTCAAAGTTAATTCATATTTCAAACTGATAATTAATTAGTTTGGTATCTAATTCATTGTTCCACGTTTAAAGATAAGGTCGGGGTACCTGCATACAGTGTGTATTCAAATTTATTATGGTGGGGACATTTCAACGAGTCCATACAGGTTTTGCAGGGCCTGACTTCTCACTGTTCAGGAATGTGTCCACCTTTACGACAATAATTTAGGTGCCGACTCTTATTATCGTCCACCCACTTGGCAACTTGAGAACGAAATTTTAACTGGATTATTGGACTACCTTCTTGATTATATCTGTAGGTACCGACAACTGTACATAATTTCTTTAATAAGCGTGCTATGGCTATGCAATTTAAATTATGTATGTGCCAAATTATCTTCGCTTCTCAACTGCGTTTTTTGTGCTCTCTTTGTACTCGGTAATAAGCATACCTTGCGAGATTCTTTCTAAGTGTTTAAGGCAGGGACACTTATCTTTATTTTGTTTATGGTAGGAGAGCAAACAAAACTCGAACTGTGAGGACCTCTGTGAACTTTCTGTAGTAAAAAAAAGAACTCCCTGACCGGTAACCACTGCTAGAAGAGAGCATTATCGGAAATTGGTATACAAAGCTAAGAGAATCGAAAGGGAAACCCTAATCAGCAACTCTCTGTGACAGGAAGTGGGCCATTATCCACCAGACCCATACTGAAAGAAATTAATAGGTATTGGTATTTCTTTGGTCTTCCTGTGATATCCAAATTGTCAGTCGAGGAAATCTACGGGGTAAACCAATTCCCTTTTATTTTTACAAAAAAAGAAAAGCGGCCAAGTGCGAATCGGACTCGCCCATGAAGGGTTCCATAGCACCAAGTAACCGCCTTCATTATTTAAAAAAACTACTAACTAGATCTCGTTCAAACCAATTTTCGGTGGAAGTTTGCATAGTAATGTACATCATATATTTTTTTTAGTTTTATCATTCTCTTATTTTAGAAGTTACAGGGGGGGGGGGGCACATTTTACCACTTTGGAAGTGTCTCTCGCGCAAACTATTCAGTTTAGAAAAAAAATGATATCAGAAACCTCAATATCATTTTTGAAGACCGATCCATAGATACCACACGTATGGGATTGATGAAAAAAAAATTGAGTTTCAGTTCTAAGTATGGGGAACCCCCAAAATTTATTGTTTTTTTTTCTATTTTTATTGTGAAAATCTTAATGCGGTTCACAGAATACATCTACTTACCAAGTTTCAACAGTATAGTTCTTATAGTTTCGGAAAAAAGTGGCTGTGACATACGGACAGACAGACAGACAGACAGACATGACGAATCCATAAGGGTTCCGTTTTTTGCCATTTGGCTACGGAACCCTAAAAACGTGGCCCTACAATAGTAATTTCTCCTGTATCGTTCGTGCGTTTACAAACATTTAAAGTCACACACACTAACAGCCAAGCCCCAGGAACATGAATGGTGAACGGTGCAAAAAAATAAGGAATATCCTTAAAATATCAGTTAACAAGTCTTCCATTATTCATCATCACTATGACTGTTGAGTTAGAATATTGTTCTACGTACAGATTCGTATCTGAGCAAAAGATATGACGCAACTAATATAAGGAAACTTTAATAACATACCTATGTCCTTACATTATTTACGAATGATTAACAGGTAGGCACTTATCTCTACGGAAAATAACATATCTACTGGTTCTACAGTCACTTGTTTATTTTGATTTTGTTATAATACGTGAACCCCTATCTTATCATCTCTGTTTACGAATCAGTTCTAACTTATTAATAAATAAAATGCGTAACAGCTTTAACGTTATTTACTTGTCTATTTCTTTGTTATCTTCTAACAAAAGAAATACTTGTATTTTCCTATAGCAATGGAATGTTACACTCATATGCAATGTTCCGCTTCTGACGTTACAAAGGAGAATCTTACAAGGGATCCCTTGTAAGATGTCACGGTATCATTCACTCCTTTTACATTCATATCATCCCTTATTCATCAGTATTCATAAATTATATTTGGAGAACCCTACTTTTTGAAGTAGGTGCCTGGAGGCTGAAAATCATTACCACCCTGTCCCAACCCTGTTCTCAGAATCTATCTCCATCTATTGCAGTCCCGAGCCATATTCCCACAGCCAAACATCACAGAAATAAAATGAAGCCTCCCATATTTTTTCCCATTATATTCCTACGCCTTGTTGACCCCGAAGAAAATAAACCTTATGAGTACTGTCCTTTACGTCACTTTTATTAGATCCGTCCGATCCGTATTTAAATGAGGAATGACTTGTTTGCCCGGACATACAGGGAAAATATTTGTGACCTTCCAAAAGTCTAAAGGTTACTTGGCAAAGGAGCAGAAAACTTATTGTTGGTAATAAAGCTGGCATGGCAACAGACCAGAATAGCTTGGAGCGTAGAAAGTTTATCGGAAAACGAATTGGTAAAGTTTGTGTCATCTTATCAAAGGTGACAAAGTAGTAATCGTAGCTCTACAAATTTGTCTGTTGAATAATAAGTTGGTACTTGGTAATAAGAATTTAGTTCTGAGACATGTCTGTTTCTTCGCGATGTTTTTCCTCGCCGTTTGAGAGCAGTTGAGCCACGTGGATCATGGCCTTTTTCCTTTGGCCTTGTTGATTATTGTAGGTAGGTACTTAGTTACGAAAATCTTGGCGATCCAGAAATGAAGGCTTGCTTCTGCACGTTTTGATTACAGGTTAAAAGCCTGATTGGTGGACAACATAAAGTTTTCAAATGAAAGAATCGACGAGCGTAATCAATATTGGAAAAGTCTTTGTTTCTTTTTCTTTCATACGAATGAAAATAGGCTCGTAAAACAAGACTGAGCATTTTCAACTTCAATTCAATCAAATATCGTCACACATATTATGTCCTCACGTCAAAGACGACAAGAAATCTTATTTGAATTATTCAGAAAAAATCTATCATTCAAAATGAGAATAACAACCGTTCTACCTTGAAACGTCTTGAACCGTCTACTTAGATTGAATACAATTTTCATTGACTGTCACGATTGGTACGCCATATTTGAAAAGTAACAAATGACGAACGACAAAGAAAGAACGGACAAAGACGGTAGTACCCAGCGAGACAAAAGTGACGTCATAGTTATTAAAACGCATAGGTTTCGTCTTACTAAACCATTGTAATTTCATAACTACAGTGGTTTAGTAAGACGAAACCATGACGAATGTTCATACATAGGTATAAAACCAGGTAGATCTTGTCACGATGTGTTTACTGGTGACTTGGTAAGTGAGTAATGCTCGTTTGATAGGTGATGATGGTCGTCGAACGGAATCAAAGTGCAGTCACATCAATTAAGGTAGTAAGTATGCATTTATATCTTTTTAATTTAGGTAGGTTACAATATGGCTAGATCTACAAGGTGTAGTTTTGCAACCTCGTCAAAATTCAGGAGGTTGTCATAGAAGACGTAAATAATCAATATAAATTACGGTACCTGGTCAATAATAATAAACGCTGCTTTTTTAGTTATTTTAATTTGACACTATTTCAGAATAAAGCCCTTTTCAAAAGAGGAGAATCACTCGTTTATCGAATAAACGTCTGCGTTTGTTTGTGTGTGTGAAAGCGCGGTTATAGGGCTGGTATTAGACGGGCCGCATTTTAATACGGGTGGTGTACACTTATCGATTTCCGATATTAAGAAAAAAATATAAAAATTACCTACCCATTTTATTATTGATTCGGGTCGAGAGTCATTAGCATAGTTAACTCCTTGAATTTGACGAGGATGCAAAGCAACACCTTGTATATGTAGAGCATGAAGGTTTTATATTGTTCTGTGTCTCCTCATCATTATTCTTGTGCCCAGATCCCAATGTATTTAGGGTCCGTCTCCCGTGCCTCCTCTGGTGCCGTAATAAACTCGTCAAATTGACATCAAACTCTCATTATTGCTTCTCTGATAATTCCGGAAGAAATAGGACATCGACATAAAACACGATATCACTCCTCCATTCGATTGTATATTAATTGTATATGTAAATGAAAACTTTTAGGAATAACTAAAAAAGGAACCTTATTGCTTAACCTCATTTTAATGAGATTTTTAATGATTATTTGTTTAGAAGTCCTGTTCAGTGAGTTTCAGAATATTTCAAACAATTACTTACCTAAGTCAAAATAAAAAAAATATAGCGTATCTGCGTAAATTTATGTAAACATTAAGAAACATTTAATTTGATGAAACTTTTGTTGAGCCTAATCAGTCACAACTTTTAATTGAACTGAGGTTGGATAAGATAGGACACCCTGAAAATAATCTGTCACTTAAGGAATAAAAATCACGATTAATGAAAAAACTAAAATTATTGATCTACAGACTACGAAGTTTATATCTTGCTAGTTCAATCTGTAATAATGTATGGTATATCCATTTGGGGGGGCGCGCATGAAACACTTTTCCTTGATTTTGAAAGAGCGCAACGGACATTAATAAAAGTAATGTACTTCAAAAAACGGACCATTCCCACCTATGATCTATACCAAATAAGTAATTTATTATCAGTCCGAAAATTATATATTACACACATAGTATTAAAAAAATGGATCTAAGGGTAGGGTTTGACTTTTATTTTTTATTTTTTTTCCCTTCTTCTAATACTAATGCTAATAATAGCTAATACTAATGTACGAGCTAGAAGAAGGAAACACAATATTGCTTCCACCTCTTTTGTAAAAACAGAATTTACAAATACATATTCAGTACGACAGACACTCGTCTTTCTTATATAATAAAATAAATATATATACATGCTAAACTGTTTAAAGAATGCAAATCGTTGCTGATTAAGTAGATAAACAAGTTATGCTACGATGAAATAGAGAATCTTCTATTAAATGTAAGGTAAAACCACTTCCGTATAAAACAACCACACACATACACACGCAAGCACGCACACGTATATGTATACACAAACGCACGCACTCGTATACACACACATACACACACCAACAGACTATTGAGAATAAATAAAAATTATTATCCATAAACTTTGTTTTTGTAGCTATGTTGCACTAATTGTAAGATTTAAAAGAGCGATGCCTCCTGGCACAGGCATCTATCTAATGCTTAAAAAGAGACGCCACGAACTGTATAATGTACAACGTATAATAATGAAATAAAACATTTTAGAATTTTGTTTTTTTACAGACTTACTGTATTGAGTTAGGGCTCCTTATAGCGTGCCTTCATAAACTTTCTTTTATAAACTTAGCTTAGAAAGATATTTTTCTTAGAATAAAGTCTAAGAAAACTGATCAATGTTACGACTTGTCCTCAGGGTACGGTTTTATCAGAATGTTCTATAGGCAAAATGTTTTAGTAGACTACATTTTATATTTATGTTTTCAGCGTTATTCGTTAAAAAAAAATGACGATACATAGAAGGAAGAGATTATGGATTTTTCCAAAAATATTTTTCTTGAACAATCTTTAAATGAGTAGCGCCGCGCATTAAGATAATAAAATAACGATCAGCACCACAAACATCGAAATCGATTTAGAAGTTACGGTGGAATAAAGAAACACACAAACATACATACATGAACCCTGTCATTTGTATGTCAATTGGCAAAACATAGCGCACTACCTAATTTTTAAGATCTTGTATGTAATTATTACCTATGTTGTACAAATAAATGATTGACTGTTTTGATTCAGAAAAACATAAATATAACGCTCCTTTTCTATACGGGGTGGAAGGGACACCAACGCGAAAACGGAAACCACATAGAAATTTTTCGTTGGTTATTAAAAAAAAATCTACTGTTTTCTGCGAAACTGTAATATCTACACGGTCAAAATGTAGTGAAAGGCTGACTTTTTTTTTCGGAGCAAATGGCGGTTCATGGACAACTCAGACCTCAAGTGCGTATGCGGCGTTTCCCCACAGACAATGACACGCCTTCCATCTTGCACCGCATGCCCTATCACCTGCACACTTGATGATCTGCTTACTGCATCAGCGAGCGGAGTTCGCATGGCTGTCTTTTCGGCTAAACATAATATTTGAACTTATTTGCCATCGATACGCTAAGAAGAAGTATCATCAATTTCGCAGCATGGATAAAGTTACGCCATGTCCAGCAGTGGCTCAGCATTGATTTGCTACCGTTCACACGCTGGTGCCAACGTGACGGTTACAATTAGCAGCCGTTTAGATTACAAGCAAGTTAATTAGTTTATCGATAATTGATAGAAAACAATGTATGGGAGATTATTCAATTTATAGTTGGTAAGCATGGGTCGATTATGTTTTCTCCAACATAGCAACTGTTTGAGAAATCGCAATGGTTAATGGCTGTAAGTGGTGGAGTTGGCTATTTTTACCGCTATTTATATGGATACGCTAAATATTTTACATGGAGCGACTGACTATCTGACCTCCACAACCCAGTTAGTACTGGGTAATACGATACCCCTTGGTATGACTGGTTGTCAGACTTTGAGGCCACTGACTACCCGTGTCGACTATCCAAGATTTACAAATGACAGCCAGGACCAACGGCTTAACGTGATTTCCAAGGCACGGATTAAACTATGTATGTAATGGGTGGTCAACCATCCACAGGCCTCCATACTTACTTGAATCTAACTGTGCCTAAAATCCTATGAAACATTGTCATCATTTTATTCGCACTTTGACTCGGCACATGTCTTTAAACATATCTATAGCGTATATGTATGCCACGTGTATGTGTATCTATACATTGATATACATTTATGTTTAGTATGCATGTACACGAATAGGTATGTAACTTATACACTTGTAAATAAGTAACATGGTATATTTTTATCACCGATAATACATCAGTGATAACAAAGTAGGTATGCTATTTTTAATTAAATTATTTTTAATTAAATGCGTCGTTTCTGTTGTGCTATCACAAATTGCGTTTTATGTATGTGTTTGTTTGTCATAATACCATTAAAATCATGTACATACAAAGTGTTGACATTATGTATCTGGTTTGTTCGTAGAATGGATAGATTTATATATACATATTTATTTATTTATTAATAAAAAGGTACACCAACAGCTTCTGTATATAAATTATAAAATAAAGTGGTAATGAGTAGTACATATAATAAAATTGTAACAAGCCGATGTCTGTACTGTGATATTGAAAATAATATATGGGTTGTCTTAATTAGAGAAACAGAAGCCAAAACAATTTTTTTAGAATTTTTGTCTTTCTGTCTGTATGTTTGTACGCGCATCACGCAAAAACTACTGCATGGATTTGAACGCAGTTTTCACCGCTCTATTGCTCGATGCCTAACAAAATGTAGGCTACATTTTATCACAGGAAATGATCCGCGTACAAAAGCAAATTATTAGTATTACTGAAAGGTTAGAAACATTTTAAATTACTCGCAATCTCATCTCAGGGACCATCAATGTCCAAAATGAAGGGAAATTATAGGTATCTTCGACAGATTTAGTTCCTTCAATTAAGTAAGGGAATGGCCCCTCTAATCCGTACTTAAATTAGGGTTTCATTGATATGATCCTCCTCCCCCCTTTTCGTAAGGTTTGGGGGCCTTGGGGTCGAAGCAGCATAGATCTAAAAAAAAATATTATACTAAAATCTTCTTCTGTCATATAAATCTCTATTATTATTCTCACGGAATCTCCTCAAAAAATGTCGCATATAATAAAAAGTTGGACCTCTTCATTAAGAGGAAAAACCTCACCACTGAATCAAATTCCTCTCGGAACTGCAGAATAAAAGCGTACCAACGCTATAAAAATTAAATTCAAAGTAATCAACGAAGCTCTACTGAACGTTTTTTAAAGTTATTAGTACATTTTTCATCTGAAACCGAAGGAGAGTTTCAGCTTCAGCGTGCATTTTTAATGAACTCTTTTCATGAAAATATTGAAGCTTTGAGTTGAACGCATGAATTTGTGTTTAATCCTGACTGAATTCGACCACTGCACTGGTTGGCTGTAAACCACTATTTATCCTCTTTTTTAGGTTTTACTGAAACTATTCCGTGTTTGCGCTCTGTAGGTAAAAAAGGGTATCTATACAGATAAGGGAATTTTAGATTTTGATTTAATGAGTATCTAACACTGATTTATGCTTACACGGTTTATAACTAAACTTTCACTATCAGTTACGGGATATCTTCCGCGATTAATGTTTATATTGAGCTCCCGATATTTTGACGCTGTTGCAAGCGCCATGATCACGAGGTGACTGGAGAATGCGGGTGGATCGTAAAAACTTGTTATATGAAGACAAATTCCTTTGTTTTGATTTATTCCATTGTCTTATGCATAAGAACTGTTACATAATATTACATTAGTATATAGGTTGTCATGCAAAAATGAACTTAGATGGTTTCATTAAAATAACACTAACAAAGCTAAGGCTACCTATTGATCTGGTAGTTTACGTAAGTTGAATATCGGTTACGTACGAATTAATTACGATTTATTTGAGGAAGCCCGATAAATGATTTGTGATATTTATTGACGCGATTTATTTCGAAGTAAACGTTCAAATTGACGTAATGTTGTTAGCCGATCTAAACCTTGATTTATCCGACTAACTACATGTAAAGCCTTGGTTCTTTAACGGCAGGAACAATTTTAAGCTATTGCAGAAACTGTTAGGTTTCCTAGATTCATAAATCACATAAAAATAAAATCACATACATATGTGTTTCCACGAAGGGTTGTGTAGAGGTATATACCCACGTTTCGCCAGATATGTTCAAGTCCCATGTAATAGGGTATTACTTCTATATCACATGTTGATATAATTATTATCAGCAGTTCTTTTGATATTTATGCTTATTTGCAAACCGATCTATCGATCGCGACCAATTTAAAAAACCTGCTGTAAATTCCTAAACAATATTTGCCTATGTAATGGTTTTGGCAGCAAGAAGTACCAGCATACACGCTTTGCAAGGCTATATTTAGTAGCCCGGCTTTCGATGAGCCTGTCCTGTTCACTGAACTTTCCATTTGCCGCAACATTACGATATGTTCGGACGAGCTGAAACGAGCTTAATGCTGAATGTTATCCTGATGCTGCCGATATTCGACGTATTTCTGTTGAAAGCAAGTTGCTTTACAAGGCTTTTGTGTCAGGTAAAGTCAGGGAAATCAATTGTTAAACAAATTGATAACCAAAGTCCGTGTATTCAAATCACAACTGACGTTCTTTGACTGACAGTTAAATGAAATGGCTATATGGCAATATAACATAGGGTGTGAATTTTCTTAAAGGTGTGTACACTCTCACTCGTATGATGAAAGAGTGCTGCCGCTTTTCGCGAACACAATATGCCTCATTCTGAATGATTTTGCGTTCAGGTTGGGTTTAATTGCTTGGTAAACAATAAAACTGTAACGCATTTTCGTTGACTCACTTCGAACGTTGCGTTGTGCTCGTCTCACACCCTAGGAAAGAAAAAGATGGCTGGCCACGTGTTGCTTTAAGTGATGATGACGTGCTTGAATTTATTGTGCCACCTTCCATGAATGCAACAGGCTAATCCGAGGCTGACAAGTGTAGTTAAACATAACCATCTAAGAATATTTCGTCGAATAACCGCAAGAATACAAAAATCTAAATATAATATTATCTTCAAAGTAACAACTAATAAAGTAAGAAGGTTAAATTAGCACTTTCTGAAATGTACGAAGGACTTCTGATCTAAGTGTGATGAAACGCCTCATAAATTCGTGAATTGCCGAAAATTGTTTCAACCATTTGTAGCTAACGAGAAACAGACAGCTCTTATCTAAATCAATTTACGACTTTAGTGGAAACACAGGAGCACAGCAAACAGAGTAATAATAGTTTCATAATAAAGTTTCATTATTTGTTAAGCGTTATCACATTTATCGCTTAATATAGGAAAGACATTTACCAGAGAACTCTCCCGAATATCTGCAGCGAAACACAGCGGAAGTTTCTGTATTTGAGGTAAATATTTGAAGACTTTATCTTGTGCTGTCAACATATTATCAAAATCGGCGAGACTTTTGTTGTCTGCCTAGGAGAATGTTTTGATTTTTAGAAGCATCTACGAGTATACTCGCCTTTTTATTTTGGGACATGATGTCCACGTTGAGAAATTTTATTATTATCGTGTATGAATATCCAGGATGAGAACTAAAGGTTGCGCCTCATCTGGCAGCTTGGAATCTTCTGTCGCTCAGAACCGTCATTTGCTAAAGCGAGAGACAGAGCGGGAATGCTATAGCACGCGGCAGCATCGACGATGCGATCAGCTACACGCTGATTTGAACAGCATAGATATCACCTCATCTCGTCAGCTCGTGCTCAACCAGGTGTCAATACGTCACCGTAAGCAAATAGTCCGATCCGCTCACCACCTCCGAAGTATCGGAAAAGCTTATGCTAACCCTGTGGGAAATCGTTGCAGAAATAAGTAATTGCCACTTTTCTTGGACTCCGGGACACCGATGACACCCTATTGAGATGATTTCCTCTATTTTGGGTAGAAGAGCAGGGCCTTCTAATGTTGAGTTTTAATTTTTTATATTTTGAACATAACGATTTTTTGAAGTTGACTGTCGGTTGGTTTATTGAAAACATAATATTTATTATTTGATTATGTACATATCTGCGATACTATTGTTCAATGAATACTCGCACGGATACGTTATGTTATCTTGAGCTATATCCATGAGTAAATGCTCCTGATAAGATATTACAAACAAAATAAGATGCAAATAAACGTGAGTTTCACGAAAATTACCGTGTAGAAGGCGCAAGAAGGATAGCATTATCTAACTGAATGTGTCGGTCGGTGGGTACAATATTGTTAATCGCGGAGGCTCCTTTGATCTTGGTTGGTGGTAGCTTTTCACCGCGACTTCGCCCTCTGGTGGACGGATTTTTTTCCGCAGAAACGTACTTATGTGATAAAAAGTATCCTGGGTAACCCTTAGGTTGGGATATAGGATACGTTGTTAACACGGTAGACCATCCTACGACCACCTGTTATGATCATGTGATGATGATGACGACCCTGTCATGGTGCATTTGAATTCGATCAGCAGCACATAGACAAAGCCTTAAGTGGTTTCACATTCTTAATATAAGTACCTAAGGTATATAATAGTTTAAAAAGGTATTGCACGTCTTGAAATGACCCGAAAATATCAGTTGATTATACACGTTTCATATTTATTCGTGCGCTGTTTCTGTATCAATATAATCAATAGATAACCTAAGCTTATCACAGCGGTAACAGGTTTGGGCACGTTTACATGACGAACCTGTTTATGTGGTCACGTGTCACAAAGCCCCGAAAACGTGTGTTATACAGCGATGGTGATTAAATCATTATGATCGTACCCTTTAATACAGGTGACTATTTCTTATTGTACCCACCTAGCTAGGTTTATAGCTGTGTGACTATTTGGTGAGGATACAGCTACATAAGGTTAATATACAACTAAAAAAAAACATTCAGTACTTTCTCTACAAAATGATTATAGAGCTACATGGATGTTTTGGCGCTTGAATGACAATGACAGGAGGACATTCGTGAAATTGTCTGTGGAACAACAAGATGGCGGCGTTAGCTCCAATTAAGGCCTCGCGCCAAAAAACTTTACTTTTAATACTGTAGCAAAAGCCTAGCGTTTATAACTGATATTAAAACTAAAGAAAACTAGGGCGACAGGCCTACTTAAAAGATCCAACTTTCATTCTTAAATTGTCAACTAACACAAGCAAAATTAGCTTGACTTTAAAAAGGGGAACACAGCATTTTACTTAAAGTAGCTAGTAGCTAAGTACCCCAAATTGTCAAGACCCCCCAAATTATGACGGTTACGGCCAAAAAGCTTTCTAACAATCATTTTGCCAATAGCCACTGACCTTAATGACATCTGAAAGTTCTGTCTTCAGAACGGGTCGATAAATTTTATGACTTTGGGAACGTACCTACGTCAAGTACTCGCAAAGTTACGAACAATTGAGGGTGGAGAAGAACTTAGTTCGATCTTATCGGCTCGAATTGTTCAGAACTTAGTTTGCCCCCATTTTCTGTAAAAAGGACTGAGTGATAAATAGGTCTTCTATTTGGAAAGCTATGTTAACACGTAATTTATTTAAGTCACTGTTTTAGTCAAGTCAGTAGTTCACACGATACAGCGGGGTTACTGAGAGCGAGAAAGAAAACTAAACCATTCCTGGATTAAGAGATCATAGTACCCCCCCCCCCCCCCCCCGCCCCGATGTACGAAACAAAACGGACTATTTAATGCAGTTGGGAGCAAGAAAGCAATTTAGATGCAGCGGAGCCCAGCATAGATAACCCCCCCCCCCCGACCCTTGCAAGAGCCAGCCCGCGTTGCTGAACCTGTAGCTATAAATCAGACCCCAAATAATATCACTCAGATTGTCCCCTTGCTGCCCTCCCCCAGCGACGCCCTAAGCCGAGGTCCGTACCCCACAGGGGGTGTCCTTAGTGAGTTGTCGCTAAGTTTTGCCCTGGCTGGAGGCCTTAATTTATTTCAAGGCGCCCACAGGATTGTCCGGTTAAGCAGAAGCCAACCCTAGGTTGACCTGCGAGATGACCTATCAAAAAAAAAAAAGCATAGATGAATTGTTGCAATGTAGTTTAAAATTACAATTCATAATATACCCTACCCTATAAGGAGGTACATAACTATCCAAGTATTGCACAGTATTTCCCAATCTTACCAAACAAGTGGCAAACTGAAAGATAAGAGACACTACAATGAGCATGCATAAATAAATAGGAACTTAATTCGTGATTTTAAATTACGCTGCAATATTGCACCATCGATACTAACTAATAAATACCTACGATTAACGTGTGATTTCTTTAAAAGAGGCCAAAATGACACTATAAAAGAAAAATATTTAAGAGTAGAAGTTTTAGTTACAAGAAATGAATACCTTTCAAAAAGATATGCCATCTTTCAAAATCCCTGCTTACAACAAACAAACAAACAACTCTCACATACTTACCTCTACAATCTACTCTGGGCCATAAATTCCCCATTTTACGACACAATCTCATCTTAGTGGAGTAGCGACTCATTCCAGAATTAAGCCCTGCTGACATGGAGATTATCATGTGACCCAGATTAGGGCAAGAGATTGGCAGGAGCTGTTCTGTATCAAAGGTTCCATGACCTCGCATGACACAGGCATCTATTGTATATTTTTGAATTATGGTAAAGGTAAAGTATATCATCGGAAGAAAACTAGGAAAAAGCGAGGTGCAGCGTTATTACAATGGTCTGAAAAAGATATAAATCGTTAGATGTGAACTCACAGTGCCTACTTGGGTCGTGGAACAAGACTGTAGGTACAGTACGAAGAGTGAACTGGCTCATCCCGCATGGGATAAAAGTAATTAGATAAGATTTTCTGTAGGTATTAGTGGGCGAGAACTACAACGCACGCAGTAGACGCAGTAGGGCGAATCTGTGAAACCTGTTTGTCACCATGTTGTAGCAGCCGATGACCGAATATTGATGCTTATATAAGGAGATCGTATAATAAAAACTATAACAGTGCCTAAATCTAACGCTAGTTTAACACTCCATTCAAATCACAGAAGATTTCACTCTTCTACAGGCGCCATGTAGGGTTATCTGTGTTTAAAATAGGTTTTCTTACGGGCTGCATGGTATTGTGTAGCATCTTTATTTAATACCTACCTAGCATTAATAAACAGCGTTAATATGACGTCATAAAACCAAACTCTGCATGGTATGGCAACACCATAATCCCACATCAGTAAACCACAACAGCGTGCTCTAGAAAACTTTATAACAAACACCGTGTTTATGAACGTCGTTAACCTCTTTTCTACGTAAAGCTACGTAAAGCTTGCGTAATTTAAGGTAAAAACTACGTTCAGTACCAACACGCGGTTCCTGTATTTGGAAACTGATGGCAGCAGTCATAGTTTTTGGTACAGCCAAAAACCAAACAAATAAGACCAAATAAGGATGTATCAGAAAGATGTCATATTCAAGGGCGTTGTCTACCATCAAAATAAACAACTGTCTGCATGGGAACAACATCATAATTGCAAAAAATAATCAGCTGCACTCGACCCAATGAATATTACGGCATACGCTAACCTACTACGTTATTATGCTACGCTATTCTTCTCTGTAATCTGTGTTTCGCTATCATATCCTTCAAGTTACTATCCTAATCAGCGAAAATGATTGGATATTGGATAAGATCCAGGGATATGATGAAACTCATTTTTATCTCTAATAATTCGTTCAAGTCCGACTTAGCGGGTGTTCATCAGAGCTGTCTCGTAAAACCCAGCGCCTCTGAACGCCTGCCAGCCATATTTTATTTAATCCTTAATCCGGACATAAACCTTTTGCTACAAAAACTTTTTAGATTAAGTTATAAAACCGGGCGAATGTAAGATACCAGTTTTAATCAAAAATATTTCATAATTACTTGGCCGTAATAAAATATCATGGAATATTCCACATCCCTATTCCGTTCATTGTAATTTGTGCTGATAGGAAAAGTTCGGCGAATTCTGGCTTAGGTAAATGTAATTAGTTCACTTACTAGTCAACACACGAGATCCTTACCAATATGTAGTTGCCCGTATCAGGGCCACATTTTATACGTAACGACACAAACAAATCTATGTCAATTTCTACTATCTAGCAAGATTTTATGAAAGATTAAACATAAAACATGTATGTAAAGATATGCCTATGCCTAAGGCTTTCTCTTATAAACCTGGAATATCCAGACATCTGTTGATCGACATGAAAGTTGATTGCGAGAAAGTAGGTTACAACTTAGGCGCAGATTGTAGGCAGCGGGCCAGCGAGCCTTAATACATATTGCGCTTTCAGTCTACTACTACCAATGGGATTGCTGTTTTCAATAAAATGTTGAGAGAGAATGCATTGAAAACGCGAGTGTTCCTATACAATACTTAATTTTTTATGTAAATAGTGTAGCTGTAGACACTCCTTTAAATGAGTCATTTACCGGAGTTTAGTTACTTCAGTAACGTTACCTATCATAAGTAACACTAGCTAGAAGGTACTTTTCCACACAATAAATACTTAAATAAAACGCTTCGTTAGATTTTCATCTCTCGGCACAATGCTACATATTTAGGCATTAATCTTGGTATCGCTTTGTGTTAGTGGAAACGGACACCACTTACAATATTCTCTAATAATTATATCTTAGAGACACGCGTTTAATGTCCATAACAATTTTAGGGCGGTAGCGTCCCACGGTGAATTGTGTCCGTAACTCAGATCGGCACAAGAAAGTGCTATATCAGTATTGACAACGCTTTAGGTACGTACTGAATACATATTTCTCCATGCGTGACTTTATTCAGAGAGCCTAGTCAAATGGCAATACCTTCTTCTTCTTCGTGTATATTTTATTGGCCTAAATCTCCGCCCATAAAATGGTCATTGCTATCAAAGTTTTTCGTATTTTCTGTAACAACTTTCAATAGGATTCAATCCAGTACCTAAGTGGACCTCAGCCATCTGGTGTATAGTAACAATATATGCTAACAATTCCTCGTAGGTCAGGTAAGATCACGTACACATAGGACGTGTGCTACGTTTCATTGCATTGCGGCGGTAACCTAGAAACAAAGGAAAATCGTCTCGGGTGGCTAGTCCACTGAGGTCCATAAAAATAGGTTAGTGGTACTTTCTCACAAAAGCTCTCCCAAAATGAGTCAAGGTAAGTACTAAGCGAATCTTAGAGCAAACAAGAAAATGTAGGTACAGCCGGTGTCATTACATTCGGCCGATAAATGTAATTTGTTTCGTAATCATTGCTCGTAAATCGGAGAAAGAAAACGTCGTGAGATAGGCGCCATGTCCCAGAATAGAACCTAAAATTCGAAGACATGTGACTTCCACTAACTTGCACTACGATTGCAGCCCACTTCCTCTCACAAAACCAGACGCCCGGGTCCCAGCTGTGTGAGCAATATAGACATCATCATCTGCCTAGCCGTTTCCCAACTGTGTTGGGGTCGGCTTCCAAACTAGCCGGATGCAGCTGAATACCAGTATTTTACATGGAGCGACTGCCCTTCACAACCCAGTTAGTACTGGGCAATACGGTACCCCTTTGCAAGAGTGATGGTCAGACTTGGGTAAGTCTAACGACTGCCTGCCTACAACTACTGTGACTGTCTACAAATGACAGCCGGGACCAACGGCTCAACGTGCTTTCCGAGGCACGGGGGAAACTCTCTATTAATGGATGGTCAGCCATCCAAAGACCCGCTTGGCAAGCGCGGCTCCACCTTGAAGAACGAGTCGTGCGGTTGTTATTTAGCTACGAACTCCTCTGGGAACATTATCGGCTGATTATGCTTAATACGATTCTTCCAGACGAGACTTACCAATCATCAAAATATTGAACACAGAGATGTTGTTTACACTACCAAAATCATAATTCTTACGTCGTACGTAAGTAAGATAAGTATTTCAGGGTATATTGCGTCTGTGAGCTAAATAAAGACAAACTATGATAAACTCTGGGCTCTGGGGGCACGTCCGCAAACACATTGTGTGAATAACATTTGGCTGAAATAGAATCGAGTGGGGCGGTATACTTGGGTACTTGTAGATAAAAAGGACTGTCTTAACTTTTATCTGGCTATGCTGTTTTGTTTGTAGTTATTAGTTCATGGTTACTTATTTTTAGTCCGTATTTGTACTTTTGCCATAGACCATGATCAAAAAAAAAACTTAGCTGAAATTATTTCCAAATTAGACAATGGTTCGTTGGCTTGACAGATCCTTTCACCTTCAGACCTTTTCCGGGATCCGTGCCACAAATCTTATTAATGACTGGATTTAAAGTCAGAACACGTCAAGCAGTCTGTCGTTATGGTGTGGTGTGCCCCCATGTTCCCTTCTCAGTGACCGTTTCTCTCTATGGGCTGAAAGTATTCTTGCCATTTGACTTTTCTAAATTTTACTCATATATCATGGGTAGGTGCTAAAGGCATTTCAATACAAATGTTCAGCAAATACTTTCCACTACTTAATATGATTTGTTAAATAATCACTACATTACAGCGGAAACTTCCATTACTATAAATCTGAATCAACGCTGAAAGGAAGCTCTAAATCTACATAAACATGAAAAAACGAGCAGCGATGGACGTTTCCTCGAAACAGAAGTCACAAATTACATTTATTCAACATTTAACATTTATCCGGGGATTGTTTTTGCAATAAACAATAGAATTTTCAGCTGAAATATTCATGGGTTCATGTATCAACAATCATGATAAAAAGTGTTTGTGGAGTGCCACATGCTGTAGCACAGTGCATACTGACGCTTAGTGTTTTACAAACCACAGAGTAGATACAACCTACACTATGTAAAACACCTCCCAAATATTATACACCAAAATTAACGATTTACAAGTAAGCTGTAAGAATACAGAGCTGTCTATTAATTTAATGATTCTATCAACCAAAAACTAAATAACTGTACCGACTTGTTAAAAACGTACCTAATAACAACATAAAAATCTTAAACGAATACTTTTTTCCGTGAAAACTTAATAATTTCAGTGAACAGTTAAGTTTCAGCTTGTTAAATATTTATTAAGTTTCCGTAATTATTTTCCTCTTTCAGTAGCTTTTGTTAAATAATACCAGAGTGAAAAGCATGGCTGGAAGCTTAAAATATCTGAAATGAACAATAATTAACGAGCATTTTTTTAAGTCCTTTTGAAATGTTTGCAAACTGGCATGGGAAACAAGAAAGTTCTGTTGAACCATAAAATTTTCGTCTCGCCATCTCATTATTTTCAGTTTCGGTAACTTTACTTTGTTGGTCTTTATTAAATATGAAAATTGCAAATGAACTTTTAGTTCTACGAAAAACAATGCTACAGAGGAACGAACGAAGGACGCTTTTGAGAAAAACACAGTTTATTTATTTTGAACCAACTGTTTATTCGTCCATTCATCCTAGTGTGTAATATTTCGTTACACATTTGTAGTCAAATCTTCACGCTCGTTTACTTTGTTCCGACAAAGCTAATGAACTCTGAAACAAACAACAACATCCAAGCATTATTAAAACCGAGATCTATTAATGTTATTTATGACGTGCTGTAATTAGGTATACCCGTATACTCACTCGTATGATCGCTTTAATTTCGTGTTGGATTTTCAACTCTCAAATTAACCTGAGCGTTGCTTTTCGTATTGAGAGTTGCGTAGATGTTGTTTTCGTGTGTTGTAAGTCTCACCTAAAGTTAGTGTAAATAGGTATTAGAAATGTTCCCGTGATCCCGTCTCTATCGTGTACATGTAGTTAGACAGTTGTACGACAGGAACGGGAGTAGCTTAGTCGGGCTTAGTCAAAGTTCGTGCTAAGTAACGTATATGGATCTCGGCCTACGTATCCACACAACACACCCTGTGTCTTGGCAGAATTTCAAGATTATGTCAAATTCTGTAATACAGCCTTTACGATTTCATACCCTTTCATAAGTATACAATGAATACTGGTAGAACGCGTCTATGTTGCTGGCCAATATTACACTATGTTATGAGCCCTTGATTGAGCAAAATACATTTTAATAAAGCTCACTATTATTTAAATAAGCTGTGCGCGAGTTGAGTTACCCTTCGGCGATCGGCAGAATGAAGAACGTCCTTACAAAATTGATAGGTATCCTATTTAATCCCTGTAAGAGAACATTTCAAGACATTCTTCTTTAGTGCTTACTTTACGTTACGTTTACGTACGTTCTTTTTTAAATCGTCTGTCAGCAAATCAATGAATTCAAGATTTGAATTAATTAGAAGATCTTGTAACTGAAGCACAATTTGTCAAAAATATTGATGCTTTTCCTCTACGACCGGGATGTACCTATTATAATTATATTTTTTGTCACAATCTGTCTTACAGCTTTGTCTGTACTCACAGTTCTTCTCAAAATCAAATAAAAATATACTTAATTCTAAAATAAACACTCTTATCCTGCCCCAGGAGTGTCGATAGTGTTCTTAAAATAGCCTAGTGCAGCTGTTTATCAGTCATGTTAGTGAGACTGACTTGTTTACGAGATGCTGTGCTATCATCTCGCCTTGGTTGTAAAGCAGTGCGCAGAGATATTTTATGGCATATTGTGAGATGACATGTAGTTTTTAGTAGTTATGCGGTATGGAGGAAAACAAGAATCAAAGCTCAGCTAGAATATTATGTGGATGAGTAGCAGCCCGTTCGTTCACACGACGCGACGACGATTCGTTCTTTTTGACGTATCGTCTTTTTTCACGATCCGTCATTTTTTTGACGGCGGCAATTCTTTTTAAATGCCCGTGGTCACACGCATCACGAATCGTGAAAATGAAAATAAAAATGACAGACACGTCTTAAATCACGTAACGTCTTTTAAAAATCACCTAGGTACGTCAAAAAACACTGATCGTGATTTTTTTGTGACGGATTCGCTGATGCTCTCGCTCCCGAAAAATCACGAAACCGTAGTTCCGTATGCAATGTAAACGTCCATCCGTCATGACGTATCGTGTTTTATGACGTTTCGTCAATGACGGAAGCCGTGTAAACGGGCTGTAACAGGAAAAATCACTTCCTAAAGGTGGAAGCGCCAGGATAGCCCGCGAAATTCTGTTATGTTTTTTTTGCAAGTAAGGGCCTGGTTGTATGTTGATTAAAATATGATTCGCGACCGTAACAAACATGAATTTACTGAGTTATAATTCAGGGTGGATGTTACCACGTGTTCAGTACATCATTCTGAACCCCCACATAAATCTTTCGTCCATTAAAAAAAGTCAGCTGTTTCCTACAAAACTGCAATACCTACACGTCAAAATGTACTGAACAGCAGATTTTTTTAATAACCGACGAAAAACTTCTTTGTGGTGAAAAAAATTTTCTGTGGGGGTTCAGAATGGTATATTGAACACGTAGTAACCGGCTTAGCGTCGCTGTCCCTTCCACCCTGTGTAATCAACAATACAACCCTCTTAGTTAATTTAATCCCATTGAATGACTTTTTCATAAAAGGGACATTCAATGGGGTTACATTAAAAAAGTAAGAAAAATTGAATTTCGCGCGCTATCTTGGCGCTTCCCTCTTAAGAACAGTTTAGGGTAAACCACGATAGACGCGATGGCTAACTAAACTGATATTAAAACAGCGAAACTAAATTCGCTAGGGAGTTTAACAGATGCCAAAAGTCCGCAGTTGAACATCACATTCTTCACAACTGGTCTTAGTAACGTACCTAGTGTTACGATAATACGGAAAAACAAAATATACAATACACACACTGTATTGTTACAAAAACTAGGAAGTTACCTAATAAGCTGTCACTACTTACAATAATCTTCCACACTTTACGGCTTCTATAAACCTCTGGCACTTTATCGTGGATACAACACAACAAAAAATATATCCTCAATGTCACCGAATAGTCCCAACTATAGCCTTGCCTTCATTAGTTAGGATTCCTCTCACACAGTAAGATAATAAGGTCAAATATCAGATAGACAAATAAATTCTACCAAAAATATCTAGCTAGCAAGCAGTTCTGTCTTTAATTACACTCAAGGGAATCCTTCGTGCCGTCATTACCATTTTAATGAAACGCTGCGAACGTACGATGTGATGGCGGCTCGTCACTCGCGCTCGTCTCGGTGTAAATGCGGCTGAGCTGTTAATTTCAAGGGTTTGGCGGGTGGCCAATACTTCGTTATGACTATTGTCAGTTTCGTTGTCAAAAAGTCGTAAAAGAAAATTGAGGGGATATTGTTGCGGATATTTTCATGTCATTTTAATATTCGGGCGTTAAAACGTTCAAAGTTAATGTTTATAAAAATGGAAAAGCAACAGTTTCTAATTAAGATAAATTATGACACATTACATACCTATGTATAAATAGATATGTACCTGATTAGAAAACAAGAAGACTATTAACTATTAACCCTTGTCTATTTCCCACAAATTGTAGTTCTTGGTGATTTTTGTCTTCTTCGCATATACGGACTGTCTAAGATGATTTCAAGGTAATGACTGATTACATTGTTTGTTGCGACCCTCAATAAAATAAGGCAAGGGCAAGCGGGATACACAGGTACCATCTTATTTTAAAACGTTATTTATTCTTCTTCCTTCGCAGGCCATGTTTTGAAGAATAAGGATGTAGGCATGTTTCATACAATTCTATCCCAACCAAATAGCGACAATGCAAAGGGTCTGTTCAAATTCATGGCCCCCGTCTTGTGAAAGTGCAATTGTTTAGGATATGGCGGGACTGACATACGCTATGCGTAACAGCATAAACAAATAAAGAAAAAAAAAGTAACGTTTTAAAAATAATATCTACAAAAATACAAACGTTATTTCGCAAAGCTCAGAAAGGTAGGTACTTGTTGCTGATACCTCATGATTTATGTATACCGTATGGGTACTTAGACTTATCTTTAAAAGCACGTATGTATATGTATTTCATTTCCCTGAGAACACAAGCGTAACTTCAAAGAGACTTCTTGACGCGACGCCATTTATAAGTCATAAAATATAAAATGTTTACTTGTAAAAGTGTCTTCAAAATATGTGCTACAATAAATATATTTTCACTAAATTAAGTTGTATATAATACCATGATCTTTTAAATTTCACAAGTGCTGAATGTTATTTTCAGATGAAAGCTCTCTTGGTCGTTTTAGTAAGTACTTTTTATATAAGAAGCTTTTAGGATATAAGTCCCTATACTTGGTAATTCAGACTATCTGACCAATAGCTGAACTGAGGCATTCACAATGGCCCTTGTCACCTGTGTCTAATTTGTAGTGATCCTAAGATTTTCGGATCCACCAATTGTAGAACACATTGACAAAAATAGTAATGCAATTGGAATTTCTCTGTAATTCACCACATAGTGGTAGTATTTTATTATCTGTGATAGTGGCATCAAAAATCATGCAGTGCCGTGAGACCAAATGGATTTCCCACATTACAGTAAAGAATTTAGTACTGGAAAAAAATACTTACGACCTGTGCAAATCATCCCCTATTTAACCCGTCTGGCGCTCACCCTCGTTATACAAGAAGGAACTCTAGTGACAATAATAATGTGTTATTATTACCCACTTAACAGTGATTACACAACATACAATGTAATTTAACGAGATAGCTCACATTGTGCAATTTCCTGCTTCACCATAAGAGACGGCGGTTTAGCACAGAATTAACCTTTTGAACGCCAGAGCATAAACGCACGCGCGTGCCCTCCACGCCAAGCCACAATTTCACCGCATACAAAAAAAATACGTACAAAATGAACACGGATTCCAAAACTTTATCAATATACAATATTATTAAAGAGACAAGACTAGAGCTTAAATATTTAAGGTATACAAATAAAAACACACAAAAGTAATGATTTAATTGTTCATTTCGTGTGATAGTGCTTCACATTTTTTGTCACATATTTGTGTCGTTGGCGTACAGGGCATGCGCTTGCTTGTCACGTATATGTGACAATGGCGCTCAAAAGGTTAATTCTAACCCGGTATAGAGATATCATCATGAGCTATTTTATTGCCACGAGTTATCTCTGGAACTATCTGTGTAGTCAGGGAAAAATACTGGATTTATTACTTGTACCTGAGATAATTGTCTCTTGGACTTACAAGATTTAAAAATGACAATATTAAAGTTAGGTATATATTATAATGAATAGATCCTCAAGCAGCATTGGACAAGGACAGCAATATGATGATGATCATGAATAGGTCCTCTAGATAAACATTGCATTTACTTATTAATTTTTTATCCTCTTTGGCATCTAAGAAGTGACCTACTATCTTCTTCAACAAAGTGCTTTCGCCATCCAAAAGATGGAATATTCAATTCTAAAAAAAACATGAACATCTTTAACGACTGCAAATAAACACTACACTACATTATTATATTACTGCAATGCTGCCACTGTACACTCAAGGTCTCATCCGCCTGGCACTCAATGACACGAATAGAAATAAAGCAACAAATCCCCCGCTATTACCGACTTCCATCTCTAGGTGACTCACTAGTGCACAGGGGGGCCTCAGTCCAGGGGGCCTAAAATGACCGCTTTAGCAGAATCAATCTTCAAAGCTGGCGCAGTAACTGGCTGCTGCAGTGCGTGTCACGGGTTCCATTCTAACACGCAACAAAGATTTGTATGGAATACAGTTGTTCCGGATCTGGCTGTTTGTGTATGCGAGTTTAAATGTTTGTAAATGCACCCACGATACAGAAGAATAAACTCCTAGTGTGGAGCAATGTTTAAAAAAAAACATCAAAGGTCGAATGAAGAAGAAACCGATTTCTTCTAGGCAAGCGTGCTCCACCCTCGGCCGCATCTTCACTTCAAATCAGGCGAGTTGGGGCCAAACGTAAGCCCTTTTTAGTATAAGTATTAAAAACATACAATAACGTTAAAATTCTTAAAATGTTCACAGACGCAGTAAATATATTATGAATTGTCACTTTGTGACCATTTCACGAATCGTAACGTAGTTCATAGTATAATATTATTCTATTATGGCTCTGAGCGGTCATTTTAGGCCCCCTGACAGCAAGCGGACTATAGGCCCCAAGGCCGTACTATTTGTACCACAGGATGCTACAATCGTCAACTTACTTATATACAATGGGACGAGGGTCGTCAAGGATGTGTCAAATTGGCACCAGTAACTCTTATAGTAAAGTGTAAATGGTTTGACAACAGGTTTGACCCAATAATCCTCAAAAGTGTTTTTCTACGAATGTTCTACTACATCCCGATAGTATGTATATGTGATAGTGCGACTGTTGAGTATGAGGTCTTGGGCACGATTCCCAAGTCGGACGAAGTGTTAGTTCGGTGTTTCCGTCTGGTATGTTGCTGAGCAGGAGTCTAGATTTGTAAATGGTTGAAGCTCCCCCCATTACATTGGACTTAAGCAGTCGTTAAACATGACTCGTAAAATATGAGTTGCGCTATAGGTTATTAGGTACACCTTTGCCTAACCCTTCACTGATACAGGCGTGATGTTATGTAATGTAAAATGTACCTACAGCCAAAAGAACTTTTCTTTTCAGCTTCTCACATCGTCTATCTCAATTTATCAAATGTAATTCCAATCCCAGGCTATCATTTAAGTTTTATCAAACGGAAAAGCCTAATCACGCTTTTTGTCCGATTTACTCCCGACTATGTAATTAATCCAGGTCCCCAAAGCCCACAGATATGTGCCATTTCCTAGATGAGAATTTTTTTTAGATGTACCAATACTACCAATATACCTACCTTATACGATTTCATTCTTTTTTTTTAGAAGACAAAAGGTAAACAACACCACGTTTAAGCGTAGTTCTCCCAAAATGTACCAACCAAATTCAAAATTTCTCCCATTTTCCTTTGTTATTTTATTTGTTTAGTTAATTAATGATTAATTTTAGATCTGTTCTAAGCATATGTTTTTGATTTCATGACTACCTACCATATTTAGAATGTTGAATTAATTTGACGTATTTGGTAACTTAGGTAACTAGCTGAATGAATAAGAGATTGTTATGCATACTGGTGCAGAACTAGGTACATCCAGTTAATAAACTAAAAATAAAATTCAAACCAAAGAATTTATTTGCATATTTTCATAATAACATAGAAACTAACAAACCCACACTCAAACAGCCTTTGAACTTAAAATGAGACTTAGTGCAAGAAAGCAAGAACTAGGTTGTGTCAACAGCAACCTGGATGTCGGCTCCAAAGTAGGTCGGGTTTAACTTGTTAATGAGTCGGCTTGCAACCACCCGATATACAAGTCAAGCCAGGCTTAAAATTTAAATGTAAAGCTGCCGCAGACCTTTATTTTTAACCATAATAATTTATGGTAATGGAGAAGGTCAAAGGTTAGATTGGTTTCAAGCGGTTAAGTTGCAAAATATAAGCCGGCGGCATGCGCTGGTGGCCCTGCCGCCGGCTTTATGTGCGGCATTCGCAACAAAGCCGGCGGCATTTCGCCGGCGAGGCCGACGCGCTCTGCCGCCGGCAGCGGGTCGTTTCGTTTCGTATTATTTCATGGGAAATGCGTTATCACCGCTGAAATAAAATGACACTGTCGTATTTCTTCCTTGTATTTGTAGCTGTGGTAAGTGTACAGATTCAATTGTATCATTTGAAACAAACTAATGTTACATAGAACTCCACCATCTGATATGCGCCCTTGGCAACCGATATCTACGTATAAAAAGTGACAATTCTAATCAACCTCGGCAAGCAAAACAATGAAATATGACTTGTACGATTCACTGCCGCGCTTGCCGGCGTCTGTTTGTGGCCAAGCCGCCGGCAATACCGCCGGGCTGTATGGATCCACCATTAGATTTCTTAGCAGGTATAGCTAGGTAGGTAGCCTTTCTTGGCCTGACGGGTTGGGGTTGTGCCCGATGAGTAAATAGGCTGGGTCTTATTTGCTTAAAATTCTGACAAACACTAACATAAGATAATCTATACGTTTTATCAATTCGACTTAAACCTTCGTTGGAATCTTCCATAGAAAACAGGAGCATTGTGCATTACGAGCTACAAAACATTATTTTCCTGATGTTTTACAACAATCCACTAATAAACAAACCTTCAACCAGATAATAAAGCAATAAGTTGTTACGCCATTAAATTATAAACATCTCATTTAGATCTCTCACCGCTCCACGAAATATTCATCAGGAGACCTTACCAAAGAAATTAATTCATTAGTTTATCCAAACAGGGTACGCTCCGACATAGTTTAATTAATGGACGACAATTCGCCACGTTTCTGTCATTCCCCTGACCAACGTGCCGACCTAAATAACTATTAGGTACCAGGATAACATGCCAGGGGGAGAAATGGACCGAGTTATACGTTCTATTCAATGGTTTTGCGCGAATTACAATCGTTTCAATAGTTACGAGCTCGTGCCAGGGGAATGCTGACTGGGGACTGATAATACAATAGGATGGAGGCTGATCAATGCGTATCTAAAGTTCAAGGGCATGGTTGGTCTATGTTTACAAGATCCAATATATTTGTTTGAGTTGGTTTGTGCCAATGAAGCCTTCAAATGTTATCCCTCAAGTTGATAATAGTGTGGGGGTAGTGGTTTTCTCCGGCCAATCTTTCACAAACGTAAAGTCGTCACGCCATTTTCTAGACCTCCCTCCGCGACGATGCTCGTCTTCTGGCACCCACTGCGTGACGACTCTAGTGACAACGATAGTACCTTACCCAACAAAACAGAACGTTAGAACTACATAGTTCATCAGCAGACGCTCAATGTAAACTTTCATGAGAAAATAATGAGGAATGTATCAGCTGCCTTTAGAGTTTAGTCCCATAAACTCACATAACACATAACATTATCCACAACTATTAAACAGTGCATCATCCAAATTGTGTCCCAATTCAATTTTAAAATAGGGTTGTTCAGGGTCAAAATTAATTAGCTAGCAAAACGCCGTTAACGTGAAAGGTGAACATGATAAAACAAAAAATATGAATATTGGTACACGATGCCCACATAATTTAATATAATTTTCATTCAGGTCACTGAACAAAACAGAAAAGAGTTTTTATAAAAAAAAAAACATGGTTCAACGACGATAATGTTGATCATTAACCGAACGAGCGATAAGATAAAAGATGGGAAAAAAATAACGCTTTTTTTGGATAATTATTCATGGAAACGTTATCTCTTTAGGGTCGTGGTTGGTCAGGGATAATCAACTTCAATATCTTATCTATATAAGATATTGAAGTTGATTATCCCTAAATTAATTATTTATAACAAAGAGGCAAATTATTGAGATAACATCTTCCGCTTAGCCGATAACAACCATAACAGCTGTTTTAGAACGTTATTACAAATTATTTAATCACCATCCCGAACCAAAATCGAAACAGTTTCTGCGTATCTTGCACTTTCTACCGCGCCGTAAGCAAAATGTTTGTATAAACCCTCTGTAAATGTTAATAATATCGGTTCACGTAATAGATTATTCCTACCTTCCTAGAACGAGACCTATTTGCAACGTTTTATGTAAACAGATGGAAACAGAGGATTCAAATCAAAGACATGAGTGGTTTGGTAGATGTTTACCTTTAGTATTTAGTGCGTGCTCGTCGTAACAGATGGCGCTACTAGTATGTAGTATGACAGATAGTTTAGTTAGACGTCTGGTCGTTGTCGGTGTTAGGTTCTAAGCAAACCTTGACTTTCAACCGTCGTAAACTGAACTATCATTTCCATATTTGTCTAGTCAGGCTACAGCAAATGCTGAAAGCTGTCGTACAAATAGATGCAGTTCTGGCGATTAGTTGAGGCGAGTGGTCAATTTTACATGCTAAATGTAATAATGACTCAAGTAGTTTATTATTAGAAGATGTCTCATGTGACGCCTCTGATCCTAGGGACTAGTGGATTGGACTTAAGTGGTCGGTATTACCACTTAATATTATTTTAGCATAAACTATAACATGTACTAAGTAAAACGGTCATGATTTTACGTGGGTCATGAAATGTCGTTTATCGGAATACAATTCACTTGCTGCTAGTGAGAATTTACAGGAACAACGTTTTGATCAGACTACAAATTTAAATTCAAATTCAAATTCAAATAATTTTATTTGTAGAACATAGGTTAGTAGAATAAAGATGTCAATAATAATAAATTGAACGCTATGTCTTGCCGTCAACGGCGTACAAATATTCTCATTACAATTTATAATTGGTAAAAAATAATTAAAACATTCAATATTAATAGGTACATTTACATTAATTACAATAACAATAAATTTCATAATCAAATAATAAAATATTAACATTAAATTAGATTAAGTAGAAAAGGGAAATAATTATTTAATGAAAAGAAAATAAAATGTCATTATATTATAATTTGTCTTCTAGGTACTCATTGACTGTGTAGTAAGCTTTTTTGCCTAGTAAATTAAGAAGAGCCTTTTTGAAATGGTGTATGCTGTCAAGGTCCTTTATTGTATTGGGTAACTTGTTATATAACTTTGGTGCCATTCCCAAAAAGCTTTTTGAATAGAACGCAGTCTTGTGTGGGATAGCACATATCTCTCGAATGCGTCGTTTCGATCTCAGTGTTTGAAATAAGTGCAAGTTTGTTTTTGCGAATACTACCGTCTCGTAAATGTACATACAGGGCAAAGTAAGAATTTTATATTTATTAAATAATGGCCTACAACTATAGCGGTCAATGCTATTTCTATTTTGGATGTTGTCGTAGGCCGATGCATAATTCGAATAACGTGACTACTATAGTTAGGTATGTACTACAATAATAATAAATTAACTATCTTGTTGTTCTAGCGATCGCAAGCGCTATTTCTGAACATAAGGTCCTGGTCTCCGATTCCCGGAGCAAACACTGTTATTTGTCCCAACAGGAATATCTCAGTACCAGGCCGGAGTTGGGATTTGGGCTCAGTTGATGGCTATAGGCTCAGACATAAACGGCGAAATGTGGGTGCACTGTGGTACACCTTTGGTACCCTTCGAATAAATACAAAAAAAAAACTTGAATAATGTCGAAGCCCAATTACCAGAATCACTGACCATTACAATAAAAAGGCTCGTTTAATATCGAAGCCAAATTAACAAATGAAGACATTGCCCAAAATGTTCTTCTCTATAAAAAACTTTCAGGTCATTAAGCTGTAAGCAGAAGATCTTCATCAGAATTAATGCATTACCCGTTATTGGAGACGGGTGAACGGATGAATGGATGTTGGGTTGTTACACAGCCGTACCATGCAAATGAAATGAATAGTAATCATACTGCCAGAGCATATTGGATGGATTTATGATAGGAATGCTGTTAAATTCCTGATAGCCGGCAGACAATTTAACTTGGGCGGGCTTACGAGCGATATTGTTATGAGATTTATCCTAAACTCTGAATTGCTTTTTAATACTTCACTATCACTACATAATATAAAACAAAGTCGCTTCCCGCTGTCTGTCCCTATGTATGCTTAGATCTTTAAAACTACGCAACGGATTTTGATGCGGTTTTTTTAATAGATAGAGTGATTCAAGAGGAAGGTTACATGCATATTATAGTAGGGAAAACATTAGTATCTACATTGCACCCGTGCGAAGCCAGGGCGGGTCGCTAGTACATAATAAATCGTATATGCGTTAATTTATTCAACTATATTAAAGGTACCTACTTGTTTTAGATAAAATTGAAAATTGTAGTTTGAAGTAGAGCTTGGCTTTGTACGGGTGATGGTAATACGCTCAACTACTGGATAATGTTGATGTTCTATTAGTCATACCTCTTCTTAATCCTTAGCGCACGATGTTATGATGATCAAATTGATTAAAATGCTACAATTTGAGTATCACCGAAGAATAATGTCTTGTGAAGTAAAGTAGTTATGCACTCTAACGAGTGGAAATAATGCCTGTTTTTAATAAATAATTCTAATTCTAGTTGACATTTCAACAGTGCAACAATATATTATTGGCATGCACTAGTGAAGTGATTCCAATTTCATTTGTGCATGCTAAATTCATCACTTTTACCGTAACCATTTTTAATGTAAGCAACGGCGGTAGTTAATCGATTCAGGTAGTTTAAACTGGCTATGATTAAAGTTACTAGCAGTAACACTAATGAAAAGTAAAATTATATTATCTATTTCTCCAAAAACGCATTAACATTTTTTTCCCGAGCTTAATTTAAATTAGTGGTCCATAGTGGGTATAAGTCCCTGAATCTTAGAAGCCAGTGTCCCTTCGAATGACGTCCGAATTATTAGTGCACTGGAAGCCTCCCGCGCAACATCTAGGCACAAAGTCTCAACTCACTACTCAAATCAACCACTAATCAGTCCTTTTCTTTGCGTAACCTACAGACGTAAGGGACCCAAGGTGACCGATGACTGGCATTTCTTTTCTTCATTCAAACACCACTGTCTGGATATTATAATAGAAGTTCATTTTCATTAAGCCACGTCTACGTAAAATAATTTTATGAAACCTCGGAGACTAGTAATATAACGAGTAGGTGTTGTAGTCTCATCTTATAAGACTAATTAGTTGGCTTATAACATTGTCAAAAGTTTTAGATCGTTAATGTGTATAGATAAAAATACAGAGGGCTCATTTTCGTTTCAATTTTGCACTGTACCTAGCTGGTGTCGAAAGCACAAATCCAGTAAATTGGTGATTTAAGAGTACCTATCTAAATACAATTTATCAAATCAAACCTACTTTAGTCAATGCTGCCCAGTGACCACTGTTCCCTTGTTCCAAATTACATCACGGCTGTAATCCCCGAAGGCAGAGGTTAGGCAGAGGTTTACCTGTACACCCACATTTCGCCACTTATGTTTAAGTCCCATGTAATAGGGGGCGAGCCTATTGTCATCAACCCGGCACAAATCCAGACTCTGTGGCTGCTACCGATAAATTCCTGATGGGAAACTCAATAACCCTTTGCCTGACCTGGGAATTGAACCAAGGACATCATGCTCAGCAGTATCACTTGCGACGACTCTACCAATGAGGCAGTCTTTTTACGAATTATGAATCCAAAACAATTACTCTGCAAATCTGATCACAATGGTGGTTAACAACATAATTTTAATATTTATGAGTAGTAATATTCAAAACACCACAATTCATCCATTACGTTATAGTAGCCACGTTACGAGTGCACATGGTCCGGAGCTGGAGTGCTGCCTAACCACTTAGTGCGGTTATCGCAGACTATTGAGAACGTGAGTGAATCGTGCATATTTACTCATTCGAATAAATCTCGTGCTGCTCTTAAAAGTCAGGCTAAAAGTATTGTGGGATTTTCCTCAAAGAAAATTTTCCGTTTCAGATTTAGGTACTCGGTAATAAAGCTCTAGTTAATATGCTCACATTAAAACTGACTTGGAATGCTATTTTAATATGAAGGAAAATTACGCTGTAGCACTGTTGATTATCTGCCTGCTAACGTGAAGAGATACGCCAGCTAAGATATGCATAATTCACATTGCTGGCATCAAAGAATAAATGCAAAAAGAGGCTAACCGACTGGCTATTAAAATTAAACTATAATGATACTGAAAATTTCCTTATAATGACCTAAACACACACTCACTCACACACACACACACACACACACACACTCACTCACCCACACAATCACTCATACTACACATCTACTGACATTTGTCTCGCATACTTAAATTATATTTCTAAGCATAATAACAAACTATGAAATGTCGTATGATTCCTTACATTGTGTCAGCGCGCCTAGTGCATGAAGAAAATGTAAAGGGGTGGGATCCTGGTGTCCTGAAACACAGGCCACGAGCCTAGCTTAGGCACCAGCCTCCCACGATATACTCGTATACTTACCTGTATTGTGTATCATTGTCAAATCTGACCAATGTAAAATAATTTGTGTATATTGTGGTGAGAAATAAAGTTGATTAATTGATTGATCATGGGCGTATGTATACTCGTAGAACCTTTTTTTTTAATCAGATTTAGACGTTTGAATTTAAAAAGAGATCCTAATAATGTCATAGATCAAAAAGTACGACCTGCAGACAGTTCATAATGGTGACTCCTTACATCATACTACGTGGTCCAGTCACGTGTACTCGCAGCGAACTAGCGTGACACTTACTACGTTATAACGTGTATTAACATAAGAGTTTGTTTGCATTGCTGTGTACCAATCACGGCTGCTTAGTTTTTTTGGCGCTCCATTAACGTTGACAAGAGGGTGCTGTTAGTAAAAAAAAAAAAGTGAAATTCTCTGTGGAAGTTAAAAGATCCATAACATACATCTGTACCAAACTATCTGATGTTTGAATTTTAAAAAGAGATCCTCATAATGTCATAGATTACAGTCCAAACTTATTACTGCGTGGCCCAGTCGCGGGTATTCACGACTAACAAGCGTGACACTTACTACGTTAGAACGTGTATTACCTTTAGAGCTTGTTCGCACTGCGGTGCAACGTATTAGCGGTTTACTGGTTTGTCGGGTCTGCGGAATTAAAGTTTTTACTGTGCTTAATTGGGTGGTACACGGCTTTGCACTGAGCGAGCTGAAAACTGTGGCTAGCTCGGCTAATTTGAGCTTGCTTTTATGGTTTGTTTAGTTAGTTATACCTTTATATATACGATTAAATATTTTTGATGTTAAAATGTTGTCCTGGGATACGCAGTTCCTGATACAGATTTGTTTACTGGGAGTACATGGTCACCTTAGACTTTTATTAATTATACTTCCAGGTTTCCTCACAATGTTTTCCTACACACATTTTTTAAGATAATAAGTTTATCCTAAAAGTACATATGAAATGAAAAAGTCACAGCCACAATCTCGTGCATGAGAGGCGGTGCCTTTACCTCTAGGCTCACTACTTAGCTCAAAACATTTAAAAGAATAATGAGACGAGTGGATACCAAACAAATGTAGTTTTTGTACAACTGCGTATATTCGGATAAGTTTTCAAGATATCTTAACCATTAGCGAATACCAGCACAAGCCATAAAAAAAGAAATCTCGTCAAAAAGTTGAAAATCCCTTGATTTTAAGTGGTTTAGGGTTCAAAATTAAGGATAGTCCGCCTTAAAAACTACCCTACCCTAGCAATCTCTTATGTTAACACCAAATACTAACAGTAGCTTTAAACCCCAACCATAAACTCTGCGATAATCCTTTAACCACCAACCCGAACATCATTTTCAGTTACACCGCAGTGTGAAGTGACCTTTGTACAACGTGTATCGTATCTGGTGGCTTGCCAAATGGCGGGAGAGGCACTGACCACTGTTGTATGGAGCCAAACCACAATGCCACTCTGCTATTAAATAATGCAATACCACTTAGATATTGGTTATGTTAGTACTAAGTTCTGTTGAATACCGATATAGTTTTGTTTATAGTGGTTGTTTACTTTATATAATATCCTACTATTGTTATAAATGTGAAAGTTTCGGTGTTTGTTCCTAAACCACGCTTAAAACGACAGAACGGATTTGGTGGGAATGGATTTGATTAACACATTTACTCCCGGTAAATGACCTGGGTCAAATTTTGAAAACCACGCAGTATAAAAGTTGCATCAAAACCAATTCAGTACTTTTTGCGTTAAAGAGGAACAAACATTTATGCATCCTTACAGCCTCACACACTTTCGCTTTTTAAAATAATAGAAAGATATAGAATATGGTTTAGCTCTAGTCTATGCTCCCTCAATTATAAGAAAAACGACTATTCTAATGTTAAAATCTCTGTTTTGTTCACAGGTATGTACGTACGTCTGAAAAACATAATATCCAGGAGGTTTCCAAACGCCTGGCTGATTTACATTGGCCAAGATAAGTACCGAGTTTACATCAAGTACAGTTCTATCACGGTTATTTGACCTCTACCAAGCCACCTAACATGAACCTTACTGTGACGAGAGTAAGGATAACAGTTGTTTGACAAACTAGTCAGTGGCAGCTAGACGAACAGCATCAATTCTGCAACGAGAATTCATAGTGTATTCAAGTACTTACCAAGTTGTGCGTCCAAATTTCAGTTAGGTGTTCTTTGCGAAGTATCACAATAAAGAGATCAAGGGTCATAATTAACTAGTTTACAAATAGTTGTTAGTGCCGCACCGTACTATTAGCCGATTTTTAGGTTGTCAAACTGTGTTTTTTATTGGTTTCCAAAAATAACACAACTTCATATTGATTGACATGACAAAATTAACGTGGCACGGTATTTTATTTATCGATAACGAAGAACTAGTTTAAAACTCCTTTTCAACCCACATGACGAACTCAATTTATTATGAGTTCAAAAATATTTTAGGATTGACGTCAAACTAGAATATGTCATTACGACCTTTTAATTTGAAATCAGTGCCACAATTAGAGGTTATCGTTTTAAAAACTATCAAAGTATGGTCTGATTTATATCGATGGAGTATTAAACTAGATTAGGATAATCACAGTGTGTAGATAATTGTTTTTTTTTACTTTATAGCACAATACATAATTCATACGATAATTAAAAGACTAGTTTGGTTTCTATTGGAAAATTAAGAAGGGTCAAACAACGAAACAACCCGCAGACCTACATGTCATATCGAATCTAATTAAATACGGCGTCCATTTTGTTTGTCTCTACCATTATAAAAGCTAAAGTTACCAGCCAAAGTTAAGTGTACTGAGAAAAATAGAAGTTCACAATCTGGACAGTATATAGTACATATTATCACGGTATTAGCCACGGGGGATGAGCAATAAAGCCTTACTTCTGTTAACCATTCTGCTCATGTGAGCGAAGCCGCGGGCACGGCTAGCAAAACTATATTTTCAACCGACTTCAAAAAAAGGAGGAGGTTCTCAATTCGGTTGTATGTTTTTTTTTTGTGTTTGTTACCTCATATCTCCGTCATTTATGAACCGATTTGAAAAATTCTTCTTTTATCTGGATGGATCTACTTCCCGATTGGTCCCATAGAAATTTCATCAAAATCGTTTCAGCAGTTTGGTTTTTAAATCAAAATAGCTGGAAAAAAATTTCATCTAAGTAAAAGAAATTGCATTGATACTTGACAAGGATTTGTGTGTGATACTATAACTGAAAAGGGTAAAATAAAAACTTTTTTGCAAAAAAAAAAAACCAAATAAAAAGTGGAAAATAACATTACTTTCGGAAGTTGGTGCCAAAAAAGTCAATGAAACAAACCATAGTCACCGACTTCCGAAAGTAATGTTATTTTCCACTTTTTATTAGTGTTTTTTTTGGAAGTCGGTTTTTTTTTTGCAAAAAAGTTTTTATTAATTATCAGAATAAAAACTGTAACATGTAGGCTACACAGTAGCGAAGTACTATCTATCATAATAATAGATGGATGATGATTTCTACTATTGAGAGGAGGAGAGTTCAAGACCTATATTCATAGTGTTGAATGTTCTAATCTGTATAATTGTAAAAAAAAAAACAAATTTGTACACCTCACCAGGTAAAACATGTGCGGACCTATCCTACCCTACTGTACTAAGATCTTGCATGCTCGATTTGTATGTAAACGCATGTTTTGAACAAATAAAATTTCTTTATAGTGAGGAACATGACTCAAATATAGTACAAGTTTTCTCTGGCCTTTGTGCAAGACCCTTAACCATTGCAGAGAATCAAAATTATCAGCAGTACCTAACTACTTTGTGTTAAAGGATCTTCTTCTTCTTGTAATACTGTAACACCCTATGTTCTAGCAAAAAATAAATATTTTGATTGATTGATACATTAGGTCACCTGCAATGTCATTGTCTTTTATACTGGAAAGCCCAAAATATATATACATATATATATAAAATAATATAAAAATAATAATAATATATAAAGCAGAATTATTAAGATAAACGGGCGAATTATCTAATTTAATTCACTATAAACGCTTGTAGATTAGTAAGCATTTTATAAACAAACTGATAGATTCGGCCTGTATAATACTGACTCATTCGACAGCAAATTCAAGGAAATCTTATTTTTACCGGAAATCTGGTTTACCGATCTGACGATTCCTGAATTTCATGAACACGGCTTCTTGATAAAAATGAATCTCGTTTTCCTGTAACCTCATTTCTGAAAAACCTGTTTATTATTCGTAATTCGCGAATTTACATCGTATTTATGTATTATGTAATACATTATCCCGAAATTGGAATTGTATTTGATAAATGGCCATTGTGTGGCTGGCTGATAATTTGATAGGTAGGTACCCATTACCATCTAGGTACGAACATATTAAATATATATGGTTTTACAGAAGAACAGAAAATGCAACGGGAGAAACCACTGACAAATTATAATTAGTGTTGGTTTCCGTTAGGGATTTTAATTTTAATAAACTCTATTAGGTACGCGACAATAATTCTCGACATCTCAGAAGCATAAGGTCGGATGTACCAATACAGATAGTTTTGTAATACGACCTTATGCCTCCCATGTCCAGAATTAGGTACGTATGTTCATCATTGTGAGCATTGCCTATCTACTAATTTCATCATTTTATTTAGTAAATCGCTGAATAAAATGTGTAGGAAGGTTAACGACATACTTAGTATTAAATTATTAATAACTTTGTCGCGCATTGTTATGGGATCAAAGGTTCAGGAAATGTTAGATGTTTACTGCATCCTAAACACATTGTATGACTCAATAAAATGTCTCACTAATAAAATACATTGAAGTGGAAATTGTAAGTTTATTTTCATTATTGCGTAGGTAATTTCAAATAATCAAATCTACTAATAAATCCTTCGTTTGAAAATTGGCTTCCAACTATATAGGTATATATTATAGTATTTCCAAATGTGTATGTACTCTATGGAAAAAAACAATTATAGCGCAAACCGAACTTTATAAGTGGCTACGTAGAGTTCAGTTTGCGCTTTGAATTTTTAATAGTACCCAAGTACCCAACTTAATTTTCATAGGCTTACCGTTGATATTATATTTATTTTGGCTGAAATAACGTCAGTTTGGTACACACAGGTGGCTACGAGTCCGCAAAATGCGAACAAAGTGGTATAGCACGTATAGTTAAAGTAGTAGAGATTTCCCTTAAGTTCTCAACAGCGATTTTCCTGCAGAGCCAGGAAGTTTACGAGTGTGTGGCTTCACTTGAACCGAGGCCGACTTTCGACCTCGTTGAACGGCTGAAGAGCTCATGAATAAAGTCTTGAGTCCGAAATACGAGCATGAGTAAAGCCGACTAAAATCCTTCAACGTGAACTGTCACGGTGAAGGAACTTATACAGGGTCAAATATATTAGCGAGCGAAACTTCACAGACTTTATGGGTATCGATGTCTAAAGACGATAAAATAAAAATTGCTAACCATAACTTTCAAGTAAATTCAGCTGATAGCCGCCGACCCCTTGACTCTTGAAGTTATTTTTTTAATGATTGAGTATCGATACCGCGTCTATGAAGTTTGGTTAGTTAATTTAATTTAACCTGGTTTAAAAAATAATAAACTTTTAATGAGCGTTCAAATTGAAAGACAAGAATGCTGAACAGAAGATTTGGCAATCGCTATGGGCTGCTAGCATTTAGAGGAACACAGATAAATCAAAATTTAGACACATGTTTACGGCACCCACGTAGAAGAAAATTAATTTATTCTTTGCCGGGTAAACACATCGCCAGATTCAAGCAAAGATGGGTTAACTCTCCTCTCTAGTGATAAGAAAATCATAAATCATCAAAATTATTCTCGTGCCCTTAAATCCCAATTATTTTGGGATCGGTCACACAGTCTTCTTCTACCATACTTCCCTATCTTACTCGTAATTCTTAGAGAAAACACTAAAATAAGGTAAATTACACGAAAAGCGTTCAAATCTTTCGCCGATTGACTAAGTTTCTAAGAACTTCCGGGATGTTAGTTAATACATTTCTCATTATCGCCACGTTTCGTTTGGCTCTCCACCAAAAGTCGACGAGAGTAACAGCTCTGATTCACAACGCCGCCATGGCAAGGATGCCTGCGTCGCCGAAGTCCGAAAGCGTTTCAAATGTTAATCATGTTCTTTGTTCAAAATATGCGCAATATTGTGAAACTATCTATACGAACTTTTTGAACGAATGTTTTTGTTTTTTTTTTTTGCGTACGAACTTTTTGGACCAATACTTTTGTTTTGCGTAGGCGTGAATGAGTAATGTTTATCAGCGGTATAGGATCATATCTAATCTGTTATTTTCGAAGAGTCATACCTACTAACAATACAAACACACAATAATGCGTTTACTACTAGACTTTCAGGCATTTCACACTCTGAAAGTACCTATGTACCTATATAGCGAATGACTAAACACTAGGAAGTGATTATAGTTAGTAATATGTCACTATGGATTGGAATTCTCATAGTACGAATACCAATAGACTATACCTAAATTAGCATAGGTAGGTATAAACTACGTACGAGTATAGCGGATGTCATTAAACATCATCATTATAATGATGGCGCCGACGACATTAATAGTTTAATACTTACTACAAAAATAATAATATGAAATATAATATGAATGAAAGACAACTATGACCATTTTAAGAATTTTAACGTGATTCATATTATTATCCTATTATGATTCTGATTCTTCACTTTAGGACCCCGATTACAGAATTGGGGTCCTAAAACGGCCGCTCTAAACATTAAATAATAACAAAAATAATAAATAAACAAAGTAAATTACCTGATAGACATAGCCGTCCTCAATACACACAACATAGAGAAGACAATCACAGAAAAAAAATGTAAGTACGCAGAGCTCAAAGATGAAGTAACAAGAAAAAGTATATGTAGGTAGTTCGTATAGTCCTTTCCACAACAGGCGTTACACCAAATCATCTTCTCGATAGTTTAAAATTACTAGACCTAAAAGAACCCATCTACAACATGCTGCAAAAAGCTGCAATTGTTTAGAATTGTTAGAAAATTCGTGCAGTTAGTAAAGAATTAAATAGGACATCACAACACACAGACATTCACAAAACTTACACACCAGTTCACACCACACGCTACACAACTGTTCTGGCCCAGTAAGCGATGAACTTACTATTTAGTGTTAGTAAGAACCGAACAGTATCATCTAAAATTCTAAATACCAGTTTGCGCAGCTCGCAGTAGTTATTGTGAATTTTTATTTTGTAAGTGTTTATCTAGGAAAACACATCGAGTTTTACGATTACGAATCGTTCTTCCATTAAACCAAAGTAGATAAGAAACAGATTGTCTTTATATTCTGGAAATCGAAAGTTATCAGAATTCATTTCGCACCTCACTTCCTTTGGCATTACACAATATCGGAATAGATAAATAAATGTACCAGGAGTACGGAATAACTGAAACCCTCTCTATCTAAGTAGTCGTTGGATTCAGCATTACGCTGTTCTTAATGATGAATTCAACGACTCCTTAGGAGTCTTTTACTATTGGATTTGAATTGTGGAAAAAAATGTGTAGGGATCGGCTGATTTTATAAAATTACTAGCTGACTGGCGCAACTTCGTCTGCGTAACATTTTTGATTGCGTGATGTTTTATAGCCTATAGCTCTCCTCGATAAATGGGCTATCCAGCACTAAAATAATTTTTCAATTCGAACCAGCCGTTCCTGAGATTAGCGCGTTCAACTAAACAAGCAAACAAACTCTTCAAGTTTATAATATTTATTTATTTATTTATTTATTTAACAATTTATGTACACACTAAATACAGAAATCAAGAAAGGAACAGAAAAGAGAGTACAAAGGTATTGCTTATTTCTAATGAAATCTCTTCCAGCAAACCTGCGAAAGGAGATACTAAAAAAAGAGATGTAGACAAAGTGTGTAAAAGAAAAAGAGAAAATGGAAGACATAAAACATAAATCAGATAACTATTTTAAATATAATATACAATATAAGAATATACTTACATACAAATAAATACAAAGATACATACAACAATCCTATAAATACAATATAATAAATAATAATAGATACTTATGCAACTATGACGAAATGGAAAGATAATGTTCTTTCACTCTTCTTTTGAAAACTGCAATAGTTTGGCAGTCCCTAATGTCAGGAGGAAGTGAATTCCACAACCGCACGGCGTGCACAGTGAAGGAGTAGGAGTAGAAATCGGTAGAGTGTGGAGGGGACTTAAGGAGGTTCCTAAGATGCGACCTGCAAGGTGCATCAGAAGGACGGGAGTAGGAAAAGCGTTCCCGCAAATAGGATGGTGTTTTAGGGTTGTGAAGGATATTAAATAGCAGACACAATATCCGAGAGTTCCTGCGAAGTCGAATTGGGAGCCACTTGAGTATTTTGCGAAAGTTGGAAACATGATCATACTTTTTAAGGTTAAAAACAAAACGAATACAAATATTTTGCAACCGCTCAAGTTTATTTAAAAGCTCCTCGGTGGCATCCAAATAACAGGCATCGGCGTAGTCTATGATGGGCTGGATGAGAGTTTGCGCAAGGGAGATTTTGGTTTTCAAAGGCAAGAAGCTCTGTAGGCATTTCAATGAGTGGAACGTGTAGTGCACTTTGCGACTAACTTCAGCAACTTGGGCAGTCCATGATAAGTAGGAGTCCATAGTCACCCCCAGGTTTTTAGCCTTAATTGCGTAATCGATCTGAACTCCATTCAGCCTGAGCGGAGACAGCGACGCAACATCGAGCCTATTTCGCATATACCTGCCGCCGATGATCAAGGCCTGAGATTTCTTAGGATTGATTAGCAGTCCAAAAGACCGCGACCACTCACTAATCAAATCCAGATCCTTATTCATGGCAGACACGGCGGCTTCTGCATCTTCCCTTAGGAAATGACGGTAAAGCTGCAAGTCGTCGGCATAGAGATGGAAGAAGGAAGAGATAACTCTGGTGACAGAGTTAATAAAAATAGAAAAAATAAGAGGAGAGAGAACGCCACCCTGAGGCACACCCGCGCTGAGAGGGCACCAATTGGAGGAAGACTCATCAAGACGAACACGCTGCGAGCGACCTTTAAGATAGGAACCAAACCAACCAATAGTAGAAGAGGAGAAATTAAAAGATTTAAGGATCCCAAGAAGGATGTCGAAATCAACAGAGTTGAAGGCGCTGCTAAAGTCTAAAAGAACAAGTAAAGTAAGAGACTTGTGGTCCATGGCCCATCGAATATCGTCAGTAACCTTTAAAAGAGCCGTTACAGTGCTATGACCAGGACGAAAGCCAGATTGAAAAGAACTAAGAAGGTCATTCCTAGAAAGGAAGGCCGTGAGTTGCTGATGGACAATGTGCTCGAGAACTTTAGAGAGATAAGGGAGGATGGAAATGGGTCTGAAATCGGATGGTGAAACCGGATTAGAAATTTTGGGTAAGGGAATGATGTGAGCTTGTTTCCAGACCTCAGGGACAGTACAAGAAAACAAGGAGTAGTTAAAAATGTGTGTCAAAACGGGAAGTAATGTAGGAAGGATAGGAGAAATCATTCTTATGCAAAGATTGTCATTACCAACAGCAGAGGAGGAGATGGCTGAAATAGATTTTTTGACTTCAATTTCACTCACAGGGCTTAATTCAAAGGGAGCACATTGCGGCAAAGGCAAACAGGAAAGTTTATTTAAAGTAACTGACCTGACGTGCGGATCCAATGTAACAGGGGGGAGTGAGAAATGTTTGTTAAGAGCACACACGTCAGTGTCGCCACCAGAAGCAACTGGAGATTTGCCAATGCCGACAGATTTTAAGAACTTCCAGACTTCAGAAGAGTTGCGGTTGTCGAGAGAATTGTGGAAGTAGCGTCTCTTAGCATCTCTACACATACGACTGCAGCTATTACGCAACATTTTGTACGCGTTTAGATTACGCTCGGATGGACAGCGTTTTAACCTTCTTTTGGCTCTATCTCTACTTGCCATCGCATCCTTAATGGCAGGAGTGAGCCAGGGAGCTGGAACATACTTAACCTTCACTCGACGAATAGGTGCGTGACGATCATATAAGCTAAGTATTTTACTGTTAAAAATACGAACCATTTCGTCGATACACGAACTCCCCATGATGTCCGTCCAGTCGATGCCACCAGCATCATGCAACAATGCCTCCAGATCTATGCCCTTATAGTTCCGAAGAAGAATATATTGCGGCTTGCGTTTAGGAGGGCGTAACTTATACGACAAAAAGACGAGATCGTGGTATGAAAAGCAAGCAGTAAGCTGTCCATGGATAGAAACATTATTGGAATTAGAAACAATTATCAGGTCCAGAAGAGAAGGGGTGCAATTAGGGAAATGATGAGTAGCAGAAAGAGGCAGAATACTGAGATTAAAAGAAGATAGGATAGATTGAAGTTTGTGAGTACGATTGTCATTTTTAAGAAGGCAAGTATTAAAGTCACCCATCAAGAGTACATGGTCGTAGGCTGGACAGAAATCATTTAAGAGCGAATCAAAAGAGTCAAAGTAGTCGATGCTGAGATTAGGACTATACATAACTCCCAGAAGCATTTTAACGCGATGCAGTGAAATTTCAAGAAATAGATATTTCAATATTAGTATAGATTAGTACATTGCATTGACCCCTCGAAAGATTTTCAGTTAAGTATTTCAATTACTTACACTTTATATAAGCTAAATATGGGCAGCCAAAGGACCGATTATTCTTCTTCTCCCATACCGTAAAAAGATTAGTTAGCAAGATTGATAGCAGAGCGGACTACTAATAACTTGTAGAATGAATAATCATTTGATTCAAATAATCAGCACGCGTCGATGACACGTGTATACCAGTATCTGTATACCTAAGTCAGTAGCATACGTATGTCGCAAAACAATGTTCATAGATGTCTGTACCTCTTGATCCCCACATAATCACTTTCTACGTCACCGTATTGATCGCTTAAGAGGAAGAGAACGTACCTAATCTCGTTATTCGCCTTATCCTAGACGAGTTCACATTGTGTGGTAAATGTTTACAGGACCAATCGGCACACACCTCTGCTGAAAAAACCTCAGTAAATACTACAACTAACACGAATTAGTTTGATTTGCTGAACCTTAGCAAGCCATGATCTCCCTTAACCCACGAGTATCTATTCTGAGATAATATTTCCACTATATTCCAATAGATAATCTACAAAAAAAAAACATTTTCAGCAAAATATCAAATACGAGTATCCTTATTGCGATAATATTTCAGCGATATTCCAATATCTACATAAAAAAACCTTTTCAGCAAAGTACCAAATAATTCCGCCTGAATACCAAAGCTTGTAAACCTACACGATGCCTTTTCATGGAACATGATAGGTTGAATGCTTCCCTCTTAAGCCTTTTAAATTCTCGATCGTCATCCAAAGGCCTTCAAGTGCGATGACCTCAGGACTAAGTGTGAAAAGCTGTGTTGATTGTCTACTTGTATAAGTACTAATAGGTTCTAAAGTTACTGCTAAGCCGTCTGATCGCGAGGGAATGAATCCCACCCAATGGTGGATGACGTAGAAAATTAGATTAGAAAGAATTAGAATTAAGTGAGTTTTTTTGATGTTGGAAAGGTCACTTTTAAAGTTTGTTTGGTAATGTTGTTCGATTTAGGTAAAGATCAAATGGTTAATGTACCGAAGAAGTGACGATGAAACGCTATTTATTGAAAGAGTCACCGACCTAAGAGATGAAGGAGGCATAACCAGCTTATTGTTATAGCTAATTACGATATGAAAAGCTGAATTAGATAAATGTAACTTTTGTATTCAAATATTTGAGAAAAACTTTTTCATTATTCTAATAACATAATTATTATCACTCCTGAAATCCCCGAAGGTTCAACAACATCCTGCGCGCGCTGGCGGATCGGTGGGACTCTCCGATACTGGCGCGTTGCATACGGCTGCACGCAGTTGTTTAGTTATTTGCCGCCATCATCGGGAAGTCCAACCGGACCTGCCACTTTCTTTTTAATAAATGTTTAAAAAAGTATAATAAACAATGGTGTTTATTACTAACACTAGTTTGTAAGCTCGCAATTTTACTAACAAATATGGATGTAATCTTAGGATGAATCTGAAATAAATGATTTATTTATTTAGGCGGAGGTGTGCCTTATAGTACATTGACATTAGGCAAATCCATAGATATAAGAAACAAACTGTTTTTTTTTAATATTTCTATGGGCAAATCCTATGTAATAGGCAACGAACTATTGCCATCGACCGGGCACAAGCCTCCAGACTCCGGGCTCCTACTGAGAAATTATTCGGCCGAGCAATCAAACCCACGATCTCATGCATACTCACCACTGGACCAATGGGCCAGTGAGTTCCTTATTCTCATCTTCCATTTCCCCCAAATCTTATGTAATACCTCTCTAACTTTCCTGCAATAGTAGTCTCTCTCTCTTGTCACTTACCCTCTAGTTTCGCTTAAGTAGGTAACATGGCGCATTATTTTTGAAGAGATGAGTGGTACTCACAGGTATAGACAATAAAACACAGATTCACGGACACAATTTAGTTAAGTAAGAGGAGAAAGTCAGTAGAGGAAGAAATACAGTATTTAGAGAACAAGCACAGAGGAAAAGCGGAGATGCCTAAAGCAGAAGCCACTAGCGCGCGAGGTACTTTTGGTTTAGTCGGCGAAAGCAAAGACAGCGTGCGATCAGCTCAGTAGCGGTTCACGGACTGCCGGCCGGAGAGGCGCGGGGAGTCGGGAGGGGTCCCGCCAGCTGCGCGGCCGCCGACCGGCTCGACCGGTTTGCCAGTTACTCGCTCGCCCGCTAGGGCTTTATGTACTAGTAATAAAATCAGTTGTCCGTTGGTTTATAACACAAGTAAATATAAAGATTTAAAGTAACGGACAACTGGTGACAGATTTAATCTGACGAAAATATTAATAACTACATTAATCTAATACAACACAATTACACAACATAGTTACATATACATGTGACGCTACACCACCCCCCTCTTGAGACCGTCAAGGTCGATAGTAATCAGGGAAACGCACCCTTCGGCCTGACCGTGTCCTTTTAATATTGTCTTCGTCGGTCACCGGTGTTGGATTGGTGACTGGTGTGTCATGTGAAGTCTGTGTTTGTTCCTGAATGTTATGCTTATGAGTGTGTGTGTTGTTAAGTGTTGTTGTGGTGTGTGGGTCACGAAGTATGTGGGCCGGTTTTAGTCGGTCCACCGATACTGTGACTGTTTTACCATTAAAGAGGAGTTTGAATACTTTGTCACTCCTCTCCAGAACTTCGTGCGGTCCTGTGTATGCCGGCTTGAATGAACCAGATGACGCGTTATCCTTTAGAAATACGTGCGACGCGGTGGCAAGGTCCTTAAATACAAATATGGCCCGTCCATTGCCGTGTCGCGATGCTGCTGATGGTTGTATGTTCCTAGCGAACATGCGTAGCCTGGATACGTAGTCGGTGACATCGGTGCTGTTAACCGCTTCTGGTTCGAAGAAGTCCCCTGGTAGGCGCAAGGTTTCTCCGTACACCAACTCCGCCGGAGTTGCATGTGCGTCGTCTTTATGCGCGCTGCGGATGCCCAACAGTACCAGTGGTAGTGATTCCACCCAGTTTTGATGTCCGTGGCAGGTAATGGCTGCTTTAAGCTGACGATGGAACCGCTCAACCATGCCGTTACAGGCAGGGTGGTAAGCGGTTGTCTTACGGTGCTCAAATCCGGCTATGTCCGACAGGTGCTTGAAGAGGGCCGACTCAAATTGCCTGCCACGATCCGTCACTACTTTTGTAGGGCAACCAAAGCGCGCGATCCATCCATACAAAAGAGCATTGGCCACTGTTTCAGCTGTGATGTCCTTGATTGGTATTGCCTCAGGCCATCGCGTGAAGCGATCTACAGCGGTGAGGCAATACCGGAATCCGTGCGAGATTGGCAGTGGCCCGATCATATCAATGTGTATATGCATGAATCGCGAACGTGGCAGTTTGAAGTTGCCTAGGGGAGCGGAGACATGACGGGTGATCTTCGTTCGCTGGCATGGCAAACAACTGCGCGTCCATTCCCTGCAGTCTTTCTTGATTTCGGGCCACACGTAACGCTCTGAAACCAGCTTGGCAGTGGCGTTGGCTCCTGGGTGGCTCAAGGAGTGCAGGTTGTCGAAGACTTGACGGCGAAGTTCCTTCGTGACATATGGTCTTGGTATCTTGCTGCTCTCATCGCAGTACAGTTCAGACAGTGTTCCCGGCAGCGTGATCTTCTTCAGGCGTAATGACGACTCCCCGTCGAGTAGCTGTTTGAGTTCAGGATCTGAAGCTTGGTACTTAGCCAGCTCTCTCAAGTCTATAGGCTGGGTGATTGCATCCACTCTTGACAGACTATCAGCGACTACGTTGTCCTTGCCTGAAATGTGCCTGATATCTGTGGTAAACTGCGAGATAAAATCCAGATGTCTGAACTGTCTTGGTGAGCAATTCTCCTTACGTGTATGAAACGCGTAACAGATGGGCTTATGATCTGTATAGATCATAAACTCTCTGGCCTCGACCATATGTCTGAAATATTTGATGGCTTCATAAATCGCGAGTAGTTCGCGGTCATAAGGGGAATACTTTCGCTGGCTAGAGGTTAGCTTACGAGAGAAGAAAGCTAAGGGTTGCCATTCCTCATCTTTTAACTGCTGCAGGACTGCTCCCATGGCGGTGTCGGACGCGTCTGTCACTATGGCCAGTTTAGCTCCGCAATCAGGGTGTGCTAGCATTGCTGCTTGGCAGAGACCCCTTTTGCATGCTGTAAATGCTTCGTCCTCTTCTGATGTGAAGCATACCGGGTGTGAGCCTTTCACCGATCCTTCCAGTAGTTTGTTCAGCGGTGCCTGGTGTTGAGCCGCCTCTGGGATGAACCGTCTATAAAAATTTACCATCCCCAAAAATCTTCGCAACTCTTTTACTGTCTTCGGCGTTGGGAAGCTGTTGATGGCCTCGACCTTTTCCGGTAACGGCTTGGTGCCACCTGAGGCGATTTGGTAGCCTAAAAATGTTACCTGTGAGGCTCCGAATACGCATTTGGATGTGTTTATCACCATTCCGTAAGCTTGCAGTCTGGAGAACAGCTGTCGCAGGTGGTCTTTGTGTTCTTCTTGGTCCTTTGAGTAGACTAAAAAGTCATCAAGGTACCCAAAGCAGAAGTCCAGGCCTCGCAGCATTTCGTCAACGAAACGCTGGAAAGTTTGGCCTGCGTTGCGAAGCCCGAACGTCATATACGGGAACTCGTAAAGCCCGAACGGTGTGGTGATGGCTGTCTTCGGAATATCTTCAGGGTTAACACGTATCTGGTTATAAGCCTTGACCAGGTCTATTGTTGAGAACACCTGGCATCCAGAAAGGTTGTGGGCGAAGTCATGGATGTGGCGAATAGGGTACCTATCAGGTACTGTACGCGCGTTAAGCATCCTGTAATCCCCGCATGGCCGCCACCCATTATCCTTTTTAGGTGCCAGGTGTAAGGGTGAAGCCCAAGGTGAGTCAGAGGGTCTGGCTGTGCCATTCGCTAGCATAGATTCAAACTCCTCTTTAGCGATTTTTAATTTGTCTGGCGCTAACCGCCGCGGTGTACCCGATACAGGTGGTCCAGGTGTTGTGCGTATGTAGTGTAAGGTGTTGTGTGTAGGTGCACGGTGTATACCCGACGGCCGGGTTATGTCGGGAAACTCCCGGAGTATGTCGTGATATGTAGTGTCACCAATTCTTACCTTCACCGAAGAAACAACATCAGAGGCACGGGCAGGCAAAGCAGGGGTCGCCAACGTAGTGTTAGCGTCAATTAGTCGCTGCATTCTTATATCTACAATTAAATTATAATATGACAAAAAATCTACCCCTATAATTGGCTTGGTTACATCTGCCACTATAAAACGCCAGGCATAGTCACGGCGTAAGCCAATACTTAATTTTAGGTGCACGTAACCGTAAGTATTTATCGCACTGCCGTTAGCCGCACACAGTTCAAAGTTTGTTTTTGTACGGCGTTCTTTCACAACCGACCTTGGGAAAACACAGACGTCACTACCGGTGTCGACGAGGAACTGTATCTTCGTGTGGTGGTCCGTCACGAATAAGCGACCAGTGCTGTGACAGTCGCCGGTCGCCATTATCGACTGCCCGTGGCTTTTCCCGCGTAGTCGCAGGGTTTTACGCACCTGGTTGCCTTATCACCGAACTTATGATGGTACCAACAGGTTGGCCACTTCCTGTAGTTTGAGTTCGATCTTCTGGAGGGGGATCGCCCCCGACTGCTACTCCTGCTAGACCTTTGTCTTGACCGCGACAGTCTGTCGACTTGCGAGGTCAGAGCTTGCACCTGTCGCGTGAGTTCGGAGATTTGGTTGCTCATCTGTTCCACGCTGCTTCCTGGTATCGCCGATGGTGATGATGTCGCTGCTACTTGCGGGCTGACTGGCACCAGATCGAGTATGCGGTCAGCCAGCTCGGCTACTTCCTCGAGGCTCGCCTTGGCCTGTGATGCGATGATGGTCTGCGTACTATTTGGCAGGCGGCTGGTCCAGATCGTGCGTAAAAAGTCCTCTGGCACGCTCGGTCCCGCCAGGTGGCGCAGATGTCGCAAGAACTGCGAGGGCTTGCGGTCACCAAGCTCCTCATGCGTCAAGAGCTGCTGCACCTTCTTCTCCTTGGACGCGGACAACCTCCTCACCAGTTCCGTCTTCAGCCGCTCGTACTTGTCTGGGGCTGCAGGAGCCTCGATAATGTCCTCCACGTGGGCTGCGTATATAGGGTCTAGGCCCCCCATGACGTGGTGATATTTTGTGGCGTCAGCCGTGATGTTCGCCAGCGCAAACTGGCTCTCCAGCTGTGCGAACCATAACGCCGGTTTCTCAGGGTAAAATGGGGGTACCCTCACACCGACACGATATACATCGCATCCCGAGCCTTCATCATGACTTGCGCTTTTTGCGTCGTTTCCTCGTTGCTGACTCATGGTGTTCTTACGGGGTCACCAATGAAGAGATGTGTCCCGCCAATGAAGAGATGAGTGGTACTCACAGGTATAGACAATAAAACACAGATTCACGGACACAATTTAGTTAAGTAAGAGGAGAAAGTCAGTAGAGGAAGAAATACAGTATTTAGAGAACAAGCACAGAGGAAAAGCGGAGATGCCTAAAGCAGAAGCCACTAGCGCGCGAGGTACTTTTGGTTTAGTCGGCGAAAGCAAAGACAGCGTGCGATCAGCTCAGTAGCGGTTCACGGACTGCCGGCCGGAGAGGCGCGGGGAGTCGGGAGGGGTCCCGCCAGCTGCGCGGCCGCCGACCGGCTCGACCGGTTTGCCAGTTACTCGCTCGCCCGCTAGGGCTTTATGTACTAGTAATAAAATCAGTTGTCCGTTGGTTTATAACACAAGTAAATATAAAGATTTAAAGTAACGGACAACTGGTGACAGATTTAATCTGACGAAAATATTAATAACTACATTAATCTAATACAACACAATTACACAACATAGTTACATATACATGTGACGCTACATTTTAATCTTACACCAGTGTAAGAAAGAGACGGAGCTATGCAGGACGTATAGCTTTATAGCTTTGTCAAAAACATCCAAATAGCGTATTCTGCATTCCGCATCCATCCTGTGAGTTTTCAAGTGTCGGAAGAACTCGAGATGTGGAGACTAGACAGTTATATTCGACACACGTCGTTGAAATGGAATGTGAAATGGTTTATTTACATGAGAGGTGCCATTTTATGTAGATTAGTTTAGTGTTTTCTATTGTTATGTTTGAAGAGGTCAGTGATGTTACGAGTGTGTTGATTTAGCTTTTGCATATGGCACAGAGCTGTATAATGCTGATAAGTTTTCGAAGGACGTAGAGGAATAGTAACTTTCAGGGAAATATAAGAAATAGTTGGTACTTAAAGGTAAAATATAAGCACTGTTGGATATAAACCTAGGTATATTATAATGTAGAATGTCGCATTTTGTGAAAATCATGCCATTTCCGCCAAATTGCTTGCCTTTTACGATGCCTGAGTCACAGGAATGTAATAGGCAAATCTCACATTTCAAGACTACCTATTGAAAACAATTTTCTGGATGATTTGAATTCTCCAAAATATCACTTGTGAAATATTTCTTGGGAATGGAATCCCGAATCGCCCCAATTCATGTCACCGACTATTTTTGTAGAGCGTCGTCAGAATTCCAGAAGTCCTATCTGGTGACGAATCTGACTCATTCAAACGTTTTCACTGACAACAAATTATCAAAATAGTGAAAATGATCATTGACACATAAAACGCCATATTTACCATGTTTACTATTCGTTTCTTATGTGTTAATGATAGTGTCAGTTTAAAAACTTATACAGTGAAAATTGTTTTTGTGTAACACGAAACACATTCGAAGCTTTTCGTTGATTCAACTTTAATTTTTATGACCATTGTCATCTTATGATCATGGTAATTTTGCTTATCGGGATATCCTAGAGGAATAGACGGCATAAAAGGGTCATAAAGTGAAGTGGACCAATGGGCTGAAGCTTCACTGAATTTCAGTCGTGGATACCTTATACATATATCTACGGTACCTGGGTATTATTATATATAGAAACCTAGGAATAAATAATCACCTATTTACTCTGTTGTAGCGCAGTATGAGCTTTCATAGTTTCAACGTATTCAATGAGCTGAAACTGCAATAGAAACCACTCGAACAGTACACAAAATATATGCAGTATCTAATAAAGGTTGACACCCGTTTTAGTACCGCTTCCGTTATATTGCGGTGCGACTGAATTTATTCCATAAAACTGCATAGTAGGTTTAGGGAGGTTTTATGGTACACGTTACATATTAAATGGTGAAAGTAGCATCTCTACTTTTAATACCTTACTGTTAGGTAAAGTATCTAAAGTATTTTTATTTGCTCAACGATAGATTTATCTGTCTATACTAATATTGTAAAGGTAAAGAGTTTGTTTGGTTGAACGCACTAATCTCAGGAACTACTGGTTCGAATTGAAAAATTATTTTAGTGTTGGATAGCCCATTTATCGAGGAAGGCTATAGGCTATAAAATATCACACTGCGACCAATAGGAGCGGAGCATTAATCAAAAATGTTACGCACACGAAGTTGCGCCGGTCAGCTAGTTAATAGAATAAGATTGGGATAGATTTATTGTAGTCCACTGTTGGACATATTCTTCAAGAATGTTCAAAGCTGTGCTATACCGGCTTACGTGGTTTTTTTTCACATTTTTCGAGAAAATTGTTTTCCTTTTCCTGAAAAGCTTGTTCACGTATGAATACGGAACATTTTTTTACCTATTTAGTCATCATTTTCAACAATTATAACTACAACTACAAATGATTCGATCAGTGACACAAAACAATTATTAATTAGTCCTTATACATGATAACAGAGCAATAAATGTTTACTAATACAAACAATGAGTTAAACAGCCACCTGTATCATATAAATGTTGCCTACATAGCAAAACGGAAGGAGGTCAACTTTCTTACGTTTTCCGTTTTATTTATATATCTTCATTGATACTTAACACCGGCTACGTCGCAGTTACGAAACAGATGAAATAAAACTGTCCGTAGTCGGTATCCTCTTGTTTAAAAATAGAATGTTCCTGCGATGCGACACGTCTCGAGGTCGTTCAACTTTAAAAAAATCGTAAGAATTTTATGCAGCACGGGAGGTTTATGTATGTAAAAGCGTTTAGCTTAAGAGCTTATTATTACTTTATGGTAAAACTTGTTTTTTCTCGCGACTTCGTCCGTGTTTTTATGGAAAATTTTTCCTCAGAGACGTACTACCGACCGGGATAAAAATTCAATATTATCCAAGTCATGCTCTATCAGTTTGATAAGTTTGCGACTGCTGAACATGAGTTCCTGGGTTCGATTTCCAGGTCGGGCAAAGTGTTTTTAGGTTTTTCCATCAGGAATTCTCAGTAGCAGCCACGGAGTCTGGATTTGTGCCCGGTTGATGGCAATAGGATCGCCCTCCTATTACATGAGACTTAAAACATAACTAGGTACATATGTATTCTGTGACATATGTAACTGGCGAAATGTGGGTGTACTGTTAGGTACACCTCTGCCTAACCCTTCAGGGATTCCAGGTGTGATGTTATGTTATGTTATAATGAAACACCTCGTTAGAATCGAATTCCCAATCATGAAAACCCAATAAGAGTCTGCATTGTACTCGTTAATGAACGAAATTCAATCATCGATTCTCGGGTTCGAATCGAATAGTTACGAGTACACAACAGAAAGGTGAGATGACACGGTCACCCATCCAATTAACGGCAGTGTAATCAGTAACCGAACGCCATCGACTAGCCGACATAACGACCCAATTACTCTTAACTATAGGTTTAGGGTTAACTCAAACTCGAATCGTTTACTCCAAATAGAACAGCTACTACACTCTTAAATAATTGTCAAGTACCGTTAAAAAACAAGAAGATGAAGCTACAAACACAGACACAAGGCATATTAATTGTGACAGGACTGTAGGTGCCCATCATTATCTGCCTAGCCTTTTCCCAACTATGTTGAGGTCGGCTTCCAGTCTGACCGGATGCAGCTGAATACCAGTATTTTACATAGCGACTGTATGTGCTCATACCATTAAAAAAGTTGAAAACACTGGGAAGAAAGCTGGGCGAATATAACCTTTAAGAACAACTTACTCCCACTCTTAATTATACGTTATAATAGGTTACTGATATTAGGCACGTCCTAATAACAGCAGTTACGCTAGATTACAATAAAGTCCCCTTGATGATGTTGACAAAACACGTGGGTAGTCTAATATTGGTTTAATGACTTATTTTTTCCTTGAACACGGTGAATGGATACCCAAATTATGGATTTCAGCACAAAAACATGTTTTTGTCGGTATACAAACGATGTCAGAATCTGGACTAAAATACTGTGATTAGCTAAGCCTCTGTATTTTTAGAACGTAGTTTTTGAAGTGGGTGAATCATACATACAAGTCATACAACATAACATCTAACATCGTCTTGTATTCACTGTAAGGGTAAGCCAGACATCAGTAACCTCATATTTCGCTACTTGGTTATTTTTAAGTTTCATCGAATACAGGCCAGTCATTTTCCATCATCCAGGTGGAAATCCAGAAGAACAAATTCTTATTGGTAGATCATAATAACATTTTATACGTTTTTAAACTGACGTGGTCACTAACACCCAATCGCAGTAACTTCTGTTTATCCGTGATCATAGTTCTTGCAACATCGCCAAAATATCCGGAACTCGTGTTAATAGTAATAATGACACTTATTGAAACAAGTCGACGAATACTTCAGAATAAACTTTTAACATAAAGAATTCTATAAAAAATATCGGGGAGACTGATAGTAATGAGTAAAACAAACAAAAGCAACAAAGGGAAGGCACCTTGGGCTGTTTTCTTTCTTTGGAGAAAAAAAAACAAAGGAAAAAGAACAATTCATAGGATTGTAAAGAAATACCCTGGGGGTCAGATTCACATAAGTGAGAACTTTGACACCAACCCAACTGAAGTGACCAGGACCCTTGATAGAAACAAGGTTGTTTTGCCGCCTGAATAACATTGACGGTGGGCCTTTTTGTCGTGAAATTGTATTAAAAATAATAACATAGAGGCGATAGTTTCGATTTTGGACGCGCACCAACAGATCCTTGTACAAGTTGTACAGCGATATGCTTTGCAGAAGTAGAAAGGTGAACAATGGATGAAACAGATCTGACAGATATTACATATGACGGCGTAAGCGATGGCTGAGCGATAGCGCCGTTGTCATTAGGGTTCGGTGGTACCGGGTTCATGATGAAATGTTAAAATAATAGTTTCGGTTTCGGTACACAAAAATCACAGTTTATTATTTAACACAAATTTACATTAAATAACACTAACAAATAATCTCCACAAAATGGGCAAACCGACAGTTTCGTTCTGAAGGAGTGACTTGGTTGGAGTTCCGAGCAAAAGTGATCTCGGCACAATCCCCACTCTACAAAACGACTCTGTCCACGTGCCGCCATTAAAACAACATCTGACGTCACGGCGTTTACCCCTACTACAATGGTCAAATCAGCAACTTGATGTTTAAAAGTTATCGCTTTCTCCGACACGGCCAGCCTGACAAGTTACACGTCCTCGTGAGTACCTGTAACCAAACAGTCAAATTTGGAGCAACAGTACAGGCTCGGTCAACCTGACCACATCTTTATGGAAAAGCATAACTTGAAAATAACAGTTGTCAAACAAAAGGTTCCTCTAAGTCTCAATCATATTTACTCAGCAACTAAATCAACTTCGATCACATACAACGCTCATGGCCCAGCTGCCGCAGCAGCTAGTGACACTTATGCCACCCATATCGTCATCACCTCATGTGATACGACCACACACATCACATAGAGTCTGCGACTCCCAGGTCAGTACAAGACCAAAACAACAATAGTCTCCATTGAGACCCAGGTCCCCGCCGTATCACCAGCTGCCCATCGCCCCCTGAACAGCTCACAAGTGAGCTGCAGTTACGACTACAGACTAGTGCGTACGGTGCGACCAAATAGCCATGGTATGTGTCTACTACTCGGTGGAGGTACTTTCATCACCGTCCTCTTCGTTTAACTCATTAGGAACACTACTTAGAGGCATCTTTCGTATACGATCGTGAGCGTACTTGTAGGTTCTATTACCAATCAAAGATTTTAAAAGATAACGATCACCGTCAAGTACTTCTACAACTTTAAACGGTCCCTTATATTTGGGGTCTGATTTAGTCTGATTCCGTTCTTTATTTTGAAAAAACCAAATCACCAAAACTGAAATTAACTACTTTGGCCTTATTTTTGTCAAAACGGGCTTTTTCATATGCCGCACTCTTCTCAATACCGTCCACCGCGTGTTCTCTCGCTTCTGTTAGGTCAATTCCGGTTTCATCATGGTCATTATAAGCCATTAGCGTCAGAGGCCTAGCAACTTTTCCTATCAAAAGCTCTAAGGGGCTTGATTTCGTAACACGGTTCATTGTGCAGTTGATAGCCAACTGTACATCGTCCAAAGCATCCTGCCACGACCTTTCCGACGTCTCTACCGCGGTTAGCATACCCTTTAACAAACCCATCTCCCTTTCGACTTGACCATTCGCGCGACTAGATCCCGTAGCAATTAAAATGCAAGGAAATGTGTGAATCGCAAAACTCCTTCAACACTTTGTTGGCAAAGGAACGACCTTGGTCGGCGATTATACGACTAGGAGAGCCAAATAAAGCAACGCTGGACTTCAAAGCTTTAATGGTGCTGGCTGCTCATGGAGACTAAGCCTATGTGGGCGACGTTGTACCGTACGTGCTGGATCCACTAATCGAATGTTTAATTCACCCGTAGTCACTCGAGTTAACGGTAAACCATTGATAAAAGCATTCGAATACTCATTCAAAAGGGACGTCAACCGGTCCTTGTTTTCGTTTAAAATATCAGAATCAACATTGTAAAGATCAATTACGGGAGGTAAATAGCAACAACCTACATTTGTGACTTTCGAAATACGTAGGGTAGATTCAGTTAAATGTACCGTATAGCCAAGTGTCAAAATATCGCGTCCGATCATAACATCGTATTTCATACAATCGTCGGGTAGTACGTAAAATAAAATTGACAGTTCGTTATTGTCGACCACAACATCACTAAGAATTTGTTCATTGCTAAAAACATTCGAATTATTACCGATACCAATTACTTGCACGGTTGAAAGTGAACGTTTGCCCGAGAATTTATAAGCTACACTTTGTTTAACGAGAGAACACTCGGCGCCGGAATCAAAACAAAATGAAAACGACTCACCGGATTGTTCCAATTGCCCACAAACACCTGCTATTTCGCAGCTATCGACGCGTCGCTCCGCCGTTGCGTTGGCAGCGCTGCCCGCCGACGATGACGCGCCACCCGCACTGCCGCGTTGGCAGTTCGTAGAGATGTGTCCAGCTTCTCCAGAACGGAAACACGTTATTCTTTTGCTGGAACCCGATGAAGTCGCCGCCGGTGTAGTTTTCTGGGCGTTAGCTCCAGCAGGCTGCGTAAACTTCGAACGACAGTTCACCGCTTTGTGTCCCGGTTTTCCGCACTTATGGCACGTGAACATAGTGGAAGTTTGTGGCTTTAAACGCTTCGCATCAATGTCGCCATCACCGGTACTGCGATCGAACTTCCGCTTCAGACTTGCACTCGCCTTAATCTCCTGCAGTAACTTGTTGCGTGACGTTATTTCGCTAGTAAACGCCAAGCGATTAAGCCGAGAGTCGAACTGAGAGACATGAGCGAGCACATACGACGTGGCTATTTCTTCATGGCTTCGATTCTTCCATCGAGCCAACAGGGTAGTCATTAGGCGGCTGGCGTACGCTGCGAGACATTCGCCCTCCTTCGGCCGGCCATTGTGGATGTTAACAAGCGATGCAGCAAGAGTTTCAGTGGATGCATAACGCGCAAGGAATAAGTCGCGGAAATACTGCCACGTCATGCCTGCATGCGAAATCTGCGACAGCCACGATGACGCATTACCTTTCAGGGCTTTGCTCAGAGCTATAATAAGCGATGCACCCTCCAGTGGACGTTCGTCGAGGCAAATATCGATAGTATCGCACCAAGCACGTGGATCGGTATCTGGTAGCTCCGGATTAATTTCTGGCAGCATGATCTGAGGTGCCACTGTTGGTGTCCTGATGGCTTCGATCAGCGGCATCATGTTCTTCTGCTGCATCTCGAACATAGCACGCCAGTGGGAATCGAGTCCAGATCCCGATTCTGATGACGGCGTAAGCGATGGCTGAGCGATAGCGCCGTTGTCATTAGGGTTCGGTGGTACCGGGTTCATGATGAAATGTTAAAATAATAGTTTCGGTTTCGGTACACAAAAATCACAGTTTATTATTTAACACAAATTTACATTAAATAACACTAACAAATAATCTCCACAAAATGGGCAAACCGACAGTTTCGTTCTGAAGGAGTGACTTGGTTGGAGTTCCGAGCAAAAGTGATCTCGGCACAATCCCCACTCTACAAAACGACTCTGTCCACGTGCCGCCATTAAAACAACATCTGACGTCACGGCGTTTACCCCTACTACAATGGTCAAATCAGCAACTTTAAGTTTAAAAGTTATCGCTTTCTCCGACACATATATTTAGTGTCCGACCGAAGGTCGATTTCTGGCCGAAGCCGAAGCCTAACACGATTAAACCTTCTGCCGAAGCCGAAGCCGAGACCGGAGGTTTAATGACCCTAAGAAATTTAGTACAAGATTGGCTATTATAATGCTTTACTTATGACTAAATTAATAGTTTATAATTATACAAGTTAACGTGATGACCAAAACTACGTTGCAACTTGTCAAAACAAATAACATTTCGGAATGTGTGACCCCTGCCCGCGCTTCACCTTTTCATCGCACATTCGTAACAGCTCGTTCAATTTCGGTGCTTGCTAGATACCTTCGGCTTCGGCCAAAACTTCGGCCCATTCTTGCCGAAGCCGAAGGTGGACTTTTTGGCTGAAGGTGGCCGAAGCCGAAGCCGAGGCAACACAGAGCATTTTCACCGTCTCAATATAATCTCGAATTCGATTATGATCAATCCAAGTATTGAGCACCTTAATTAAAACCGCGCAAACTATGACGCATAAACACAAATGAGTCATCTATATAATGATAATGACTATCTTAATAATCTTCTATTTCGATTATAGCTAGTTTAGTGTTGAACGTTTTATGAGAAATTATAATGTTCTTGAGTCAGAGGCATCCTACGCTATATCTCATAATATAAACTGATTCATTTCGCAGAATACGTACCTTTTTAAAATATGTATATCGGTTTAATTTTCGGATTGTATGATGTATCGTCATTTGTTTTATGATGATATATTGAGACAGTATTCATAAGTTATTTCTTGTGAATACTGTCATACTTCCATATTCTTGAATAAATGTAATTGCTGATACTATCTCCGAATATGAGGTATATTGGGAATGTTTGGTACATCAATAGGCATATGTACTCAATCTCATTGAGCAACTGTAGCCTGATCAAATTGTGTATTATTTATACATATCTGTGTCGTATACAATGTGAATGATTGTGACTTCCTGTTAGGTTAGAACCCAAAAATATGTTTTCTCTGTTGTACCACTGCCATCCATCACACAAAAACTGTTTCCATATCCCAAACAACAATCTTTGGACAAGTCGGTGGACAAGCAAAATTAACACCTTTTCTTCTTTCTTTTCTTTTTTTTTGTTTTCTTTTTTTTAATTCTTTTTCGTTTAGTTAGTGGCCTAACCTGGTGTAACAGTTGTTATGTTATTCCGCCCATGGGCCTCTGACTTGGCTTTACATGACGTCGAGAAATATCTCTCTGGCATGCTGGTTTGGTTTCTTCATGATGTTTTCCTTCACCGAAGCAAGTAATAATTATATAATACGCTCATGAATCCGAAAAATCAGAGGTGCGTGTCTTGGGTTCGAACTCGAGACCTATGACTTGGCAGTCCGACGGCCACACTACTAGACTACCACTGCTATAATACAAATGTAAATAACCAAAACAAATGTATAAATGAACAACTGAATAACAAACACGTCATTTGCCAAAGCTACCATAAAAGTGTGCAAAAATAACCAACCAAATTAACAGCTTCTACACGCAACCCCTTTTCATACGAAATTATGAGCACGTTTCTCGTAAAACGTGTACGTAAAGTATAAAGAAAAACATGGCCGCCTTAGATACGAGAAAACGTGAGTTTATTCGCGTCCCGCGTCCCCAAACTTTTCCTTCTTGTTTTATGTAACCGATACGAACACGGCAGTCGGCCCTTGTTACTAAGCTTGCGTAATGCTAATGTATTTCTACCGGGTTTCTGCGATTTCGATCTTTAGAGCTTTGACTGAAGAACAGCCTACGTGAGAAGTTTCCTACTAGTTAATCTAGAATATCTAATCTATCTAACCAGTAGGTCTAGTCTAGACCTAGGCTATCGCTTTTAAAACGCTTCGTATTTCTCCAACGTCATTAATTTAAAGTCAAAACTGTCGAAAAGATAAACTAACTGGGTAAGGTTTTCTTTCATGTTCCAGTCTACATGTTCTGATCCCATGTGATCCTACACCAATAATACAAAAAAAATAAAGGAAAAACTGAAAACAAGAAAAACCGTTAAAAAAATGCGATATTCAAAAATTCAATGCACATACTGTATCTATACGGCCGACGTCAAACGCATTCAGTGTACGTGTCAATTCACGTGAACATTGCAAAGAATTTGCAGCTTTTACGAATGCTGAACTATACCCGCCTGCCACTGCCAGAAATGCCCGAAAATACCAGCTAGAAACAACACATACAATTCTATTTAAATTGTGTTCGATTAAATCAGTTAACATGAACATTCATTATGTAATTTCCAGATAATTTATTATTAGAAATTATAAAGCCAGTCTGTTAATTTTTTCGCATTATGGCTGAATAAATTTTGATGGAACTTTTCAAATATGTCTTATCTCGGTAGTAAGTTCACATTAGATAATACCGACGTTCATGTGGGTAAAACCGCGAGCAAAAGCTAGTAAAACATAGATATTAAGTCCCCGTAAAGCTTCGTCACTGTGCCGTCGGAACTTTTTGAACAATGTGCTAAAGTGCTCCTTGTGTTCGGAGACTGTCAAGTCCCACTTGACGATAAACCCGCCTTTACCGCTAGTCCCTCGCAAATCGTTGATATCTTCGACATCTTCAAGACTTCAACATTTCCAAAACGACGCTGAAAATCATGGACAAATAAAATCTTAATAGGGATAAACTTTTTGATAAAGTAGTAAAAAGAGGATGAAGAATGTTTTGTAAAAGTGCAGCGTAAATAAAACTTATCCAGCTTTGAAAAGAGACTTTCAAGCTCGACGCTCTACAAAGCTGAACTTTTTGTAAAGCTCTTAAAGGCCAGCCAGATAAAGTTCCAGGTATATTCCAAGAGGAAGTATAAACAAACAAAACATTATCTAAATAAAAAACGATATCTAAGGTACGTTTATTTACTTTAATTTAGGATTACAGTCTATGCAACGTTGCGCCTACAGAATAACATAATAGCGGTGCTTGAATGCGGGCTGGCGCAGTATATTAATAATTCATTTAATTTAGAGGATGGTTGCGTTGCGGCTGTGTTTGCGGGAAGCAAGGGAGAATATTAGGGAGGGCTTGTATGCAGAGTACCCATAAAATACTTAGTTAGCTACCTAAATGACCAAGGGAGGACAAAGGAGATTCATAAAGCGCTCTTTAAGAACACGTCTAGGCTTCCATCGGGCGAATTTCAACTTAGTGGAGTGGAGTTTTAGTTTTTATTTGATGGGGTTTAAGAAATTACCAATATCTCAAACTTCCTTTTGCCCTCGGCTTCGCTTGCAGGTCGGAAACTTGTCCCACGGAAACTTACTATCGAGATAAAAAGTATCAAATGCCTATCGTATGGCAAATTTTATCCAAATTCAATCGTTCCAATTCGTTTAGGCGTGAAAAGGTTGGCATGGCATTTATAATATTAGGTAGTATGGATGGCTTTTTGGAACCCTGGTTTGTAGACCAAGTAGCAATTATCTATAGCTGAATGCAATTTCTTTCAGTTTCATCACGTCGCTCTGATTACAACTCCACTTCAGTGTCACAGTTAAATTTAACGTTGAACTCGCTGTAAGTCCACACTACAAAGATAATATTAGTCACTACCAAGTCTATTTCTGTCCTGAATCCAATTGTAGCTAAAGTTTCTTCACAAAAACTCCAGTCAATGACACCTCCAATCAATTTATAACACCATCTCTCTCTTGGCGACAATTCAAATAGCTTATTTGATTCGCCTGAAAGAGTTTCTGCAGAGCTTTTCTATTTATTAAAGTCGTTGCCCCAGGTAGTAATAAATAATCTGTTTAACATTATGAATGTAGGTACTTTGCTATCTTCTTGTTAAATTGCTTTCGCCCTGGAGACATGGCTTTTTGTGACAAAAGTTTGCCAATTACGGGTTACCGTCGTTACAGGAATTGAAGGTAACTCACCTAGCTGCGTAAAACAGAGTTTTTTTTTATTTATAAGTAGATATTTTTGCCAGCTATCACACCTTAACTATATTCAAACCAATGCATATAGGAATATTATATTCTTTGGTTTGAAAATAGATCGATTAGTAATCTTTGTGGTGATTCTTTGTCCCGTTCAGTACAAGTTTTCAGATTTAAATATTTTTTGTTATTTCACCAAAAGCCTTTAACAATATCTTTATGACTAACGATTGCATGTCCTGAACTTGACATTCGTCAAAGTAAAGCCTAAGTAAGTCAATAAAATCACCGTTAAAATTGACAAACTAATAAAATTCAGATTCCTCCTTTCACGATTGCTTTATGGGTACATAAGGAATCGTGAAAGGAAATATCTTCAGGCTGAAAACGTTCAAATTCGTAAACGATATAGATTCGATGTGAATGCGATCACATCAAAATCCACTCTCGAATATCACGCACCGAATCGAAACTCAATACGTCGTGTCCATTGCCAGCGGCGCTCACCAAACATTCGTCGAGTGGATTTTCACAAATTTTCCTACATTTTCGTAGGTACGTACATGACGTTCCCTTCCTGCCCTGAGGCGTCGACGATCCGGAAAATTGCTCGACATTCTAAAAACCCTCATATTTTTTATTTTATTCGAAAGAGCGACAAATTCGTTAACTTCGTCCCGCCATTTTGTGGATAGCGATGTTCGTGACAGCGCTATTTCCGTTACCAAATAAAATATGTCTTGTCTGCCTACTTTTTGGACTACTTCATTTTTTTAAAGAGGCGTCCGTGTCCTTGATATTCGGATTCTTTTCATCCAGACTTTCCTGATATGATGATATTTTACACACTTACTCTAGGTACAATAAGTGTGAAAGGTCTAGTTTTATTTTCTAAAATCTAGGTAACACCATTTCAATTTAACCACAAGTGTGAAGTTACCTGTTCTCTTTAATCAATTAACACTTGATCAACCCGGTTTTGAGCTCAAATGTAGTTACTAATGAAAACAGAGCAGGTTTTCCGATAATTTCCAACACAGCACACACAAAGAGCAAAGAGAAAAATAAGCATAGACACTATAATTTGTGCATTGCTTTTGTTTTAAACATAACTAGCACAACTTGAAGAGCAGAGATGTATGAAACAGGTGTTTTTTTGAAACCTTCGGAAATTATTGACTATTTTGTATCGGAATTCATGGTAACAATTTGTGCGTCAATGTCCCTTAGGTAAACCATGAATAGCAAATAAAATATGTATCGATTACTGAAAAACGGAAAACTTTTGTTCTTACATAAACAAATTTCTGATGTTTGTTCATATAAGAAGGTCTTTTAGAATCGAGTTAGTATCGATTCCTTTCCAAATTGGAATGGGCAAGTTATCGGATGATGTTGACTGTGTAACTGTGTACAGTATCATCAATAATTTGTAAACTCAATATCGAAATTGAACATGCACACACACACCCACACACATACGTTCGTATCTATTGAATTGTGTTACATTGTTTGCAAACTGAAAGTGATACGCTTTGAAACATTTGATACGAACAACGAGGTGTCTCTTTTTTTGTCAATCAATGAGTGTCTCTTTTTTATATTCTACTGTATCCCGTTTCTTTACGTTACAATGCTTGATAATTCAATCATCTACGGGTATAAAATATATCCTAAGCTTAAGAGTTAAGAGTCACACTTCATAAATTTTATATTCAAATGTAAATTCCGCTATTCGGACATGCAAGAGAGATCATCATCATCGAAATAAAATCTTTGAACAGGCTGTGTTTACTCATTCAGCAGATTTTACACCATATTTCAAGATAAGGTGTCCTCCACAGTTAAGATAAGCTAAAGTTAAAGAATAGATGACCTTTGAATTAAGGGACATCCCTCATTTTCCAAGGTCTGCACTGTCAAGGTTTTATTTTCAAGGACAGCTAAATTAGCGCCTATGAACTAAAAATAGACCTCGGAGTAGACCTGCTAAGCACTGGAGCTGTGGGGGCAATTATAATAAGCGATAAAAACACATTTTATCACTGTTTATCTTTGCGCAATATCTTTCAAGTAAACCACGGAAAATGAGGTTGTATGCTTTATTTAGTTAAAATACTTAAGAACTAGTAAACACCAACTAATAGATGGGTATTACATGCTATGGATTTACAGCTGAAAAATCTTGTTAAAATATCTTTTGAGCAAGCAGACCAATTTTCTGAAGATACCTAGAATATTGAAAACAAAGTAAAAGGCCAGCTCACCACACTTAGTAATTTTATGACAAAAATAGAAGATGCCATGATCATAAAAAAATAACAACAAACCACAGACCAATAGATCACCGTGTATGACGTCTAAACACATTGATTTTTATATCCGTTGTTTTCCGAACGAAAAGTAAATAATACATACACAAAAGACTGTTTATTTATGAGATGAAAGAATTACATTTTGTTGCGTTGCGAAGTAATATGGACATGTGGTAGCACTCACGCAGAGCAAGAGACACTTATTTGTAAAGACAAAGGAACACATGGCAACAGCCTGTCATTCGTGTCTTGTGTCACAAGTTACGACCTCTCTTTCTTCTGTGTTTGTAAAACATCGCGTGAGGCATAGACAGATAAAGATAAGCAACTGCATTCATTTTTTTACGCTTCCTAAACATTGTTGACAGAGACCAACGTTTGTTTTACGTCATGGTCTCTTTTTTGTCGATTAGCTAGGTTATTGGCATAGTAATTTGGCATCCGTGCCTGCGAAAATAAGGTTCATGGAGAGAATAAGATTGCAATGTCAACAATAGCGAGCCTACTTTTCCATGGACTTTAACTTCTCAAACGATGTACGAAAAATATAATATTCCAAGTAATTTGGGGTCGGCAGATCTGATTTGCTAAGGGCTTTTAATCACGTGAAGTTTGAACAGTGGGGAGAGGGTTAGGAAAAAATCACGATTAATCACGATGGGGGGTGGGTATCATGTGACAATCATGTGTATTTTTTTCGTAGGACGATAATTATGAATTTATTGTGCGAAGTTTAAAATATTTTTACCAATATTGAATTTTTCTCTAAAATATCCGTTAATGTTTTTGTTAAAACCGTTTTTGAAATTATCTGTCTTTTCAAAAATAAAAAATACACGTGATATAGGGAGGGGGAGAAGGAGTAGCCGTAAACCTCACGACGTATCACCAATGGGGAGAGGGGGGGCTATAAAAGTGGCTTAAAAAACCTCAAGTGATTAAAGGACAGCCCCTAACCTAGATAATCGGAGCTAGCCCTGATTAAATGGGTACCTACATAGACTGTCACAAGGAACAGTCCTGGTACTACGATGTACGCTAGAAAATAAAAAACATATTTGTATTCTAAGATGGCTGCTGGTTACACCCAAAAGACACAAGACGTAGACAAAAAGAGTCGGGAAAAAACTGCCAATCGATGTGCCGAAACAAGAGTCATCCAGCACAAACATGATCAAAAAACTGATGTAAATACCAAAGCTTGTAAACTCACAGATCATTATTTATTTGTGTTAGCAACAAAAAGTAGCACTCCTAATTATATACCCGTGATTATAAAAACATTGACGTTCATAGTAAAATTATTCACCAAACTCGTGAATTAATCATACACAGTAATTTATCCACAAATTTCAGTCCAACATCAGAGTTTCAATTCGCTAGAGGATTTAACATAATGAGTTTAATAATCACGGGAATCAAAGGGTTTAAACGCTAATTAGACAGAATATTCCATGTTTATTTAATAAACTAGAAAGATATATGAGTTCGAAGATAAATTTTGTTAAATTAGGTTTATAGACTCATATATGTTGTCTTCCCATGCTAGCTCCAAACCCGGAATAAAAATATAACATTGATTCATTTCTAGGCTAACAACCTCACCATGACCTGGTATGCTATGTTAAATACTGTTAATGAACTGCACCGATAGTTCATAGATAGGTACGAAGTCACATAAGTAGGGCAATTAACGTGCAACTAGGTATGATCTTACATAGAACAATATGTTGGAGTTGATGAAAGAGCTCCGATATTTATTTATTTTATGAAAGGAAGCTTCACAGCTTACAGTACGTAAACATAAAATTATTATACTAAACATTACGCCAATTACGAAGTACACAGAAAAATAATAAGATAAGCAAAGAGTGACTCTAATTAATTGTCATTAAAATTTATAGTGTGTATCTGTGTGCGTGTGGGTATCTGTACGGTGTGGGTGTCTGTGTGTATGATATGAGGAGCTCTACCGCAGACCATTGGTATTTTCGTACTTGAAGATAGAATCTTAACTGTCAAAAATAAGTAGATTGTTGAACTCTTTGTAGAAGAACTTTAGCTACTTGAAAGAACTTTAGTTAGAGGATATCACTAACTGTGACTTCCTATAATATGACGATAAGGTAGAGAGGTTTTCAAATTCACACTCGGACATTTTCACTACTGTTCAATCCAATACACACTTACCGAAAGATTCTATAGTAAAAGAAGACATAAAATCAATGTAGACAAAACAATCTGAATAACTCATAGTTGAATCATGTTCATATTTAGACTACTATTCGTCTTCCATACTTGATAAATTTGTTAAAAGATGATGGGAACACAAATGTTTAGGATGTGCTCAATCACTCTGTCAACGCTGTCACGATTGACTGGAGGCATCTTGAGGTGTATGCACAAAGTATTGTAAACTATCATCGCCATGTTTTGCTCTTCGTCTCGTAAGAGAAAGACAAACAGTATACAGTGCTTTTGTACATTCAGGATTTATAACTTTGTATAGGATTACAGTTAATTTGCTTTTACCTTTCAGAGGCAGCATCTTCCCGACCATTAGTATCTTCCCTGAACAAAGGATGCGGTTTCTTTGAAAATTCATAAATTTTTCCTTACTTCGTGGTGCGGGGATTTCCTCGACAACGTCCTTTATAAATGAGAACTTATTTTAATATATTCTTGGTGTCCTAGAATTGGTTGTAACTAGCATTCATCATCATAATTATGTGATATAAATGGGCCCAAGTTCTAACATTCTAAAATGGCAAATCTTGTGAGAATAGAAAAGGTTTTCATAAACAACTCGATACTTAATCCAAATTAGTTAACATTATTATGTCAAATCAAAGTCTATCAATGAGACCATCTAATCGGAACCGTAATGGTAACATCCCGTATTGTAGCAAAATAGAAACGTGTTTATCACATGCGTAGTACTTTAATTTCGTCTTTCTCCGTGGTATGAGTGGTATCATCGCCTTCATTAATCCATGTTATTCTTTTGAGTCAGAATATCCCAAAGGGATTGTTCTATATGTATGGGAATCGTGTTATGTCTTTAATGTCAATATTTAATGTTAGTCCGATGGTCTGTCGAATACCCGATGTTAATGTTGAAACAGCTGTACAGCTGCAACGGCTCGGCCTACCGCTAAACATGCAGTACAACCAACGGACAAGTCGCCTAGAACCGGTTCAATGGTTCCAATAGATCAACTTTCCTTTTTATTTGAACTCACTTCCACGTTAAGAGTTAGAGCATTCATTATGATAATCAACTTATGTTTATTCTGTTTTGTTTACAGGTAAATATTCCGCGTTCCTGCACAAGCATGTGATATTTTGGTAACTAGAACAACACCTCTCAAAATCAAAATAATTATACTAGAACACGGTTTGTGGTTATAACTGTTATGAGCTTCACTTCCATAATTTCAGTCGTTGCAGGAAAAAATTAGATGTAGGCAGTTTATATTAAACAAGATGTTGACTTCACGTTTGCTAACGGTCCCTGCAAAATCAATGAGGGCGCCGCCGCGGCCGGCGGCTTACTCTGTGTCACACTTATTAAATCATGAAACAGCAGCGACACCGGCCGCATTTCGGTTACCAGCCTGCAGCATCCAACACGGGGAAATGCACCTACTTTCTTTCCACTGCAACTAGCAGGCTTTGGCTACAATCGCCAGTTCTGTGGCCGGTCAAAACAACACATGTTTTTTTAGTTAAATTCTTCTTCATCATCTCTGTCTTTATCGTCTTAGAGTTCATATTGGCTTGCTTGGTATCTATTTAAGCCATATACACACTGCGCACAATCCCGTTTATTTTTCCGTAGCGAGATGGGTGTACTCGCCGAGCTCGGTTAGTCGTCCGTAAGCCACGGCGCGGTCGAGCCGTGTTCGCGGGTGCTCCGTTTATTAAACTGACGATATTTGTGAGATCTGTTTTTTTGGAAGATGTGCTGTGATTGATAAAGAAGATGACCGGTGAAATTTGCTGCAGCCAAAAATGGTATGCGTTGATTTGTGCGCGTAGCTGAAAGGAGAGATGCACTTGCGTGCGCTACTCTCACTCGAACGGACTACTGCCGGCATGAAGGGCCAACCGGTTTGGTGAGATCTCCTCCCGATCCACACTCATGTAGAATAGAAAGCCCTTAGCCCATTAGACTTAGACCATTATGTTGAACTTGTACATCGTTCGCAGTTTTAGTAATGCTTTACATTTATTTTTGCTTACCTCCGGAATTTAAGGAAGCTGTACCTTAACATGTATGTGGATAAAATGTATGTGTTAAAGATTTTGTTTGTGTGTATATTTCGGCTCATCTCTCTTATTGGTCACGCAACGTTTATGTGAAGCTTTTTATTTCTTAGCAACATTACATAATTGTAGACACGTTGATGTCAACCGTTGGGAGTTTCATTAGTAGCTCAACATAATGTGCGCTTAACAATGACGCACGCAATTGATACGATTACGATTACAAAGGCGAGCGCCAGAATTTATAGAATACGCTTTTATAAAATTGGTTAATTAATATTCTTGTCATATTTCGCTTCGAGTATTTGTATTACATCGTTTGTTTTAACGTTCGACACTATCGGTGTTGGGTATAATCGAATTATACGGTCACTCTCTTTGATTAGTTTGAAATTATTCGTTTTTGATGTGGCATTATAAATTATTTTGCGATGTCGATTAGGTATAATTAATGGACTTCCGCACCCCAGTTTACTGCTTAAATGACTTCTGGATGCAAAAGTAGGTGCAGCTTGTTATGAATTAATTTACAGTTAGTTTATCTTTTCACTTATCTAAATCTACCTTGTTTTCAATTACTCTGATGATAATGATTGTTATTATGTTAAATTACTTCGTTTGCAATAATTTTAAGACTGTTATCAAACTTAGTGTGTGTTACTTCATAACGAGAAGTAAATGACGGTAAATTGTTTACTTATTATATAGAGATAACTCTATGGATTATGTTTCTTTACTTTGAACATGACTTCCATATCTTAACTTGTGTTTGTTCTTAATTAACTGGGTAATTTGGTAGGAAATTCACAAAGCTCTTCGCGATATGAGAAATAGATAAGGACTTGAACAAATCCTTACACTTCTCTCTTTCTAAACAGGATAAAATCTTTTAGTCGAAAATCCATTCGAATCTCGAACTTTCGATTTAAATTGGCTCTGATTTAATTTAGTTGAAGCGGACAAATCTAACTGATCTGGATTTTCTCAAAGTATCTAATTGAATTATAATTTGTCTTCAAAGTTCAAGATTAATTTCTAACTAAATAACAACTGACATCTCTCTGGCGCTTCCTACACCGTTTTGGCAGAAGTTAAAATGTCTGTCCCTTGAAAAAGATATCTAGTAGAAGATAGCTATAATTTGAAAGTAAACAATGATTGCTGTGTTATGTATAGGCAGGTCATTGTCCAGCTTCTCGTGCTACAACCCAATAAAACTCAGCAGACTTTCTCGATGGTCACATTACCAAAACACTAACTTACTCATTACGTACCTGGTTAAACCAGAATATATGATTAAATTCTTGCATCGTTTACTTGTACTCCACAAAGTTCGCAATCAAAGAGTATTTGCAAGGTTGCATTCCGAGGACAACTTTCTAACACGTGGATTGGTCAGAAGCCTTTGATTGCTTTGCACTGCCATTATTGTCACCCCAGCAGTTCTAAGCTCCCGTATTTATTGCAAACATGGAATTTCTCGTCAAACTGAGGGAAATGTTATATGGGAAGCCCCAGTGTAACATTTTGAAATGCTGGACTGTTTTATTGTGTTATAAAATTCTGTTCTCTAAAGTAAAGCGAATTGTAATCTTTTAGTAAAAGGCTATAAAAATAAATTTAACAGTTGTTACAACAACTATTATATTACTCGGAATACCTCAAATGTTGCATAGAAATCGAGCGCATCAGAGACAAACCAATTCTGAGTCGTAACACACACGGCCCGACAATAGATCCTTGGGGAACCCTTTACACCATCATTCAAACATATCAACACGTGTCACACTAGATATACATACATACATCTGGGAACAGGCTTCTCAATCACAAATCCACGAAATCACCATGTGGAAGGTAAACAGAGCCCTGAACAAGCACGTGCCTCCAACATCTGGCATCTGCATATCTATCTAGAGACCTTGTGGTGCTGTGGTCACGACTCACGGGTACTTCTATACAACCTGGTCACGTGACATTCACGGCTATCACGTTGCCATACAAATGAAATTGAATTGAAACAATAAACGCAACATAACCAACAGTTGCTACATCTTAATAAATCGAAGCAAATCTTGAGAAAGTAAAGTGCCGTGTAAACTATATTTCGTTTAAAATCATTGTTTTTCGTTATGTAGTGGTTTGGTCATGTGTTGTCTGTCATGGTTGTTTAATATTCGTAACATGGGTTTTTGCATCTTATCACTGTCGGCAAAGAAGCGACTTTACGGGATGTCCCTTTAAATTATACATCACGCAGATATTCAGCAGAAACTTTGAAAATCTCTTTTTCCGTGAAGAGTTTTTCAATTCTTAAAAAAGTAGGATACAAAACAGCCCAAGTATCGCTAAAAGCCAGTTAAACAGCAGTTTCATGTGAAAACATTGTTTGAAAGCTGACGTAACATCGGACGAGCGCAAACCGCAGCAGTTATCAAAAATAAGGCGTTTATCCATCAGCTGTTCTGCTGTTGTTGCAAATAAATCCGTCGGTCATTGTGAGTTCGTTTGTACTCGACTTGTACTGTTGCCAACATCTCTTACTTTCGTTGCAAATACGTCAAAATTTTACTAAGAATTTCGTAGCTCTTTCATAGTGTAGTAAAATGTTCGGGCTACAAAAGTATGGAATTAAAAGGTTGTTGTAGCAGTTAAACGAATACGTTTGCACGCTTAAGTTATAAATAGCTGAACATGGTTAATTCCTGAAGTTCTCATCTTTGAATACATCCTAAAGAAAAAAATTGTAGATAAAAAGTTTTCATGTTATCGCTATTCGAATCCTGTTAGATACCATTGTCTGTTCTTCATTCACCAAAAAGATTATTTTCTCCCTAACCTAAAACTTTGTAAGATGAAGATCCTGACTTTAGATATCAAGGCATGGAAGAGATCGGTTTTAAATTTAACCTTTTTTAATCCCTTTTTTGGTCGTAACAAAGTCCATGCTACCGATCCCTTATCAACATTCCTTACGATTTGAATGGCATCTATAGGATACATGGCCATAAACCTCGTGTTAACCCATGCGTCATAAAGGACACTATAAAAGAAGAACAAAATAGGAATATGGAGGGATTCCAAATTGGATTGCCGCGCTCACAGACAAAAAGATTTTTGGTGATAAGAATGTACCCTATTAATTTGTCTGGCAGTGTAGACTAACCACAGAGAATACGACTGGAATAAATAAACAACGATCTTAAAAAAAATTAAGTCAACAATTTAAAAAAAAAACTTTTGAATGGAGGAAAAACATCATTCATTACCGTCAAATGGAATGTAATTTAAAATCCCCTTTGGAGTGAACGTAATTGTCATTTGTCATCATCAGATGGTAGAGGAAGGGGAGTATTGTAGCGAACCCTTTCATAGCAAGTCTCATTAAAATTGTCGTCGAGCACTGGCCATTGTTCGCCACATCGTGCTTGTGACATTCTACTGTTACGCAAGGGACAATTTAAAGTGTCGCAAGGTGAAGACGACACGTTAAACTGTGTAAAACAAGGTTTTAGGATAATAGCGGCATGACACAGACTCCTTATAAGTATTCTTGGGATCCTTCGCGTTTTTTTTAACCGTAGTTTGAGACCGTTATTTTTTATAGTCCTTTTTGTATTTCGTTCTTCTTTGTAGAGGCATAGCATAATGTACGTGACTGCTATATTTGACTCTTTCCCTTTTTCAAAAACAAATAACACTGATTAAAAACAACTTCATAAAACCAAACAGTGGAACAAGCTCCAGGCCATTTATACCATCAATTCATCACAAAGGCCAAATTTGAGGCCGCACGTAACTGTCAACAAGGCTTTGTTGCCAAAACGGAATATAAATGCAAACAAATATTGCTATAAATATTTAAACAATGTTTAGGGAATCTCGAGATCTCGTTGTAGAATAGATGGTAACGCTGGCTGCAGTAGGAAATCCAAATTGACTTAAAGTTATAACGGTGTTAGCATTTCAAAAATAGAGTAGTATGAATGGGCATGACGTAGGCTGGTTTGAAATGTTGTAGGTTTTGCTACAGGTATAAATCTTACTTAACCTAAACAGAAAAAATAAAAGCAATTAGAAAAAGAGGGTGCTATGGAAAGAAATCATAATGATTATGAATACAAACAGGAGATAGTTAAGATTGAAGATGACAATATAGGTCATGTCCAAGCTAGCACTAAACATGTTTACCTTGTTTTTTCTCCACACGTCATAAAGATAAAGAAAAACGAAGTAAAGAAAGAAATAAAACAGGAAAGCATCAACAACATAAGTCGTTAAAGACTCCACCCTCAAAAGCTCTGAGGATAAATCCGTATTTTTCCCCAATCTCTCCCTGCCAACAAGGAAATAACCGCGAACAACTTACAAATAATATTTCCCGCCTTAACCACCTTTTATAACAGAAAGTGCCCTAATGCCTTTAGGTCGTGACCTCTATAAGGCCTTTGATAGTTGCTACGGGGCAGAAAACGAGATAAAAAACTCGATTAAGAGAATGGATGGTAGTCTTATCATATTGTTAACCAACCGTAATCTGAATCGAGATAGTACTTTGATAAGACTGACTCTCACAAAATGACCAATAAAACCTTCTATAGAAACTACAAAAGAATTTACTTCTTTACCATGTCTTTTGCGAAACAATGAAAGGTGCAATGACCGAGTTATGGCACTAAAACAAACGCAGATTTTCATATCGATGATAAATCTACTCCAGCCACAATTTTTTCGCAAAAAAGGACCATGGAATATAAAGAGCAGGGGTCTTTTAGTTGAAAGTTCAGTAGTATGTTTGATATTAAAGGACATTGTGACATTGACAAATGTGCAACAAAATAAGGATATTGCCATGTTTTGGAATTAATTACCTTTGATCGAATAAAATATGGTTACACTCAAGATTAGCAACTGCCTAGCCTTTTTCCCACAATGTTGCAGTCTCCTCTTAGTCTCACCGGATGCAGCTTAATACCTGTGTCGTAGGTCACACATAAGAAATATTAAACTATCCATATTATCAGGACAAAACATATTTTTAGACGGCATGTCTTGTCTGACATTCATTTATTGTTAGTTTCATTTCAACCCAATTTGACTTCTTCTCTTTCCTTCCGACTTTTTGTACTATCTGTCAGGAAAAGTCGGTCGTATTCTTTTTGCGGTAATATAAAAGTAGACACTTCTAATTACATCGTTACATTGTCTGTGCACTGTTCAAGTTCTCTCGCTTTAATAACATTCTTCATCTTCATCTAGCATAGTTACTAATTTTCAATCAACCTCATCAGAAATGATGACAAGCACTGGCGTATCATTATTATAAACAACCCACTCTGTGATTACGCTGATTTCTCTCAATTCTCTCATTTCAACCTAATTTACTGAAGTATGTCAACTAAGTGTAGACTTAGGGGTACAACTAGTACAAATTCTAACCTTGATCTAATTCGTAATGGAATCCGACCCTCCTGCTTCTATCCCTATTTGAGGTCGGCTCATGTTCATCTTGTTCTTCCTTACACCTCTAGCTGTCATCTATTACCTCTCTTCTGGCGATACTATCTTTATAACAACCCGCCCATCGTGTCTTCGGTTATCTCTGATTTTAAAGCCATTCACGTCAAAACTTAAAACTTTCCTTGCGACATCCGGCGATTCATTCTACCCCATATAGCATTTCAACTTAATTAACCTTACTACTATTACTAATTCACCCTGAACTATTCGTTCTAAATAAAACAAACAATTGTCTTTTGATTATTGACTTAAATTGTCACAGGTAACAATTTATAGCTTTTCAAGTTTGTAATCCAAACTAGGGGTCACTGAAACGTAACTAGGTCGCGACCGCTTTCCTTGACATATATTTCCATATACTAATGTACTAGTACATACATGTAGGCCATTTTCCCGAGAATTTTAATAACTCTTCTGCTACTATTCCTGGTAATAAAAAAACCTTGCTATTAAATAACTTACTTATTAAAATTCTATGCAGCTGACATTTTTGGTTTTTCTATATTTCGATAATGGGGCAACATTAATGTGAAATAAAGATGTTGCCTTTACAGATAAAAAGAATACCGAAATGCAACATCAAATGGCGATATTTTAAAGCGGTTTCTGTTAACAGTAACCCTACTGGTATGGTATTTTTAAAACACCAAATGTTAGAGTGTAGAAGATAGATGACAAGCAATGACGTTCTTGAAATTTCTAATGTAATGCTTCCAAAACAATTACTGATAATCAATGTAAAAAACCACTTGGACGAAACTCTTAACAAATAAACTTCGGTATGTAGAGCACACGCGGTACAGCACTTTATCTTAAAAGCTATACAGCATTCTTAAAGACAAGATAAATTTGATAAATAACGGACATACCTTCATTGTTTTATTCTTGTTTTCTACTATAAAAAAAAACTGTGTTCTAATATATTTGTGTACGTAGTTACTATTGGTGTACTTTACCCTGAGTTGGAAAATACAGGCTACACGCCTATACATATAACCCAAATTAAATGTTTTAATAAATTAATATGTAGACGAAAAATGTCCTTGTAAGTAATTGTACCCTAAATAATAAATAAATAACACATAAAATATTCATTCAATTATTCGGCTGAACGAACAGAGACCGAATGAAATGAACGAGATAATCAGAATAACGTCGTTTGGACGAACAAACATCACTAAAGCTTTGTCACTGGTAGGATTATTATCGTAACTTTAAATGGACATAGATTCTATTAATAGTGATAATGTTAGTAATAGAGATGGACCGAATGTGGATCCTGCCGAATGTCGAGTTCGGCAGAACATTCAGTTGGAACATGTGCCGAAGCCGAAATTCGGTTGAATTGCGAAAAGCTCAATCACGTTTTTTACATAATTAGTAAGGGGTCCGTGGATGGTTTGATGGATGGATGATGAAATTTTGTCTGAGTGGCAAAATTCGGTAAAAGCAGCCGAATTTCGGTATTACCGAATGTGAAACGAATTGCGGTATATCTCTAGTTAGTAACCTCTTCTTTGGAATTCTAAGATTTGGATATAAAAATAATAAACCCCTAAAAGGTACATGACAAAGACACATGAAAGATTTGAATCGATGAAAGCATTTTTCGGATCCAATGTCTGAGAATTCCAATAATCGCAAAATCTTAAATTAAAATACGATTATTACCAATAAAGTCTGAGTTTGGTATTCAAAATGAAATAAATCAATGCTTTCATGAAGGCATGCAAGTTCTTATAATATTTAAGGCTGCATCGAAAATAAAAGAAATGAAAACGAATTTCACACTGCGTGATCAAAATTCTGTTATGCTTTTTTCGGGCAATGTCCTTTTTAAAACTTCTAAAATACTCAATTCTGATTTAAACAAACAATTTTCGATGCGTTTAACAACACCTGTTTATTTAGCTATTTACGTTTCAATGCTAAAGGCTAGAGGATTTCACCTTTAGCCTTCTTTTGCGTCCAAAGTAAACAATACTAGATACTCTACCTACACCTAGTAGATATGTACTATGAGGTGCTAGGTAGACAGAATTTGCTGTACAAATATTTTGACATATCATTCGAATTCGTACTCGCGCATCTGTAGGTCAGTTCAGAAATTACGTCGTTGTTCACTGTCAAATAGGTTTGAATTTCGATTCCATTGAAGTATACGCCGGCTACCGGCCGGCTGTACATAGATCGTTTGCGATCATGGATCGCCAAAAGCGGAACTATCAACGCCATTTTTTTTTTAAATAGTTCCAAAAATGCTTACCAATAGCGTCCCCCTGACAAAGTCATTCGAGACCAAAAGACCGTAGCGCTGTATTTTAAAATCAGAACAGATTATAGAAAAACATGCTAACTTTATTCGATGTGCGTATGTACATACATAATATAGCTCTAATCTGTTTATAAACCGTATGTGCGTAATCAAAGATAATTACGCGTGTAAGTGTACTTCGTTGTATACTACCAATTTAACATACTAATTACAAGATTATATATTAATCAAAGAAATTATGTACTAGTAGACAACTAGTAGTTACATTATCTGTACTTATTTATTATATTTTACCTTTGATATAAACTTTATGATAACGAAGAATAGAGCCCACTGTACTACAAAATCAAAAGTCAAAAAACAATGAAAAGGGAGCACCTCGTTTAGTCTTAATTAACGTCATAGTCCTTCCTTTAATTAACATTTATTTTTCTATTTCTAACCACCTATCCTCATAAAATATAAGTATTCAACACAACATTTTTTTCTGTTCCTAAGACATTAGTCATTCTTTCATGTTGCCTGCCAAATATAACCGTTATTTCACATCAGTTCACCGTTACCAAATACCACATACTTACGCACAATGGAAGTCATTATGACCCTAAGAACTATTAGAGTAATTACGATCCATTCAACTAGACTATCAATTCTAACAGTACTCACGGAATCTGGGGCTAATATCATCAATTAGAGTAGGACGGTCAGAGGATGGTGAATACTAACCTTAGTAATAGACACAATTTTAGCATTTAGACTAATAAGATCAACGGAATAAGAAATGAGTAAATACCTAATAAAAAGTTGTTCCTATGACCTATGTATCTACAGTGACAAATCTGGTTGTTTCCAATTGAAATAAATTTCCTACAAGCGTGGGAAAGTAATTAACGAATGAATTTACTGTCGACTGTCAACTTACTTCCCGCGCAAACATCGCGCGAAATCTTTGAATTTGTAAATCGAAGCGAAAGTGTATCTATGGTAAATGTGGGCCGTGGGCGTTGGTCATGGCCGCAAATACATGTCAAACATTTTGTAGAAAAACAAAATAAAGGATATTTCCTTCACGTCGTTCGTTGACACTGAGCAGGCTTTGAATTTATTGCTTGGGCATCCGAGATTTATTGGGTATCGAATTCGAGATTTGAGACCGACTTGTCGATAATTGGAGGTGAATAATGTCTTCACGTCCGCGTTACAGAGAAGACAAAGGCTTAAAAAAACGAAAGTCATAACAAAGAGTTTCTCCTGTTTATGCTAATTAACGTAAGAAGAAAACCATACAATGTTTTACAAAGAAATTAATAAAAGTCAGTCAGCCAACTACGTATTGGTACAACGGTATACGTCTCCATGATTCATTTGAATGTTGTCTAAACTACACATAAACGATAAAATCGCTTGGGCTTCAATTTACAGTCCATTACTGTTTACAAATCTATCATCGGATTTCATATCGATGTGAAACCTTAATGGTGCATAAAACGTTTTTATTATTTGTGGGCTGCGGCTGAACGGTCGGACCTTAGTTTTCTTGCCAGCCAGTGTACCATTGTTAATGTGGTCTATAAACGCCAATGCCTCAACCGAATTACCGTTAGAGGTGTAAAAAATCGCACTGAGCCGAAAACCGAGTCACTGATTGAGATTTCTGGGTCATTTTATTTCTTAGTTTGACGTGTTGGTTAGAAATATGAAGTATTCGAGTCGACAGACCAATTAACTGACGAAAGATTGAAAAATATAAAGAAATATGTTAATCAGCGTTAAGTTTAGCTCTATTTGATTTGTGAAAATATATTTCATTTCTGTTTCACCAACATTTCTGCAATTGGTAGGTACGCAACACACTGAAGCTGTAAATATTTCACACAAAAATAATTGGAACGTGTTTGCAGATGTTCCCTGTTATATTTAAAGTATCCTCACGGCCGTACGTGGTTCTTTCCAATGAATAAAAAACAACACAAATGGAGGATACCCGTAGTAAATAAATTATGTTTGTTTGTACAACACCTGCTGACATTGCTACATTACATACAGACCCAATGGAAATTCAATTTATTTGGCCACCTGCTCTCCTGTCTCTGAAGCCACAAGTATTTCGTAACGGGTCAAATAAAATAACAGTTACTTTACCTATTTGTAACAGTTATCTAAAGAACCTTTTGGAATACCTAGATATTATTATTCTAGTTCTATCTAGGTTCGTCATGATGTAGGCATTAATGTTTCGCAAAACTTGATTTTCTTTGCTGTCTATTTTAAAAAACAATGTTTTTTTGAAGTTACACGTCGCGTTTAAAAAAATAAATGACTAGGTACTTAATTCAAATCGAACATGTTTTATAGTACTGTCGATTGTTAGTAGGTAGTTATAGCTTGCAAATTGATTAATTAATAAATATCTTTATTTCGAACATTGAACTTTATAACAACAAAAACTCTAGTAGGTACTTACAATAAAAACTTTGATTAAATTGAAAATGTTTATTTACTATTCGCACAAAAAGTTTATGAAGTCACATGTAGATGTTGTAGGTGGTAATCAGCGAAGTGAAACCAGAAAGTAGCTCGGGAAACTTATATTTTTGTTGAGACACGGATAAATTAACAAACGAGGTAAACACGTACAAGCGCACCCGCTTGCAGTGCTCGCACGGACTGAACTGCCGGCGTCTTGGGTGGGGGTCCAGCGGCCCATACGTCTATACTTACATAGGTTGTACATATATCTTATTACTACTTATTAACTATGAATCTAAAAACATGAGCGCGTCGCTAACATTCCCCCCCCCAGTGCTGGCTCAGCACTCCTCAACAAGTGAAATACGCGCGACGCGGGCTGCAGGTCGCTTCCAGACACCAGTCTTAGTCTTCACTTCGACCAGTCTGATTCGTCCATCCTTTCCTGGGCATGTCTTCTGTATAACGTCCTTTGGCCAGGTACTACGAGGATTGTTAGGATCAGCCACTAGCACTACGTCACCTACCTGCAAGGGTTTCACCTCCTCGTTCCATTTTCTTCGAGGCAGTAAGTCAGGGAGAACCTCGTTCACCCATCTACGCCAAAACATATCCGCTAACGCTTGCGACTTTCTCCATTGTTTGCGAAGAAACATGTCCGAATCATCGAAGGTCCCAATGATAGGGGTGCTGGATGAGCTGCCTAAAAGAAAATGGTTAGGAGTTAAAGATTCTAAGCTTTCAGGGTCCACGGAGACGTGTGTCAACGGACGACTGTTTACCATATTCTCCACTTCCGCCATCAAGGTAAGCAGCACTTCTTCGCGGGGAGCGCGTTCCTTCATTATAACTCGAAGTGATGTTTTAACGCTTCGAATCAGCCTCTCCCAGGCCCCACCCCAGTGAGGACTGGAGGGCGGTATAAAATGCCACTGCATGGCGTTGTTCACGCCGACGGCCTTGAGAGCATCTATATTAAGTGCCTGCTCTGATTGCTTCAGCTCCTTATCGCTTGCTTTTAGGTTGGTGCCATTGTCAGAGTATAGATGACTGGGCCATCCTCGCCGTGCTGCCATGCGTCGTAGCGCAATAATCAATGAGTCGGACGTGAGCGATGGAACAAGCTCGATATGAATCGCTCGTATAGTGAGGCAGGTGAACAAAGCGCCATATCTCTTCTGCCTTCCTCTGCCCACAGTCACTTCCATTGGACCAAACAAGTCCAGGCCACAAAATGAAAATGGTGGTTGGTGATGTGCTAGTCGAGCATAAGGTAAGTCACCCATTCTGGGTACTTGAGGCTTACATTTCCTTATGCGGCAAAGCATGCAATTCGAAACCACCCTTTTAACTGTTGGCCGTATTCTAATAATCCAATATTTCTGTTTCAGGTTATTGACGACCATTTCCTGGTTCCCGTGTGCCGCCTTAATGTGAAAGAACCGGACAAGAAGACGCGTTATGTCATGTTTTCCATCTAATATAATTGGTCTCTTTATTTCTAGGTCCACGTTTGACGCAGCATCGATGCGGCCACCGAGTCGGAGTAAACTAATTTCGTCTAGATATGGTGACAAGGTAAGTAACTTACTATCTCGTGATATGTGTTTTCCATTTTTGATTGCAGATATTTCAGCGGAGAACGATTCCTCCTGCGCCTTCTTTAGCAACAGGATCTCAGCTCGAGCCATCGCATTACAGTCAACTTCACCGGTAAGTCTCTTGCATCTGTCAATAAATTTCAGAATGACGGCCGTGGCTCGCAGCAAGTGAAGCCAGGAGGAAAACCGCTGCGGCTCAGGAACAGGTAAGTTACATGTAGGCTCATGCATCACAGTTACACACTCTAAGCTCCCTTCGTCTCTGCCGATGTCGGGGCTCACAACGTCAGCAGGCCATAAAGACTCCATTTTGTGTAAAAAATCAGGCCCTGTGAACCACTCACTGTGAAACAATGTGTGGTTAAATTCATCACGAGTACCAAGATCTGCTACATTTAATTTCGTAGGTACATATCTCCATTCGGAAATATGCGTGAGTTCGTCAATTTCTCCTAATCGGTTCGCTTCGAACGTTTTATACCTACGTGCGTTATTTCTAATCCACTGTAAAACGGTGGTGGAGTCACACCAAAAATATCGTCGCTCGGGCGCTAATCTGTGTTCTTTCAGAACGGTATCAGCCAGACGTGCAGCCAACAGCGCCGCCTGTAGCTCTGCTCGGGGCACAGTCATGGGTTTAACAGGTAAAACACGACATTTACTTGCTATAAATGCAACGTTAACATTCCCATTGACTATCCATCGCCAGTACGCCACGCAACACATGGCTTGAACAGATGCATCGCAAAATAAATGTAGTTGTAAGCATGTATAATTATTACTTGCCGGCGTAGCACTTGTAGCGGTTGTCGTAGGCGGTCTACAAGTCTCGTAGCAGCGTCTCGTAGCAGATAACACAAGCGCGGGGTTCGCGGATGCGGCGGCGGGAGGAGGAGGCCTTGTCTTCACAGGCTCGCAGACCGGTTTTCGTCCCGTCTCGCTCCCACCTTGTAACACAGTAGTTTTATTATAGCACCTAGGTATACGTATTTGCTTAATATCCTTTAATAACTCGATCCATTTGCACCATTTATTGTAAATACTATCGGGTACTACGTCATCCCAGCCTATGTTTAACCGCCAAGTATCTTGCAACATAATTTTGCCCTGAATAGTGAATGGTGCTAAGAATCCTAAAACATCAAAAATCGACATAACTATTCGCAGCATGATTCTTTTAGTTGGCCTATCCTTATTTAAAATAATATTTTCAGGTATTCGTTTCAGAGAGACGTCAAAACCTAATTCATCTTCTCCAGGATACCAGATGAGTCCCAAGGTGCGCTCGCCATGGTACTCTTGTTCAAATTTGAACCTAACGCTGGCGGTACCTAAGGTATCCTTCGGAACACTATCCGAAACAGCAATGCTATTACTTGTCCAGTTACGGATTTCAAAACCACCACTGCTATGAATCTTGGTTATATTTTTAACCATATCTATCGCCGTCGTGTCATCTGGCAGGCTATCAATATAGTCGTCCATATAGTGAGATTTGTATATCGCATTAGCAGCGGCTGGTAATGACGACTCGTAACGACGCGCATTTACATTTTTAACAAACTGAGCTATAAAAGGAGAACAGTTAGCGCCGAAAATAAGTGACGTCATAATGTAAATATCAACTGGCTCGTCAGGGCTATTCCGCCAAAGGAACCTAAACGCGTGTTGATCTTCAGGGCGAATTTTAACCCTAAGGAACATGTCCTTGATGTCACCGGTTACTGCAATTGAATATTCCCTAAAGCGCAGCATTATACCAAACAGAGATGACAACAAGTCCGGCCCTGTGAGTAAATAGTCATTGAGACATTTATCACCAACTGGAGCGGCAGAATCGAACACTAGCCTAAGTGAATTTTTGTTGGGGTTATCTACCCCGAAGTGGGGTAAATACCACGTCCTGGGTGACGGCAGTCGCTTTTCCATCTTGTGAGCGTAATCATTTTGTAATAAATGATTTATACGTTCGCGATATCTGTCGGCGAAACCATCGTCACGCGCCATCTTCCTTTCTATCCCCTTTAACCTTTTCAGAGCGTTAGGATAGGTGTCGGGCATGGTGCAGGCCTCATCCTTCCAAGGCAAACCTACACGCCAGCGACCGTTGACAAGTTCGAGAGACTTCTCCAGCTGCGCGACGGCACGAGTATCATTAATATTCTGTCTCGGCTTACCTGACACTCCCAAGGCGTCTACAGCGAATGAGTGCCTCACCTCCTCGTGAAGCTCCCGTAGTATACACTCGTCCCTGTCCGCAGTGGTGGTAGCTGCCGAGCTCAACATCAGAGTGGCGTGCGCCTGGACGGCGCCGGCGGCGACCTGCACGTGCCGAGCGTGCGGCCTTCGCAACATACCGTGCATGCACCAACCTAGGGGAGTCAATGTAGCGGACGGCTCATATAATTTACCTACTATAACTTTGAGAGGTAACAATAAGTGACAGTTATCTTGACCTATTAAAATCTCAGGTTTTACATCATGTTTACATAGCTTATCATTAATTCCAAACAGGTTTTTTATAATTATTACAATCGACAACAGAAAGTTGTTGCAAAGGTAAGTTTAATTTATCTACACATCGAAGTTTAATATTATGCATCTTATTGTCCATACCAGATAATGTTACATTCGCGATGGTCGTTTCACATACCAGTTCGTCATCAGACCAGGCTCCGCGAATTCGCATCGTCTCTGAGCGGCCACGAAGCCCCGCGCGCTTCGCTAGCCCCGCACTGATTAGCGAGACGGTCGATCCGTCATCAAGGAGGGCGTTTGCACTGAACACACTGTTAGCACTATGTATACGTATAGGTACGACTTTAAGTAACACTTTGTTTTCACTCGCGTTTATATGAGTCACTGTTTGTGCACTATCGGCGGAGGACATCGGCGACGTCCCCGTCGTTGTCGGCGTTGGCACATGCGTTGACTTCGGCTCCGGAACCTGGCTGCTTCCAGCGTCATCTTTCGCCTTGTTTCCGACGTAGTGAAGTAGATTGTGATGCCCCTCGCCACAGTTATTCTTATCGCAAGGCGGTGCTGAGCACGTGTTTCGTGCGTGGCGCGAAAGTAGGCATTTATAACAAATACCGTTACGTTTTACGAATTCCCATCTGGTTTTACGTAACGCCTTCTTGAATTGTTTACATTCAGTTAACTTATGTTTCGAGGTACGGCAGAATTTGCAGTTATCAGTATCATCATCTGTTCGCAATAATATAGTTTGAGATCGATTGCCGGAACTATCTTTGTTTTTATGCTGATTGTTTTTATTTTGGTCAGTACGAGGACTCGTAAAATAGATATTAGATGTAACTGATATCTTTACGGCCTCATCGTGCAAGAAATCAGATAAAATGACCATACGGGATTTCTGTCCTTCAGTGATGAGGGGGAAACTATAATCAGCCCATTTAGATAACAGTGTTGTAGGCAGCTTGGACAATATAATTGAAACAATGCTCATACCTTGTAAGTACTCTTCGCGCCCAACTGCTCGCACTGCTTGTATAAGGTTTTGCACTTTCACTGAAAATGGCACAATTTCATTATGATAGTTTTGTGACATTGAGGGCAATTTCTTGATATCCTGCACTATTCTTGATATTATTAGATCAGCATTGCCAAAACGTAACTCCAAAGTTGACATGATTTTGCACGGTGGACTTGCAGAAATAAGTAACGCTGCGACTGCGTCTTTGGCAGCCCCTCGGAGACACTTTCTCAACCTCCACAGGTTTTCTTCAGGAGAAAATTTACAAAGCTCGGTTGACTCTCTGTAGGCTTGTTTGAACTGCAAAAATTCCAGTGGGTCTCCCGAAAAGTCTGGAAGATCCTTCGGCGTGCTTAATCGAGTTATAAGGTTGGTATTCGGTGCGCTCGTGGAAGCCAGGTCTTTCAACGCGCCAGCTAGTATCTGAATAGTCGCTTGCATACTGGAGGCCTCCGCCGTTGGTGGCGGTGCGGGTACAGTGTGTGAGTGCGACTCCATCGGCAGATGTGGCACTGAAGGTGGTGGCTTTTGAGGTGACGTGGTTAGCCCTGGTGGTACTGCTGGTGCCGTAAAGAGAACAGCATCAGCAGGCGCGGCTGGTTTTGTCTCAGGCGAATGCAACTTGCCCAAGGGGTTGCCATGATCGGGGGCCGATTGCATTAATTCGTGGTGGTGACTCCGTTCCAGCCATTGCTCCACGTCGTGAGCACGTACTTCGTGTGGACTGTATTTTTCTTCTTCCTCTAGTTCAGCTAAGTCCGCTTCTAGTTGTCTGTCTATGAGCTCCATTCGTATCTGTGCCTTTTGCTTTGCAGCATCCAAAAGCAACTGCGCCTTCCGAGCTTTTACCGATGATGTGTCGGAATGACCTTTCGACCTTGGCAATGTGTTTTCTGTTTTGACGCTCGGCTCCGCCGCAGGTGTTTTGAATACCATATTTTTGGCTGCTGCACTGGTTGAAGACTGACACTCTTCAGTATCTGTTTCTTGAGCTTCCTTTTGTTGTTCGAAAAGTTTGCGTTGCGCGCGCTCGCGTCGCACCGTACTTCGCGTGCCCACCATCTTTCTTTTCACTGGTGGCGTGACAAACATAAATTGAAATTAATCCGGTTCGATTGACCACTTTGTAGATGTTGTAGGTGGTAATCAGCGAAGTGAAACCAGAAAGTAGCTCGGGAAACTTATATTTTTGTTGAGACACGGATAAATTAACAAACGAGGTAAACACGTACAAGCGCACCCGCTTGCAGTGCTCGCACGGACTGAACTGCCGGCGTCTTGGGTGGGGGTCCAGCGGCCCATACGTCTATACTTACATAGGTTGTACATATATCTTATTACTACTTATTAACTATGAATCTAAAAACATGAGCGCGTCGCTAACATCACATGTAATAATAAAAAATTGTTTATAAAACTCAACCAATAAAATTCTAAGATAAAAAACTTAACAAAAAGATTCTTACAAATCCAATAAACTCCGTAAAAATACATTTGTCGAAAGAACTGGTATTACTAATGAAATAGGCACTAAAACTATGCATAGACAGACTATCGTCTATCGTTCGAGGTCAATGAACCATTTTTCGCCGCGTCAAATCACGTTTTTTTTTCTCTTAGTTGGCAAAAGCTTCACAGCCGAAAAAGATACGTTGTAGGTACTCGCTTCACTTAAAACAATTGGAAGATGAATTATTCAAAATTCTATAATGATGACTTATTAGTTGTTTCAAAAGTAATTTATTTGCGTTCAATGCCCTCGATTACGCGGAAGTTGTATTATTATCAGACAGGTCAGTGAATGTGGTCGAACTTTTTTGACACACATGATACTATACTATGAACTTTGGTAAAAATATGTACACAAGTATGAAATATGTGTATGTATATAAAGAACTTGGACATAATAAAGGCTGTTGCTTTGCATCCTCGTCAAATTCAAGGTGGTAACTATGCTAATGATTCTCGACGCGAATCAATAATAAAATGGGTAGGTTTTTTTATTTCTTACTTAATATCGGAAGTCGGTAAGTGTACACCACCTGTATTAAAACGCGGCCCGTCTAATACTAACCCCTATAACGGCGTTTTCACACACAAAAACAAACGCAGACGTTTATTCGATAAACGGATGATTCTAATCTTTTGAGAAGGGCTTCGGAAATAGTGTCACATTTAAACAACTAAAAAAGCAGAGTTTATTATTATTGGCCAGGTACCGTAATTTAAATTGATTATTTAAGTACCTCTTTTATGAATTTTGACGAGGATGCAAAACTACATCTTGTATTATACTGATTTTTATTTTATAAAATATACAAACAGCAATCAATCATACGTTTCTAACAACACGTGAAATAGTGATTTATGTACTACTACTTACTTTTACTACTACCAAAACTTAATACCTCTTAATGTACAGTTCAAAAAGTAATAAAGCGCATTACATAAAGCATGAACCAACTTTGCACTCCCACAATAAGCTTGAGAAATATATTACGTATTAGGAAGAACTGCTGGCAGACACGCTACCGTTGCCATTACTCCTCACAAACAAGTTTCTTCCATCTCATTATCTTCACAATCCAATAGATAACATCTAATTGTAGTAAATATCTACATACTTATGATTTCACACTCATTAATCAATTTCATTGAAGATAATCAAAGTGCTAATCAGTTGGTAGGTGGTATGACAAATAACAGTAAAACGTATGTATGATCACGTTTGTTTTTAATAAATCTAAATGGGAATGTAAAGTGTATTTTCAAGAATTCAATGATAAATTAAAAAGCTGTCACGTCAACAAGTCAAGAAAATAAACAAAATGTTTTGATGGAGGATGAAGTCAGACAAATATTTAAACCGTGTCTGAATTTACGAACCTTTTTACTGTAGTATAAAAATAATAACAAAATAATGTCTTATTCTTGACTTTCCTTCATTAAAACCAATTCATATGTGGCTACTGAACTAATTCACACGATAACGTATATTTAAAGCTAAAGTTTAGTAGATAATTATGAAGCCAAACTTTAGTACAAGTAGAACATAACATATTCTTGGGCGGAGTCCCCCACGGCCTATAAACGCTATATTTAGACCGAACTTTTAATAGTCTGCTTCGTTTAATTTATGTCAAATTTTAGTAGACATTGCTTCGTTGAACATGCTCCGTAGGTACAATTCATTAATGGAAAATATCACGAATAGGTATAAGCACCTACTTATAAAGGTTTACATACGGAAGTCTACCGTTAGACTTAACCAGCCACATTGGCCATGAAAGAACAGAGGCCCGAGAATGTTTTGAACGATAAGAAAGAGCTAGACCGCTTATCCAGTACTTACTTGATTTATTATATCTGCCAGCCGCAAATGGAAATACAGGCACGATAGAACTTGCTTCTCCTAAACGAATGCTGAACCGGAACGTCAATGAATCACCTCACCAATAATATATGACCGAGAAGCGAATGTGTTTACACATGTTATAAAATATTGAAACACATTGGAATAAAACATCGGTACATGTTTAAGGTAAAAGTTGTAAACACCGAAATGAAAACAGTGTTATTTTCAGGACGCTTAACCTTAAACTCAATTCTAGAGACTTCTACGAAGATCTTGAAACGCGTTTTCACTTCCATCTATCATTTTAAATCTGACGTGTTGATCCTTACGTAATTTGGTGATTAAGAGTATGCGTGTGAGAAAATCGCCGGGAAAACGTTAAACGAGGTTTGCGTGTTAGTGTTTAAACCGAGCTCGGTGAAATCTGCCCTTTGCAGTGTTAAGGATCGCAATGCGGAATGTAGTACCACAGATCCAATTTGCATAAAACACAAAAATGTTAATTAAATGCAAATGATTTTCTTTCAGGTCTTATTGTCCATTTTCTTTGGGATCGTTTTCTGGTGTGGTGATTGCGGCTTTCTCTTTTGCCTGGTCGTTCTTTTTATGCGCAACGTTATTCTCCACAAAATTGTTGGAACGATAGATCAAATTATCATTATTAATAATATCCCTATCGCTGAAATCGGATTGTAGATAAAAGTTCATTTACATTTAAAGCTTTATTTAGACAAAGATATCTGTTAAAACACGCATAAGCACGTTGAAAAGTATTAGTAAAAGAAACACGTGTGTACAGTACCTACCTACACCCACCTATTCCGTATGCATACCTCGAATTCTCAGAGAGTACATATCAATTGAAGTTTGAACTCCCAAATATTTATATCTACACCTCGATTCGTTTCCGCCAAAGATATTAGAACCGCAGCAGTAGGTAATCAAATCATCAAAGTAATAAAGGTTTATTAACTGATAAACATCCGTTTCCATAATGAATCTAGGCCAAATATTCATCATATGGGGTCGCATTAGTCAATTTCTGCAACTAAGAGCTAATTTTAGCGATGAAACTGAACCCAACCAGCATATCTAAACCACGTTCAAGAGCGGTCCAGGTCAATATTCCATTGCAATGACGACACTGACAACTCCTGAACGCAGTTTATACGTGTTGATCACATTCAGTTTTATTGGTGAAATCCGCCGTGAAACGCTAAGTTTCCAGGTCGGTTCTGGAAAATTTCAATGCTCTCACAGTAAAAGATTTCTCCTTGATACAAATACCACCTGTAATCTTAGTAACGTCAGTAAAAGAAATAAAACAAGAAAACATTGAGTGTTATGTTTGGCCTATTTTATTTTATTGTTACATTAACACCATTCGCTTTTAGCCTAGATATTATTGCCTTGTGCGTATCTGGATGCATTTTATTCGTCTACATTTATCCTACCTGAAAGTTTTCATGAATTTGTATTACTTTTCTTGTATCTTAGTGGGAAAATGAGACACGTGCTAGCTAAAAAGTTTGTCGAACTTTTCCCTCAGTGCATTAATATTTGTTTAAAGTTTGTCGTACCACGTACCACGTGGAGTCGTAACAACGCGGTAACTATGCGGTTGCACTGTAAGTTATTTTATTGTAACAATTTATATGAAAGAAACAATCATCCAAAGCGCATGTAAACGAAATTTACACAAGTCTCCGTGTTCAGTTATAACTTGAGGCAAAGGCAACGTCGCCGACTGCCACGGTACCGACCTTCACAACGAGGGTCATGGCTTTCACGCAACACGACTAATTTCCGTAGTACCACCTTTACACGCTGTTCCTTAAACACGCTACGACTTCACAATTCACCGTATTATATCTGCAAAACACGAAATAAATCGCGTACTTATACTACGGGAACTCGATGCTAGTTTAGTGTCTTTGATGATAAAATAAATGTTTACATCACGCTCAGCAGATGTGGCCTTTTTGACACCAGAATAAGATACACAATCGCAGTAACCAGGTTATGGCTTCGGTCAACCTATTTTTAAGCAAGAGAATCATTTGTTGTTTTATTGGTTTACGTTATCGGGCAATGTGTTAATAAAATGTGTATTTAAGTGCATCTAATAAATAGACAGCTGCTATAGCTCTACATTCCGCTATTTGATCTTCAGATTTCTGAAAAGTGTTACGAAAAACGTAACTAAAATAGTAATTACTGGTTGTGCTACTCAATATTACATTGTACTTATTTCAATCGTTCCTCAAACACTTGTTTGATAACTTTTATTGCATACACAACGCCAACTAAACCAACTCAACGATATCACTCAATTAACCTTACTGACACTTATCTCGCAAAACACCTGAATCAATAAAAAATTCTAAAATTTCGAGTCGGCAAAGCAACGTAAAAAGCAATTTCGCAAAGACAACTAGCAACCTGCTACATACGTAGCAGCGTAGCACCTTCGTAGGCGTAGTAGAAAAAAAAACATTTAAATTCTGCTCATAATCACCTTGTAATGATCCCACGGCTGGGACACAGACATCCTCTCCGTCAGAGGCCGACATCCACCAACATACAGAGGGCACGCGGGTCCAGAGTGTGCTGGTGGGTGGTGGATGTAACATGTCTTCGAATTTTTGGTTCTAAGTAATGTTCTGAGAGCAGTGGTGATAAAGTAATAATGCTTTTGCCTGCGAAAAATGGAAGGAGTCGACGGAGGCGTTTACACAGTAGTGGGACAGCGCACGCTAGCAAAAAAAAATGCGCCTGCCTGGGTTCGAAGTTCGAACAACCTAACTCGTACGTCTGGGCCGGTACGCCTGGGCCACCACCACTGGCTTCTCTAAAAATTTTACTCGATCATCGTAAACTCGTAGTAATCGATTGCCTAGTAATTCTTACGGCAAGTTCTTAAAGATGTTAACACGAAAGCCCTGACCCTGAACGATATTGCTGAACGCGTAAGCTTGGAGCTTTCTTACTTAATCGGTAATTTATTAATCGCCCGCTGTAGCGTGACAAAGCAGGTTCGAGGCAGGAAAATTAATGATAATCTTGTGTTCGTCACAATTAACAGATTGATTGACCTAATCAAGGCATTTTATGATGCGATGCGATTTTGATTCTGCATAGCACGTTTCTACGATTAGGCAAAACATCAAGACTTCTTCAATATTAAGGTTTAATTTTAATGTATTATCAGTTATCACAGAATACATTATACATAGTTGGTATTATACACATTTTTTGGCTGGCCTATCCCACAGCTGGGCAGAGGCCTCCTCCAATGCCTTCCAGAACCTCGTTTTCCGTGTCACCTCGAACAATTACGGAATAAATTCTCTAAATTATGTTGAATCATCAAAATCTGTTGCGTAGTTTAGTGAGAACAACGCGACCACACAGGCAGACCAGAAAAGGGACTTTCATTTATAGTTATTTAAATAGATTAAGATTTTCTAGTGTTCTTCATTTCAAGTTTGTAAATTTTGTTTTATTAATGTTGTTAATGGCTTTGGTAATGTCTCGCTTTAATATTTCTTTTTTTTTATATTGTTCTTTGATCAGATATCGTAAGATTTATGTGGGAGTGGTTATAAATGTGTGAAAGATTAAACTAGTCTAGATATTATAAATCTTCAAAATGAAATAATAAGTAGGTGTTTGAACGGATTAATCATCATTTTGGCATAAATAGTTTTCGCACTAGTTTTTTTCACTTCTGTGTTAGCCAAATTAACGGACGTGTTAAAAGAAATGCTTACTCACCAATCAAAATCATTTGAAGAATTGCTAAGGCAGGATATGAAGGTTAATCAGGTTATCAAGACTACCATCTGTCAAATAAAGTTCTTAATTTAAGTAAGAAGCATTGAATTGGAGAGGATTAATGGCTCCAATTCATTTGATAGTCTTTATTTACCATCGAATACATAGCTTTATAGCTTGGCTAGTCTAATTCTTAGCTAGTCTATTGAATCGATAACTTCAAACTAATGTAAAGTATAACTTCGGGCGAATTTCACCGTTGATACTGAACACAATCAGCACATCAGATTCTGGTTTCACAGCAATTATGGCAGCTCTTGGACGCAGTTCAAATTTGCCGATGGGGTTCCGTTTCTCCGGAGAAGCTCGCCCTTTATGCTTCTACAATCGAGCGAAGTAGAAGCTCACCAAGTTCAACAGCAAAGCCTATCGAGTTTCCGAAGATTTGCATACACCTGCATCCAAACATTGGCATAATCTATTTATAAAACCACTGACGTCACTTGAATCTAAATAAAGTGAACAGTTTTGAACTGACCAACGGCGGCTGCAGTTTCGTGGTTTGCCCTACATTTTAATTTTAAATAGACTCTCTGCCCTACATTTCGACCCTGAGGAACGCCAGATTTATTTATAATTTTATTAGGACACCCGGTTATATTAATATTTTGGTGTCGGTGCAAACATCGTTTATCATTTTGTGATGATGGCTTGGCTGCATCTTTGATGACGACAAAGAGATCGGTAGGACTCATTTCTGTTGTGTACAACGCTTGGCAAAGAGCTGTTTTTATAAGTAGTATTCAATGAATGCTGTGAATGATGTATTGTAATTACGAACCTTATCTATAAAAGTAGTTGACTGGGCTAGTTTTCACGTTAATGTCTGATAATAATATTTGTATATAAACCACGGACCGCAGTTTTACTTTTAGTTTTTTTCCGTTCTTGATAACATTAAAAAAAAGACGACGCGGGCGGCTGACATAATGTTCTCGGATAAAAACATTACATGATTATGGCTTCTTAAAAATGTACGTAAAAGAAACACACAAGCGATCAATCATCGCATTCTCTTGTCTGTTGTTATCATAAACTAATATTGTGATGCATACTTCAGCTAACCGAGAGATCTGACGGATTTCAAAAGTATCACGCTGGGAAAATGGGGCCCGGGTGGTCAGTACAATGCCATATTAACATGTTTAAAGTACACAGTCATATTTTTATATACGATAACGAATGACATGGGGTATTTTTATGAAGGTGCACAATACTGATACAAATAAAATATTTTCCGGGTTTTTCTCAATCGAAATTCAGTAGGCTGATTTTCCTTCAATTCATTCCGACTTGGCTTAATAAAAACCTTAATAATTGGCTTGGCCTTAGGCTTAACACGACCACGTGTTAATTACCTAATAAAAAACACCAACGAATATACTCTTTACTAACAACCTCCTCAGTAATATTTTCTAACTGGCAACATTAATCATGTGGTCACGCGTGTAAAGCGCACTTGCGACCTCGGCCGTAACCCTGCAGGGCTTCAGTGCCTTCAGTAAGCCCCTTAATGAACTACCACAATACATGAACAGTATTAAACACGCTTAACAAGTTAAGAGGATTTACTATTGACGTATTTGCCGGCTCATTTAAATGCGGTGACATGTTCGCAATACAATTTAAATGTGTACACTTAGATGTGTGTTAATGTCTGAGTGATGTTTCGAATTGTGAAATGCATCGCAGGAAACGTAATTTGTTGCGCTGTAGTGCAACGAATGATTGTGAAGAGTTTTTTCAAAGTTGGTAGCTAGAAAACAAAATAAGTTGATATATTTCTGCTGAATTTCAAAATCTATTTTTTCTCACATCTCTCTGAGATAGTGAAACGAAACGTCAGTTCACGTTCCGTTTTCCAAATTCGAAAATGACCAGTTTGGTTTTTTTTTTTTGCTTTACTACGCAGTACGTAATAATGTTGCTATTACAAATAATTGACAATGGTCGTCAGCGCCAATCATCTGACTCGACCACCGTTTAATGAACCGGAAGGTGTGATTAGCGCGGGATGAGCGCTTTATATTACTGAATAAATGCTGTAGGTAGGTAGGTAGGACCTGTGAGTACCTATTATCTATGAGGTCGCTAGTGGACCTATGGAATATTCCATGGAATAGTCAATTAATCCTCTGGGTTGACAATGACAATGGTAGGATCAAATATCATGGAAAATTGCGATGTAGCTTGAGTCAGTATTTGGTATAAACTGCTACTTTATATCCATTTCGATTTCGGCGATGGATGGACTGTGTGATGTATGATATGGCTAGAAAGGAAATGTCTGACGATATGACGAGTAAAAGTGAGATGAAAGAAGAAGACATGTTGCGCCGCCCGAAATAAATTGGGATAAGCACAAGAGAATGATGATGACGACGCAATAAAAACCCTGAAATACAAATTTGTTTATTTTTTCGGCAAACTTTTCGCCAATTGGCCTGATATCGATAAACAAACTTCTGAATAAATACTTTTTACTTCCAGTTTCTGTTGCCAAGGTTTGCCTACATACTAATATTTATATTGTGTCACCTCCACAAAGACAGCATCTTGACGAAACTTCACGACAGTAACAAACAAAAGAAGTACGAGTAGGTGACTATGTATAGTCGGGGCGTGAACGTCTATAAATAGAGCACAACACAACACAGGTGACATTGAACAACCCTCTTCAAATTAACAATAGCAGTAGATGTGTATTACTGTTAACATTAAGTATTAATTGACAGTATATTGGTCATTGGCTTAAATTTACGATGCTTAAACGTCCATTTACTTATGATATATGGTGTGATAAAGGTGGCTCTACTGACTCACATTCTGAAAATTAATGACTAAACAAGAGCATTTACAATTATTTATATAGTAATGAAATTCACCTTTTTGGCACAATTTAGAATTTATAGATATTAGTATACCTTCCTAAAAACTACACACGCACATTCTTTAACTGTAACAAATCAATAATTAATTGAGAGTCTACAATAACGGCTACGAAAATTATGAAAATTATTTACTACAATTAAACCGGTTAAAGTCGGCGCCTCGGTATATTGACCTGATATTGGATCCAGCCAGGCCTGCCTATAAAGCTTGGCAAATATTAGCCCCAAATTGTTTTACCGTTTACTTTAGAAGGTTTGTGCCTCACGCAATACTTGAATACTATCTAAGTATATTAATATGCTAACGATAACCTTCTTTGCTATCGGACTTGTCCGGAGTTCTCCGGACAAGTCCGGAATTTCAACTCAGTGTCAGGAATGCGGCAGGAATCCTAAAACGTCCGGAATCCCTCAAAACGAGAAAAGTAAAACAGAGTACATATTAAAAACAATGTAGGAATCACTTGCATACTTTAAGCAAAAAAATGACAAAAATGTGTTTTTTGCAACAAATCATTCTGTACCTTGTAAAAAAATGTATTAGTATAAAATTATACTGTATAATTTAAAGGAAAGAAAAATCCGAAGTTTTCTTTAGATGTCCGGAAAACTTATTTTGATCTGGGAACCGTGGCGAAAACAAAAAATGTAGCGTTCATGTTTTGAGTTAAACTAACGAAAAGCTTATGTCATTCTTGTCGTTGTAGAAATACGTACTCTTTGAAAGTAATTGCTTTTTGTGTGAGCCCACTTGATAAGAAAATAAAAGGAAAATGTTCTAAAATTATTATCTCAAATGAAATTCGATGTCAAAAATATTGGACGAGATACAATTTGTCGTCAAAGACAAGTTAGATAAAAACAAAAAAAAGAAGCGTCAATGCGTCCCTTTCGACGCGCGACGTAAACGTGTGTGACAGCACTGACAGCCTCTCGATAATCGAATCGCGCCATAAATGTTGCCTTTTAGTGCGGAACACTAAAAGCGAGAAAATAAACAAACCCAATATATTCCACTGTACCTATAAGAAATTTACGACACATACTCTGCCACTCATATCAGATTTTTCCAATAAAATCTCTCGATATCATTTGACTCGATTCCATACCACCATCTCGATTTTCGAGTGATTGAAATTAATCGGATCATTCGATTCTAGCGTGCTTCATGATAATACTACTTTACGTCTTACTGCCAGTAATTGGATCGTGAATTACCTATTTAGTGGACAAAATGCGGTATTAGGTAAACTGTGTCCCAGCACGTGAGTTTTATATTTAATCCAATTAAGTATTGTTTATATTAGGATTACTGAAACTAATGACATTACGAGGAACTAGCTGTGGCGAGTAACTAATTTAGGTACATACTCAACACGTGAAATAAAACCTCACGTTTGACAACTTAACATGAGAGAATTAGTTTGTGTGTATTCTACCAATTTATACCTGGAGGTCGCTAAATAATTCTAAACTGCAAATCACTACCTGCTCACGTGTTTCACGCTTCAATCCAAATGTTTACGTCAAAATAAACATTATAACTAATATACGTAAAGTACACTATCGATAACTTCCCGCCATGTGAATTGTAAGTACACAATCAATAATTATTTAGCATTAAAAATCAATTTCGAACCTACTATGATGAAAATCAACTGGCAGTGTGCAATTTCTTCTTTTTTAACCTACTAAGCTTATTAGTCATGGCAATTAGTTTGGCCACAACTCACTGGCTGACCAAACAATGACCGTTGCCTGAAACATTTAAATTTACGAGCAATTGAGACCCTGAGCCCATCTTTTGATACTCGGCCATTGTAACTAGGCACATGGAATTCGGGACTCGTAAGCTTTATATTACTACCCGATGACGTAGCACACTTAAGATTTTTATTTTCATACAATGGCTCACTAAAGACGTAACGTTTTAACAAAGAATTTTCTTCCATTCTACTGAGAACAGTAGAGGAATGTTACAGTGTTCTTTTAGAACGTTTATTTTCATGTAAAAAATAAATGAAGGTGGAAAGGTCCTGCCGCATGCCGTTTCACTGCTCACTACCTACTTATCGTAACGAGTTTTGTTGCTCCCTGAATGTATTCGATGTCCCACAACGTGAGAAAACCTTTAACAGTTGTATAACGTGTCTGCCATAGAGTATAGTAATTGGTGTCTGCTGTGTTGGTTACCTGTTCTGAAGGAACGAATGAGGACACCATTTTATTTATTTTTGTTCCATATTCAAAATACCTGTATTGCTTTGCAGCACGTATGTTTTATGAGATACAGTAACTTATATAGCCACACCTAAATAGAAGTAAGTAGAGTACGCTAATTTTTGATATGTTTCAAAAGTTTTTCATAAGACTAAGATTAAAAATAAATCAAAATGCAAATATTTTATTTGATTATAACAGATACAGCTTCTTCAACAAAGCTCTTTAAATCTCTTCGTAAACTGCTTACAGATAACGACAGATTACGTTACCGTAGGTAAATAGGCATCAGTTTTTCTTATATTTTCCATGTAGGAACATGGAAAAACCTGTATCTTACCTTTTCTTATCTTTTATTCTATTATTGGCGTTTCGGCGTTTCTTTGTTCGCTTAGTTCTTTCACAATACGTATCGAAATCAAGGTTCAGGAAAAGGGGCTTTTATGTAAAGATACGTCTATTCAGGCGATGACGGCTGTTTCTTTTGTGAGAACTCTATTTGATTAAATAAGACATAAGTTAGACCTTTACGTATTGTGAATAAAACTGGACGAACCTCCGTTCCCGTTAAAATTTACAAGAATTATTTTATTCTTATAAATGTTGTTTCTAATATAATTGAAAGCCATTTTGTTGAACATAATTATAAGATGTTACAAAAGGTTGTGAAAATCAAGCAGTATCATTATCGAATACAAATTTAAAGTTGTTTCTATTATGTATTATATCATTCGACGCAGAAATAAATCCAGTTTAATGATATACATGTATAACTCAATAACGGCCAAAATGGCGCTTTAGCCATTTTACCTTTCCACTGTCGAGGGGTATTTGATCATCATCGTTGGTATTATTTTTCCCTGTACGCAGGAATTAATCATTTTCTTTACCTTTAATCTTAATAAAATATTCAAGACATCTAAAACAAAATATTCTCGCGGGATCCCTCAAAAAGACGTCACCGGTTACTAGGGATTGCAAAATCCGGTTTTTTTTTAAATTCGGATTTCTGTATTCTTGTCCGATTAAAATCCGGATTTTTCGAACTTTTTAGTGTTTTAAGTTGATTTGATATAATTGGAATAAAATAGCATAAATTATTTAAAATCGGTATTTATTCGCTCAAATCACAGCACGACAGAATAAAATCAACTAATATAATCAACAAAACTTAGGGTATCAGTCATTTTTCCCGTTATAAATTTACATAAACATAAGTTACATAAGTAACATTTAACATAAACTGTTCTTAAACTTTACATAATTAGATAACATAACATAAACTTAAGATAATTGAGGTATCCTCCTCTTTTTTATAAAAATGCAGTCTCAAGAAAAAAGTTTAACGTAAGTCAGTTACAAATATAATAATATCATAATAGTAATGCGTATTTTAATCAGTCTTTTTTAAAAAACGAGATCTTAAAAACATGAACGCGTCAAGTGTCTCATCGTTTAGGCGCGATCTTATTTTATTACAGAACATGCCAGCAGTAGAAAAAGCTCTTTCGGACTCAACACTGGTCGGCGGTATGGAAAGCAACCCGTTCAGAGCTTTTTTTAGGATTTCTCCACGACCTCCACCGTTTTCAAATAACGCCATTTCAACGTGAATCATTGAAGGCAAATCAGTTGCGTTGATCACACTCGTTGACTGGTGGTGATGATCACTACCCACACTTGCAAGAGAAAGTTGACGATTGAGCTTTTCTTTAAAACTGAGTGGCGATGGATCGGAACTAGATTCACACAGACTTTCAATACGGTTCATATTCATCGACGTGGTTGTACAATCGTCAACAGTAATGGTGGATGCAGCTTGATAGAACACATTTTTAATTTCTTCATAAGTAGGTTTTTTAAACGTGTCTTCGTTTTCCTCAGTCACATTCAAAAATTGATTAGGGTTGTGTAAGTATTGTAAGGCACCGACAACAGTATAGAGCCGTCTCTCTTTGATTCTCGTTTTCAATGAATTTGCCAGTTGCTTGGCAGATATCGTGTCTTGGCTGTCTAATGATTTTATCAAAAATTTAAAAGCTGTATCGGCCGTTAAAATGGTGGCACCTCTGCGGCAGAGTACTTCCACCGTAGTTTTGATCATGTCCAAACAAGTGTGTAGGTTTTCTAGACATAACATTTCTATATCTGAGAATGTTATAGCAGATTTTTCACTGAAAATTTGTAGATAAATATAAATATTATCCGTTAAAATCGGTTTTGACTGAAATCCGAAAAAACCGAAGTTGAGTCTTAAAAACCGGATTTAAAAATGTCAAGAAAATCCGGACTTTACAGTTATTTTCGAATTTCGAAGAATCCGGATTGCAATCCCTACCGGTTACTTAGAATTTCTCAAGTGTGTATTTTCAGATATTACAAACGCGACTGAAAATTGGGAAATGTTACTCTACTACCCCAATTAAACCCATATAACTCGCATCCTCGCACAGAGGCCCTTATATCTAACATGACATGCTTTAATTAAACTGAACGTACAGTACAAGAATCTTTCGGCACGTGGTGAAAATTGGAACTAACCCCATCCTATTGATTTTCTATACAACTCGGTGTCAAAAGAATCATGCAACTCTGCTTTCTGATTCTCTACAATATGTACAAAGAGATTACTAATTGGCTAACAGCCAATCACTAGGTCGGAAAAATGGTTTAATCACACAAATCGGAACATCAGCGTCAATCAAGAACACGGTTATCGGTAAATAATGTGAAAGGCATGTGCTATGACGTCATACGTAAGCTATGTTCTGCAGACACATTTAATGTTACATTACATTGCTGTACTGTTTATTTTTGTGTACATTGGAAAAAAACAAAATGTTTTATCTGCTTCTGTAGGTAACTATTGATTTTATACAGCTGGAATTGGCTGCAAGACTGTTTCTTATAAAAGGTTTATTTGAACAATAATATAATTTCACATCAGCTTGAAAATCACGTTTTTAACAGGCCTATTATCAAGACGGTTGCTGAAATTGCTATAGTCAACACGCCTGACCAGGTGGGAGTTGAAAATTACGTTTACATTTATTCCACCAAAAGTTAAAAGAAGACATTTTGAAACAAAAGCTTATTGTTAAGTTCTGGTGCACGATCATGAATATTCTATCCACATGTCCATCTCCTGTCCTATAAACTTTCATTGTAACAGCTCTTTTCATTTGAAACATTTCAATTATGAAACATACCTCTCATTTTGCCGACGTACCCTTGACATTACAATTCTCGTGAACGCATAAATTAACCCCGTTTACATACGCTGAATTTTCCGTTTAAATACGCTGTTATTTGTGTCCGATCAATTAACTTCAGCGGTAAATGGTAATTAGGATTCCTGTTTATGATACGATTTTTAGTTTTACTGCCATTCTGTCTAGTTACTATTCTTGGGCCTATCGAAGTGTGTCGTTCGTTTAAAATTATTTTATGGGGAAAAAGATTAAATATTATGCAAAATATTTTGTTTTAATTCCGGTGGGAATTAAATTGATTTACAAACTAATGTTAGATCTAAAATAAGAATAAAAATATTTACAATTACGAGGCTTCAAAAAATTCGTCCACATCGCTGTCAACAGGAAAAGTGCCCACGGGGCTGGCAGCATTGCCACGTTGGATGGCAATGTTGATTCTTTGGCCAAAAAAAAAACAAAAAAGCCCTCCGGACACGTGATGAGTCGACCAACCGCTTGGCGATATCCCGAAATAATAGGTGGGCACCGGACCCCATGGTCCTAGCGTTTCAACCCCATACGGCTCAAACACATATTACCAATTAAGTTATTGTATTTGCGCCGTTTGAGGTTTTCAGCACCAGCAGCAGCCGCCCCAGCGCAGCCCACCGTGCTAGGAAGATGCGATGGTGCAAGGGTGTCGACGCAAGTTGCATTCCATACCAAAGACCTACCCAACTTCCATGGCATTATGGTTATACCATCTGCTCTCTTCCCATCGACGCGTGCCAAGCCCGATTGGGTTCTAAGACAGCTGGCACCCCGGCGGTGGCAAGAGCAAGACAAATGAGATCATTAATGCTAGCGTGCCGCGAAATCCGACCTACACTCTTACTGCAGGAAAAGCCATGGTGTCCGCGGCAGTCGACTGCTTCATCGCATTGACAGCGATGTGGAGCCCCACAAGTAGCGCCCAATCGCAGACATGTAGCGAGCCGGAAGATTGTTTCGCCTAGCATAGTGCCTATGTTAGGTGACGGTTAATTAATTTAAGTTAAAATTACCAGCCAACACTGGGAGCCTAGGACAACGACCTCTCCTTTGTCGGAGGAAGAAGACCAAAATCTAAGAACAGAATGGGTGGAATGACACGCACCTTTGATTTCTCGGTTCTAGGAGTTTCTGGTTTCCCCTACTATTTAAATAAAACGAAACAATATCTTTTTTTAAAGGTAAAATGCAACTCGTTGCCAATACATACTAAATTCAAAAAGCTCGACTAATCTAGAATGTCATCAAAAAAGTCTTTAGCTTATTTGTAAAGCAAATAACTGCAGTCTTTGAACTTTGACTAACTAATTTCTATTTAGTTTTGAATATTCAAAACAGCTTCCTGAGGCACCGTCTCGTTGGCACCGTCTAGCCTTTGTTTACTCCATATCCTGTATAAGTGCATAGCATTTATATTTATAAGGTGCTGTGGTGTTGCACATATAGGGTTACCAATTTACGAACCATCCAGATAATTAAAACCGTCTTTTGGCCTTCGCTCCGGACTTAGTCTGGCGTTGTCATTGTAAGCGTGCATTTTGGGGGACAGTCATATTGTGCTGATTTTCAGCCTAATTTGAATAAATGACTTTTGATTTTATTATTGTCGTTTGATAGAAAACCAAAAAGTTAAACACTACCCAACAAAAGATTAAAAGACAAATGTCTGGATTTCTTTGCAAATATGTAACCGCATTTTATATTTTCCGCGGCTTTATATCAGGACTTTTCAAATTTCTAAATGGTAAACCCTAGCTGTGGTGTCATTGTGTCCCGATGTCCCTGTTCCCATTAATGTTTAGTCTACTCTAATAGCACAGTAACCACGCGCGGGCGCCGCCGCTGGGACCGGGACAGGGACATTGAACCCAGTCTGGTTTCCACTCCGTCGCTTCCGCACGTCGGTAGTGTTGCCACTATTCATTCACCTGCCGCACTCGATTATTATCTCGGTGTTACAACGGGTTGTCGGAACGTAATTCACACCTGATGGAACTTTAATGAGGCGAGATTGAAAACAATATCATCTGAGCTGAGATGAACACGTGAAAAGTTTAATAGAAATTCTGCACCTGGGCGTCTATAAAAATATCTATACAAACATACCGATATTCTACGTTACGTAACTTATACAAATACACACGTACTTATTCATGTTAGTAGCTGTATACACGCCACAGCAACGCCCTTTATACATATGAATTCGTCTTACATTTTAATGCTAATAACTTTTGAGATGTTAAGTGTTACAGTTATGAAAAGCTAATTAGGAACACATTTAAATGTAATTGTTATTCAACAGAATATACAGCTACTGAGTAACTGTATCTTTACCTTTAATATGACTTAGCAGTTCGATAATTCATCCATTAGTTGACATAGCATAGCACTAACAGGTATATACCATAACCGTCTGTCTGGCTTCTATTTGCCAGTGTTGCCCCTATAAATAAATGCCAAGATGGCCGCTTCCTAACCTCAAATAATAAACCAAACAGTGGCACTATCCCAACAAAAGATAAGATAATTACTTTAAGATTAAACAAGTTAAGTATTTTGGTAGATTAGCTAGATCTACCAAAATGCTAGGACTATTGTTATTAGATAATACCTTAGATAAGATAAAATCTTGTTATTAGAAGATAACTGAGCATAACACGGTACGACTTTCATACGACCCATTACTTAATATAGTTTTTCTACGAAAACGTGTTATGGACGTTGTGTAAACGTTAATAACGTGCTAAAACTTTCACGGTACATTTCCAGAGGACAGTAAAAGTTTTAGTTACTAAACTTCAGATATTATTGCTAAATAATAATCCCTAGCAACCGTTGCAGTTTCGTTGAACGTCCTCCAAATGACTCATCCAAACTTAGTGCTTTGAAACTTCGTGAAAAAGCAACAGTTTAAGTGCTTTCGAAATTATTATCACAGCTGTAGTATGATAACACCGACGATTCGATTCAAAACTTAAGGCGACAGCAGACGAAGCAAGACCAAGAACATCAAACTTGAATACAGATAGGTCCTTAGCACGTTCCCTCTCAGACCAAAAGTCCATTAACCAAACGATCATCACGTACATGGGTGTCCCATCCTGTTCATGTTCTCGGGCGTTAAATATTTGCCGCACATCAAAACGAAGAAACCTTTGAGGAATCCCGAATAGCAACCGCATCCGGAGAATAATCACTAATCACGACTCAGACTAAACACTCGTTCACGTTCTTAGCCACATTTATATCTATTCACACCAGACCAATCTCACTACGAAGTAATAGTTTAGCGAGCAATTACACTAAAAGTAGGCCGAGTTTCAATTCTGTGGCAATTTTTCAGGAGATTCGGACCGCTGTTACTTCGGGGTCAACTTAAAAATAAAGGGAAAACTCATACGCTGTTTCATTCAAGGCTCTTGTGTTGCAAAAAACGGCATTTTTTTACATATTTCCGAGTTTCTCCCATAAGGGACCATTGAAACCCCATATGGAACACCTTAAATGTTAATAAATTGTGCTATGTGTCCGTCTCACCGCGCCTTTACTCAGACCCATCGATCGGTGGGCGGCACTTCTCATTAGCATTCAGATAACGCAGAAAGTTCCGCTCGGAAAGGAAATCTGTACGCCGTAGTACAATAGTATTGTGTGTTCCGTTTCAAGTGAATTGTGTTTAATTGCCTCTTCGCTTCCTCATCGTTTGTGGCTAGTTGGAAGACCGTTAGTTGAACTTAGAAGTTGCTTCGATTAAATACTTTTTTTATTCTTTTTAATTGTGTTCTATTACCACGACATTATTTTTCCATCCTCGTTTTGTTTAAGAAGCTTGTTATTGTGGCTCGTATTGGACATATTTATGAGAGTCCTAACAGGTACAAAAATGGGCCGGAATAAAATCAGTTACATTTTCCGACCTGGGATTTATAATAAAGTCCTCGACCTCCACTTCAACCGATGATAACCAATTGACCAAAGAAGCAAATAATGAAACGTTTATTAATATCAATTTTCTCCAGATTCTCAGAAACCAATAATAGTTTGCTTTAATGCCAACTTTTACAACATAAATAACATCTCATCGATCAATTTTAAGCTTCGAAATCAGAAATTCGATACTTTGAACGAAGACCTACTAGAGTACTAGACTAAATAAACCCCACAGTTTGCTAACACAGATTGCAGGAACTTTAAATTATCTCAAGCCCTCCAGTCCAGTCCCCTATTTTCTCCTGTTAGGCAAATGCCCCCGTCTTAATCCTTATTTTCTGTCTGGGTTAAATACGGGCAAGCATAGCTTACCGGTGCCGCCACATACAATTTCTTTTACTCCATTCAGTCTGGCACAAAGAGGAGCCAATCCGCTCGTTAGTCTAGCCCGTCTGTTCCCCCCGCCAGATACAAAAACATACCTGTTTACATCAGTACACATTTACGTAATGCAAGCGAAATACGTAAGAAACATCACAATATCAGACTATGCTATCATTTGTTGTTATAATAACTTCTGGCTATGAAATGGCGTAGGAACATGATGTGCAGAAATATGTTTTGCTATTCCCAACACTTGACATTGGTTGAAACTACTTAAATGTTTAGAGAAGCTCATGGATACACTTGACGAAACTATGTATAATTACAGAACCGATATTTGATTGCGTGGCTTTGATTAGCAAGAACCCAAGAAGTTTCAAAGACAATGTTCTAAAGTTCCAACATATCCCAATAAGGGACCTAAGGAGCCAAACCCATGAATAGTCCCTGACGTGGGATCAAATTGTTCCCGTAACATTCCACAACTTCGATTAACTTCCCATAATTGTTATTTGTTCCATCTTTTCTCATACTTTGAGACGAATTCCTGCGTTATTATTCTATTGTGGCATTTCGGACCAATTGGAATACCTTTTCTAATCTAATTTCAGCTTCCGACGGACTCGTATGAGGCCATTGTGTATTTATGGCGGACTTCTTTCTGTCCTAAGCTTCGGGATTGGAGCATAAAACGAGCTTAGCCTCAAACCGTTATCTTCTTACTTAAACTCCAGTCGACCACTTTGTTTTTCCTCTTTTTGTTTCAGAAAATTGTGTTTTATTTTTTTATTTCTTTCTCTGTTATCCTGAAAAACAACCTTGAGGTGTCGCTTTTTGGAATAGGAAATTTCTTGTTTCCTTCGGAGAATTCGTTTGTTCTACGTATACGAGTAGCTTTGGTTTGACGTGACAACCAGCTTTGTCAATCAACTCGCCTGGGTACGGAATTGCATCTCTATGAACGTGATTTATTCCCCGCGTGTCGAGTAGGTCGGAAGCGTCGAATAAACGGTACATACTATCATCCGCGTCGGCAGACAGTTTTGTACGAGTCGTCCGATAGAATTAATTTGTATTTGATGAAACCTTGTCAACAGATGGTGAGTTTTCAGAATGACAGTCAAATAATGATGTGCTACAAAACTTTTTGGAAGTAGGATTCGGAAGTTCACACTCGCTAATACTTGTCATTAAATAATAACATATCATTTGTAATCGTACGGCCTTTTAAAAAGATATAAATCATGTCATCATATCAGTTGATGCTAATAACCGACCTACTAATGACGATGAAATCCATGCATAAACTTCATTGGTTTTTAAAATAAACAATAATTTAAACTTCCGTAACGTAAATGCTACAATGTATTATTATTACCTACGTGGTTTTGTGCAATCCCAAATCACTCGTTTGTGTTTTACTATGAGATTTGTTTCCTGATGTAGAAGACGTAAATATTTCAGGATAATTGTTTCACAGAAGACACTTTTAAACCCATCGCTACGTGTGCATAAGTGTGTAAAAATAAACTAACTATGTATAGTCAAATATTCATTAGAACTGTCCCGGATTGAGTGAGCCAAGTGCGTCACAACACTCGCGACGAGATTTTGATTTTTTCTGTAATCTGTTTGTAGTTAAATGTATATATTTTTATTAAAAGGACAGCTGTGACGCTGTTTCCAATTGTAGAATACTTAAAATCATTGTATTTTCCGAATATCTTATGTAAAGTTTCATAAAATCTGCACACAGTCAACGACCTACAGTGACTGATTTGTCCTCTTTAATATGCTAACTACTACTTAATTATAGGTAGGTAATGTCGCATTGTGATTATGTTTTTATTAATCATCAACTAGCACAATAGGTATGTAAGATATTATTATTCCTATTCATAAACGCCATTTATTTTCTACGAGTATAATACTATGATCTACTATCATGCAATTCATCGAAATTCCAAATTTAAATCCCACGTCTGCAGCGGAAAAAGTTTTTTACGACGCAAAACTCCTTTCTCATTGGTGTTTATGGGTCATATACCTACAGGATACGTTCGTTCGTCACGTCCTCCATTGCTTGATTGTGTGGGGGGACGGCGACTATTTTTGTCAGACTACAGCTAATGACGGCAAATTGCCCCCTGCGTCTACCAGAATAAACGAACTGAAATAAACATTGCGTGTGACCACACGAGGTAGTAGACAGTTCATTTATAGTTAAAATTATCTTTATTTAATCTAAATCGAGTAATCTAGAAATAGCTGCTGAAACTGTTGATCTAAATGTTTTTTTGTTTTAGTCGGAACATGTCAATTATTTTTCGCATCCCACATGTGAGGCTATTTGAAGTATACAGAGATTAACGTTTTTAACTTACCTTTCATCAAAAAAAAACTTCAAAGAATATAAAAATAACCTTGTAACAAGTAAAAACCCGATAATAATAGAAAATATTCAAATTCCGCCGCTGCAACACGTAATATCGCCCAACATGTACAAATCCATCATAATAGAAAACCGTAACTTTGTCCACGGCCAGTGGATCGGAAACCACGGTTAATTGACGCAGCCGAACCGGAACTACCGTTAAGTTCCCGCCATTATTCTCTTGTCATGTTACCATCATGGCCGCCAATTGATTTTTTATAAAAGGAACGCTGGAATCTGGACATTGCAGTGGCAACTTTTATTTTCTCTTTACAACTAGTTAACAAAGTTACTGATTCAGCTATGTTTCGCATGTAAAACATTGAGTAAAGACACTTCAAACATTTTAAGAACGTTTTCAAAACCGGCATGTTAAATTGTCAATACAATCAACCATTCTCTCATGAAGTAACAAATTATGAAGATTATTAATATTATTATATACTTAACCCCAAGGAATGTCTATGTTAAACATGTGAATAAATAGAAGATTATGTTACAGAACAGTTTAACCAGTAATGGAAAGTTTTAGTACAAAATTAATTCGCCTCGTTCCAACGTCGTGTCACAAGCCAAATAACAAAGCCAAAGACCCCCAGATGCCAACAAAAAAGGGAAACAACATCCCCATTTGCTCCCCAAATCCTTTTTGTCGTGTCAACAGTAAATCACAATTTATTGTGTGTGTATATTTAGGTTAGGGACGTGCTACCAGATATTAGGACAGCTTTACGTCTTCAAAAGGTCGCCATGGAAAATTTGGCCGATTTTCACAAATCAACTGCGACAAAAATTTAAAATAGCGAGTTTCAGTCAATGGCAGTAAGTCCAACGACTATTGTAGGTACATGAAATTAGAAATAAATAATTTTCAGAGGACCAGACACATCATTCAAAACGTTTTAAATATTTATTTATTCGTTTATTTTAGAATATGAGTCGAATTTTAATCTGACGGACGGAAGTGACGACCAGTGGGTATAACATAATTTAGCGTCCTACACGAGTATTGTTCTCCAAATTGGTAGGGAGCGAAGTCACCTATATGTACCAAGGCTACAACCTAATGTTGCTACAGACGACAAAGAATGCATAAACGGAACAATTAATTATGTCTGTGCGTCCCGTTGCTGACGTACACTGTGTCTGTGGTTTTTATATTATTTCTTCTAGCAACACTCGCGACCACACCTTAAATCCAAGTTTCAATGGCGTTCTGTGATTGGTTAATTGAGTTGTCGGTAGATCAATATTGGTTTGATAAGGACAGCTGTTCAATTTCCAACGAACAAAATTAACTTTATCGTCGGTACAATCATTCAGTACCAAATTCATATATTTTTTTCATGAACTCATCAAAAACACACAAATTTAGGCACGAATAGCTTCAACAGTGGCATAAAAATGAGCAATAACATAACTTAAATGCTTCCTATAACATGTTGAACTATTGTATGCAAAACAGTCATTCAATGATATCAAATTATTAGCGTCTGCATCCATTTAGAAAGTAAGAATTAATCTTTATGATAATGAGGAACCTTATGGTTAGCCTAGACAATGCATACTTCCATAATTTTTATATGGAACTGGTTATAATGGATATTAATTGATTAGTTAAATACTTATCTGCTTCCAAACCTTGAATGAAACTATTCCTCCTTTTAATAACACCCGATATGGACGGTATAAATTACACTACCATTGCGGTAGATAGAATACCAAAAAAATAGAAATAGAAATTTCAACTCCAATTAACTGTAATCAACGCATGTTACACGTTATATCACAGGTAATTGAGCGTCGCTTTGTTTTGAAATTTACAAAAATAGTCTGTATTTGTATGTATAATTGAGGACCACGATGAGTTACGTTTGGAGATTATTATGATGATGCCTATGACATCAACAGTGAAAATTATACATATTCAAATGAAATAAGTGTTGAAAATATGAGAGAAATATCAATTTAGAACTCTATCTATTCAAAACTTAAAAACTCAACTGCTCAAGCTCGACTGTTGCGTGGAAATCTAATGTTCCGACATTAGATTTTCACGCAACAGTCAATCAATAAAACACGTTTGATGACGGCCCCTTCAAAAGCATACATAAACGAACCGAAATTATCGTTTGCACTCGACAGAATGACTTCAGTAAATATCAATTCCTTGGAAAATGGTACTAAACTTTAAACAGTGACACACACAGACCGTTATATTGGCCAATAGTCGTATAACACGAGTTACATTACACGGCACGGGTTCAGTGCCAAACTCGCTTCACGATAATAGAACTCTCCACGTTGAGGGCCACGTGTCTCCAGACTTATTAATGGAGCAGTTTTTATGCTAAAAGTGTATGATTTATCACCTGTTGGTGGCGTTCAGATGTTTCTAGCTGTAAAAGAGAACAGGAAAAAATACAGCTAAATGTTTTCATTACTAGTGGAAATATTGGAAATGGAACGAAATTTAAAACTATAGCGATAAACCTAAGACTTACTACTGTCCACGTAAGCAGCACGCTTTAGTAATTTTACACATGCTTGAAGCTTGCATCTTACGTTAAAACAAATGAAGCTGTGTCCACGCTGTGTGTGTTATAGGATTACACAGTATAGGAAGAGAAACAATTGAATCATTCACTCGGAGCAAAACAAAACAAGCGCAAGGTAACAACCAATGACACATTAGATGATCCACCTTGCTAACAATGTCCAAACAACATATTTATCAAGCCTGCATTAACACTCGTGAGAGCAATTTCTAAAACGTTAATTTTCATATGTAATTTAAAGACGGAAAAGGTACTTAAAACACCATTACTGAGAACGATGATAATAGTGTTTATGATACTAGTTGTCTTCGCAGCAAGTATAATATTCTCAGAAGATAACTTTACTAATTTTAGATCTAAGAATGAGTGGGAACGGTTGTTTATTAGTAAACTAAATTTTACAGTATTTATTAGAGGCCTACGTAGGTTGGATTTATAAGATTTATTTAGCTCTTAAATATTACACGGCGATCAATCAAACAAAATATAAACTAAAAGGTTGTTAACATGACACCCAAGTTTTCATAGACGTAAATCGTCAAATGTGTTTGAATATTCATATTTTAGCAATGCTCTTGTATGTAGATTTAATTTTTACCACCTTGAGACTCATCTCAGACATTTCATTTCAAAATATTTGCTCAAATCTGGCAGAGAATTTTCTGCAAAGTCGAATGATTAATGTTTTCATGTTGGTAACCTCAAAACTTAATGTTTCGGGCGCCGAGGTTAGGCCCGAGCTAAACTGCGCTCATTTCTCAACATAAATAATCTGACACCATCCATGGATTAGGTGTTTTGGGCAAGGAGAAACTAATTTTGGTGAAAATTATTACGCAGACTGCATCAATTAAAATGAAACCAGTTTGCCAACGTAATTTTGTTTACATAATTTTTATAGTTGTCCAATAAATCAGAATCTCATTTCAATAGGAAAGATTTATTGAGGTATAATGCAAAAGACAGTAAGACTCTACGAATAATTAGAAAGAACTTCTAATGTTACTTATAATGTCTAACACATATTAATGTTTAACAACCGCTAGATTCTTAAACATCATTCTAAAATCTGGCTTTATTCTGACAAAAGGTAGTATAAATATATAGTTAGTCAGTTAGTAGACAATTTGCGAAGGTGTTGCTGATGACATGACTTGCGCTGTAAAGCGCCCCAGCTCTTGCTCATTAGACGTTCAGATCCCTGGCTGCTTTCTGTGTTTCAACTTTAATGATTTTCACAAGTTTTTTTTTATTAACGTCTTCATCGCATCTGGCCATGGTTTACGATTCGCTCAGCCTCGTAAAAACGGAACGGTGATTAGCGGTTTAACTGTTTTCGTCGTTTTTAAAATACCGTTAGTTCTTTTTGTTTTAACGTTTTATGTCATTCAAATAGCATTGAACTGTGTAATCTCCGGATATTTTATACATTAAATAATTACATAATGCAGGAAAATTGTTTTGAAGCTACCGTTTATATTAGTGGAAAAATCCAATATAAGAAAAAACTTTCGCGAAGTTCACACTGAAATTGTAAGATTCTTAGTTTAATGACGTGGTTATCTACATCATTTTCCTTATCACTAATATCTCAGTTAGTGATTATATTTTCGTACAAAATTATTCATAGTCAAAAGTTCAACCTTTCCTCTCATACACATATTACTTATGAGCCTCCCACTCGTATTGATATTCCACCAATTCGTTAAACTCGCACTAGCTGGCATTTATTCAGCACGTAAATTGTTTTCACAGTAATGAAAAGCTCTCTCAGGAAAGCTTACATGCGTAAAGCAATATGGCGACTGCTAAAACAAAGCAGAACAGAAACTATAATGAGTAATGAAAGTGGCAATTATCACGAGACGGTAACGAAAATAGCCTGGTCCCTGGTCTACGTTGAACCTTCAAGGTTGAGACAAGATTACATTCGATACTTCCAACAGCGCCAACAAAATATTTGCTTTTGCTAAATAATAATTAGAGGCGGCGAAATGTTTTGTCTCTATTATTTTCGCTGGTTAAATAGAACAAGTAAATAACGGGGAACACGTTTATGTTGATGATTAATTATGCCGGTTTAAATTGTTCAGATTTAAAATGTGAGTGTTTGAATGAAAATAATTAGGTTTTCTGCAACAATTTGGTACTCAAAAACCTTTTCATTAAAAACAGATAGCAAAAGCACTTATAAATTACTTTTCGTTCACGTTGTTTTGTTTTTTTTTTACCGTTTGTTTTGGTCATGCATTGATAGACAGACGGGCACTAGAGCACTCATTTTTAAAAACCGAACGTCATTTTAATGTTTTTTTTTTATTTGTTGACAGGACTACTTCACCTCCCGGGGAGCCCTTAGTGCGGGCCCCGGTGGGCAAGCCAAGATGTCCGCCAGCCATATCGCGTCTCCGCGTGGAGAAGGTGGAAGGTGGCCTGGCGGTTGCTGGCGTCGTGGTCGCAGCCAACTGCCAGATAGTACTGCCTATATTTGGATTCCTGTTTATGCTCGTTGGATGTGTGTTAACTGGTAAGTGTATTAATGTTTTTCAATATCCAGGCGGTCAATCAGGTGATAGTCACTAGCACCAATGGATCTGCAATATATAACACAGTCGTTTCTGAGACCATTCTGAAATGTTTACTTATACCCATTTCCACCAGCACCTAAAGAAACGCGTATAAACGCAACGGTTTTGTGGTGCAGTTAAAGATAGAGCAGCTCTCATTCGTGGCATATGTAGATGTTACAAACATCGATCCATCCATATACACATCTGTCGTTTAAATTCGCTTGACTCTTTTTTTCCTCCTAGCCAGACAGAATAGACAGATTTGCCAAAAATAGAGCTGAAGTTCCAGCGAAAAGCTAAAACTGAAATGAAACTTAAATAACTGGTTCACATCAAAACGAAAAGTAAGCAATCATTCTTCTATGTTGATCTGTTTATTATCGTTTAATACATAATATTTTAGACAATAATTCATAATGAATCTGAACTTGAAAAACCAATAAAGCAATGCAGCTCGATCACCAATTTAATACAAGGAAACTGCTTCATATTTTTTACCCCAAAAACAAAAATCTTTCCAACCCAATATTATAAATTTTCCGATTTCCGTCTCTTCAGGGTCGTAGCCACTAGCCAGATCAAAAAAAAAAAACTTTTATTTGATTTCATAACGACATTGGAAACTGCATCATCGCCTACGCTTATTTGACCCATCAGACTGCAGCTACAGTATCTAACGAACTAGAAAACGTGTCTAAACCGAAAATAGATGTCCATAATGTACCTACTCCCACGCCCATCCCAACTCGGTTTTATATAGAAGTACGTACCTAGCTATACCTATAATGAATCCTCCATTCTATATAAAAGCCATAGAACATTATTGATATAACTTCCCAGTATTTCAGCACTTTTCCGAAATTTTTCGCAACGTAATTGCGTCGAATCCCGACAAATATGACGTGTTTGACACCACTACGGTGTCAGAATGTTATGATACGAACATAAACACTATCGCTTCCCGTATATTTTTCACGTTAGCTGGCATCCTCGCGGATATGACAGAGTACAACATTTATTTCTCAGGAACTAAGTAACATAATGTTAGCTTTTATCTTTGTCAGACTTCGCACTCTCAAAATTAGCTATAATATCATGGTACATAACAACACGTAACCGCCATCGTCACTAAAACAGCCTACGGGCGACTCTTTTCGCTTCGTAGTGACGAAAGACGAAAATATCAATTATGACGTGTTGGTAGAGTATATTCTCTAGATTATTGCGTTCAGAAACCGTAGATTTTAAACTAATTTAGTGCTACGATGCCTAGGCCCCTATATCTCTATCTCTTTCTTAGCGTATCGATGGCAACAAGTTCAAATATATGTTTGGCCCAAAATTCAGGCTATTGATGCAGACATACTTTCATTAAGTCATCCATAGTATTGATGTGGATTTCTACGAGTAAACTGCGTACGGTTTAATTAACTAATTAGTATAGTACTTTATTTAGTTAAATGGCACATAATGTAACATGGCTATTCTATTACAGCGGCATCGTATCGCGGTTGTGGTGAGAATGAAGAGCCTGACCACTACGCAGCCCGCATCGCTTTCACAGGCAACTCACGGGTGCTCGGCCCAGTGTGCATCGTTGCTGGAGCTCTTATGACTATTGCTGGTATGTATTAGCTTTAAAAGGCAATTTTTTAAATTATTAGCTAAATGTTAAGGTTTTTTTCAGTTGCAAAAGTTTTCAAACTCAGAATTTACTATTTGCCAGCAAATAATGTTATATTGTGTGTGTCATATAAAGTATATCTCTTTAACGAGTACCTCGTGGCTAAATAATAACAGCCGCACGGGCCGATCTTCAAGTTTATGGGTGACCAAGTGTATGTGTTTATGGGTGGTGATACATACCGAATTCCTCCGTGCCTCGGAAAGTACGGTAAGCCGTTGGTCCCGGCTGTCAATTGAAGATCTTTGACAGTCGTTACAGGTTAACGCAACGCACACAAAAAGTGTGATCGATCAGTTATAAAAGCACACATTGACTATTGAAAAATATCGATAGTATAAAAAAAAATGTTTGAGGTGGCGCAGGAGAATCTGGAACGAATGGGCATTTGCCTAAAAAATTAAATATTAGTCAAAAAATAATTGAATTTATATTGAATTCATGCAAGCCTAGTACTTTTATATGATAAGCGGGTTGTGTAAAAAAAAAATCGATGTGGTCTCAAGCTTTTTTAAACTATTGTTATTTTTCAATAGTCAATATGTACCTCTTTAACTGTAATCACACTTTTTGTGTGCGCTGGATGAACTACCTCTTAATCGAATAGTTGGTCGGAAGGGACTCAATAAAACATTATTTCTATAAAAATAATAAACTACACAACTAGTTGTGCGGTGGGGAGGAGCATCAGCGTTCTTCAGCGTTCGCCAAATGTAAGGAATCATACAAGAGCAAAAAAAATATGTGTGTGTGTGTATTCTCCTATTAAAAATAAAAAGATGTACATATGTGTAACAATAAAAGAATCTCGGGCGCCGTGGAGACGCACACTACATTTAAAAAATACTTGCCAGATAGAACGCTTCGAAGAGTCAGACCTTTAATCTGCCGGGGGTGACTAAACTAGAAACAATGGAAATACCTTTGTTAATACCTTGTTTATTTTGTCAGTAGCTTCCTTATTTTACTTTAAATATTAAATTACTACACTCATATTAATGTTTTATCATTTATTATTAATTTGAGGTTATTATTGCATCTTTTTGTAAAGAAAGTAAATTAAGTTCTGGCCAGATGTCTGGCCTTTGTAAAAAAATGATCCTTAGTTCAATAGCGTTCCTGATGACACAACTAGTTGTGCCGTACAGTTGGTCCGTGGGGAAGCAGTCAAGGGTGCTTAGACTGCCTATCATAATGACTTCGATTAGAGTGACTCGCGAGAACGAGGGATCGTTAAGCGCTAATCAATCATGTGGCTTGTGGCCCTGCTCAATGTATTTATGGCCAGACTACGAAGGTAGCCTCTTTTGCAAGGCCATTTTGTTCAGTGCATTCATCTTATTCAAGGTCAAGATAAATTAGTTAGCGAAACTTCGCTGACGTGATGGGTTGAGAATTTATAAAGTGCCCTTCGTGGACTAGGTTAGGTGCCATCCGCGTAGGTGCCATTCGGACGGGTACTCTAGGCAGACTGGTACCTTAAGATATCTATATAAACCACCAACAAAAAAAAATCTTGATTATTTTTTGGGGTCTATGGCCTATGGCCGCATAAATCGAAAATTTTTATTTTTTTTATTTTACTTTTCAGATACATATTATGCGACAGGTATTTTTATTTTACCATGTTTAGGTATCGATCAATGCCCATCAAATCTGAAAAATTTCGCTAGCTAATGTAACTTGAACTAGTACAACTCCAGCATCTTCACGAGCGTGTCCGTCAAATAAGGACCAACGAGAGTGAAACCAAATTAGAGATTCGTGCAGGAAACACTCACAGCGTGACTTGTAAGAGTTAATTAACGGAAGCCAGTGATTATGGCAATCATGGGCGACAGAGTTCTCTTGATTATACACTACTGGCATGGTTAGACGTGACGTCATAGGTACGTGATGTCAGACCGTTTCAGATAGGCAGAGTAATTACCTGAAAATGTTACTGATTGTGCTTGCGTCACGGATAATTCATTTAATTACTAATGGGTAATAGCCGGAACTAAATAACCACACATGAAATGGTAGAATCAACGCAGACAAATAATCAAAAACATAGCATAACACCTTTATTTTCCGAAGGAATAGGCAGGATGGATATACGGGGTGGAAGGGACACCGACGCGAAAACGGAAACCACATACTCAGTACATCATTCTGAACTCACATAGAAATTATTTATCGGTCATTTTATAAAAAATCTGCTGTTTCCTACAAAAGTGCAAACTTACACGGACAAAATGTATGGAACAGCTTTTTTTTTAATTCGTGTCTCGTAGCTCACGCTTATACGAGCTCATAAGCGCGTCAACGCTCGCACAAGTCACGCAACAAAAGGCGCGAGAATACGCGTGTACACGCGCTTCCAAAAACGAGCTTATTACGCGCAAAATTACGAGCGTTATTCCTCTGTTACCGTCGCACAACTGTCAAACTACAAGTGCAAGAAAACGTACTAAGTAACGTTTTAAGATCTCTGTCCCAGTCATTAGCACAGTAACCTTTATTTTTTAACCAAGGACCGCGGCTATAAAAGCCAAAGTGCTCTCAAAGACGAGGTCACAATGAACGTAAAGGGTGACACGTCAGATATTGATCGCATTTAGCCCTGTTTGAACTTAGACGATAATTAGCATTCGTTAGAGATTCACAAACACATTATTATAATTAAACCAATGCTTATCATGTGTAAATGTTCTAAAGCCATGTACTAACATTCCGTCATTGTTTACTGTACATTTGTAATTAGCTTGTTCGAGCATGATCTGAATGCTTTAGTAGGATTGGGGCCCGGATTTGCCTCATGAGCTTAGATGAATGAAACTTGATGGTAATGTGTCTTTCCTTCTTCTATCGTATCGGCGCTGTTCGAGGCACTTATAAGAGAAGAATATATTATGTGCACAGTGAACAGTGTGTGTGCACAGTGTTGATGAAAATAGGTTCGCCCCATAATTACTGGCGAAATGTGGATGATATTTGGTAGGGCTCTACTAAAGCCTTCGGAGAAAAACAGGCGTGATATTGTTGTGTTATGCATATGCACAATTATTCTTTGTTTTTGCGAGTCTAGCTGTATTGGGTCTACTTAACTAGATCATACCGCTACTTCTAAAGGATCTTTGCTGTCAAAAATGGCCTCGATAACTAACAGTAACAGTAGCAGTAGGCATACTACAGCTGAAAAAACCTCTCCTAAAGAAATCCAACACCAGTACATAAAACAAACCTCATTTGACCTCCCTACGTTTTGATGCTATAATACTCACTAATACTACTCGCTAAATAAAAGGAATGTATTGTCTATTCCAGGTATCGTGCTATGCATGCTAATGCGGGCAGCCCAACGCCGGCAACGAAGACTGGCGTTCCACTGTCCCATTCACGGAGACTTCTACCCACTTAGTCCCCAGAATAGCAGAAAATATTCTCGTAAGTACTTAAGCTAGCTTTGAATATGCGATACCTTATTAGAATATCGTTTGTTTTAGAATTTAGCAACTATTTTGAGAAAAAACTTTAATGCTTCTGAATATTAATTGTTTGTAATGGAGATACTTATGGATTCGTTCGTAGCCGTTGAGAGCCTCGGATCAATAATTTATCCAATGTTGAGGGCAACTTAATTTACTTGACAACTAACTGGCCAACCCAGAAAGCAAGAACACCATGAACAAAAAATGATCCCAGAGAACCTGTCTAAAATTAGAATGTTGCGATGATTTCTGTTTGTTGCACCACTTCTTTCCTCTTAAAGCACTAGGCAGTAGTGAAGGCCAGACAGATTCTTAGCCTCATTTAAGGTATTAGTATTAGTGTATGCTAAGGATTAGTGATGGGTGTTGCAGGCACTCCTTCAGGTTTGTGGCGCTGGATGCGCAGCTGGTTGGGGATGGTAGAGGAAGGCGAGGCGGCGCGCTGTCCTCGCTCCACAGAACCCGCCTCGCCGGCACGCGCCGACGCTCCGTGTCCCCCACCTTTACCTTTCTTGGTGCCATCGGATTCTGTCGTGTAAGTAACCCTATTTACTTTTTGCACCTCTTTATCATATCATATCATCATTCACTGTACATACATACGCCTTGCACAATCACTAAGCATGTTACTTGACCACCTTCTCACGGTCATCATCATTCAATGTTTTTACACACGCCCCCCACTCGCATATCCAGCAATCATGTGCTTCCCGTATTCGGATTTCGTCAACCTTATTTGGCCCACATATAGTAAGGTGACCAAGATGGACCTACTACCCATGTCTCTGAAGAAGAGTATAGACCGACTTTTCTACCACCGCTGATGCTGCGAGGCCGCCGCCAATTGCTAGTTTGAAGTTTTCATCATAACGTAGACGTTTATATTTTACGTGATAATCTTACTTTTTCGTGTGGTTAGTGCCTAACCTGGTTTTAGAGTTTTTATTCCGCTAATAATGGGCCTCTGACTTGGCTTTACAGTCCATGCCGTCGAGGAATATCTCTCTCGTATGCTGGCTTGGTTTCCTCACGACGTTTTCCTTCACCGAAGCAATTGATAGAATGGAATAGAATATACTTTATTGTATACCAAAATTGAAGCACAACTGTTTTACAATATTGGGAAATAATTAAATATTGTGATTATTATACGGGATAGAAGGCACACCGTACCGAAAACCGAAACCACGTACTCAGTACATCATTCTGAACCCCCCCCCCCCCCACATAGTACTTTTTCGTCGGTAATTAAAAAAAAACAGCTGTTTCCTACAAAAGTGCAATACCTACAGGGTCAAAATGTATGGGACAACTGTGTTTTTTTTCTTTTTAAATTACCCATGAAAAATATGGAATTTTTTCATCGGTAATTTGGGGGTTAAAGATAAAGATAAAGATATATTTATTTTGTAAAAACATGAGTAGTATGTATACAGGTCTTATAAGTAAATTAGATGTAGCTACATGTTTTGCCATTTAGGAGTGGCGTACAATTTTTTTTTTTTGGCCTTATGCCATATGATGAACTTAATTAGTATAAAATTTAAAAAGTTGAGGTACAGAATGATGTACGTGGTTTCCGTTTTCGGTACGGTGTCCCTTCCACCCTGTATAATACATGAATCAGATAAATCAGAGGTGTCTTAGGTTCGAACTCGAAACCTATGACTTGGCAGTCCGACGGTCACAACGCTAGGCAATCACTTAGCCTTATTGTGTACGTAGCAAGTGCTTCTGCTGTTTTTGAAGTAGTTGATACAAGCGCTTTAAGTTACTTCCTTGAACCATACCGTTACTATATCGATTTCTAATAAAAGCTCTCCATCATTACAGAGGCATGGCGTCAGTGCTTGGAGCTCCTCTCAGTCCTGAACAGACGTTCGGCTCCATCAAGTCCCTCGCGATATCGCGGGAGGTCGCCAGCTTCCCTCTATCGCGCTCGCCGACACCGCCACCATTGAGGTAAATATTTTGTATCCACTATTAAGTTTACCATTACGTACATGTGTCTAAATCAGGATTTAGCGAAATCGCATTTCAGTTTTTGAGCTTTTTCTCGGGTTTGGCCCAATTCAGAACGAAGGATTGTACTTAAAGTTGTGCAAATGTGGGTGCAACGTGGTATAAAACACCCCTAACGGTATTATGTTACCAAATCCAAAATATCTCTAACATATTTTTTTCCTATTTACAGTTGTCCACCATTCAAAGAGGAGCCGAAATGTCTGGAAGACATACCGAACGCAGTGATCATACGTCCAGACTTCGACTGCGGCTCACCGACGTGCAACTACCGCGTCGTCGAGTGCAAGCTCACCACCACGGAGGAGGTCCGCCCTGCCGCGCACCACACTAGTGTACATAGCGCCGACAAACAGATGAGACCCAACACAGTCTCTATAACGATACCCGACGAGGGGAAGGGTTAACGACACGTTTTAGATTAGACAATTTTTTAATTAATATTGTTCAAAGTGGAAAGTTCGGAATATTTGGCGTAAGGTTGGCGACGACCAAATTGGGCGTATGTGTGTGTAATACTAGTTTTATGCTCACTGTTGTTAGTCGTGAGCCCTCGGACAGCCACGATACGCCTAGTGTGGCCGCACCCTGATAAAAAACGATGTACATGTAAATTATTTTATTTTAAGGACCACAATATTATTGTTTTTTAACTTTCGTCTGCTCAAACGATCACGATTTGTCTTCCGCTACTGCTCACTTGATTGGACTCCTCGAAATTGATCACAGTCATTCTTGATTGACACAAAAACTTGCTGCATTTACGTTTGTGCAGAATTTTCATTTATTACCTGTTACAACACAAATAGGGTGTGATGGTCAACTCTGGGTCGTGTATGTACCGTCTACAAAGGACCATGTTTTCCCAAATATTCAGTCAAATGTAAGACTACGAGTTGGATGTTTTACCCTAGTTTATAAATATCACAATCTATCTATATTAGCAATATATTGCGCCAAATATCTTACATAAGTGTAAAGAGAGATTGGATTAAGAATTTCTATGTCAAATGTTTAAAAATGGTGAAGTGTTTAACCTTTTGAACGCTAGAGTATAAAGGCACGCGCATGCCCTCAACGCCAAGCCACATTTCACCGCATACAAAAAAAAACCTACAATAAAAAAAGAATGCGTATTCCAAAACATTATCAATAAACTATATTATTAAAGACACACGACAAGAGCTTAAATATTTAGGGTATACAAGAAATAAAAACACAAAAGAAATGATTTAATTGTTAATTTCGTGTTATAGTGCATCGCATTTTTTGTCACACATTTGTGTCGTTGGCGTACGGGGCACGCGGTTGCTTGTCACGTATATGAGACCATGGCGTTCAAAAGGTTAAATGTTATTTTATTTTTTGCTTCCATTTATTTTGAACTGAGCAGAGCATTTCGTTCATTTTACATTATGCATGTTAGGTTTAATTAGCCTTATTTATGTGACACTGAGAATTGTCGGAAGGAAACACAAAGGGAATCATCGATGAGTCAACTACCTACCTATTTATTTATTGAATCAGTATATAGTATATGTAGTGTCTTTGTGATCAGGACAAAATATACTCCGATAGCCAATGTCTTACGTGCTTAATCAATTCCATTGTATTTCAATAAGCATTTATGTGGAAAAAATACAACTAGGTACCTAATTTATCTTCTTGCGGTCCAAGTTCTAAAGTATCACGTAAATAAGGCAGTCTAATGATTATCCCAATGCTCATTGTGTCGGCATTCTAGTCGTATCGTTCTATCCTATATTTTGTTGGTGTAATTAATATACCTTACTCATATATATGTACGCGGTAGAAGAAATGTATTGGCTCAGTAGGATTACGGTTCCTTATAATAAATAATATTTGTAGGAAATTGTCCATTACATTCATTTACACGTAACATTAGTGTAAGCATATTATGTAAGAGTACATACAAAACACGTGCCCTAGATAATAGTTCCGATTGTGATATTTTTTTTATTTTTTCATTCTTTTGACTAGTATGCAATCGCAACTGTGTTGCCACCTCAGAAAACAAAAGAAACGAATGCAAAGAAGGAAGAGTTTTCTAATGTTTGCTGCGGTTATCATGATCAATATATTTGGAATTATTTTGTACATAAAGTTTACTCTTACCACTTTATTTTGTTGAATCATAAATCATTGTTTTGGTGTATGAGCCAAAAGGAAGATGCCAAAATAAAGTTCGTCGCGTCCATGTGTCTCGTATGATCGTTTGTTTTCACATTAAATTAATTAATTGTGCTCAGAAAAGACAATTGTATAGGAAACAAGGATGTAGGTAAAACGTAGTACACGTATAATTTAGTAACTATTGGTACGTAGGTACTTTATCAAGTTATAAGTGTGTGATGAGGCATTTATTGGCCAACAAGTTATTCGAAATTATATGGAATGTAATTTTTTTATAATCCGTAGGTAAGTGCCACGCCTAAATAATCTATTATAATATTGTATTGTATACTTAAAATAAGCTTATTTAATATTGTTAAAAATGTAAGGATGGAAAAGTGAAAATACAAACTTGAGTTAAAATCGAAGCCTTTTCTTTGAATTTTATTAAGGTACTTAATTTCCCTCAAACCCCTTTGAATAAATAATATCCTATGAATAAAAGTGTTTTTTCATTGAATTTTTCCTTAAATCCTAGAATTACTTTAGTAGTATCCACCAAGTGCGATATACCAATGAAATAGGTAAGTATACCTACCAAGTCCAAGTCATTGAAAATAATTAAAGAAACTTAACACCTACGTGACTGTGTTGAACAAGCTGCACCTCAATGCTGTGCTATTACAAAAGGACATAAAAAAAAACAATCCTTTGGATTTCTGGAATAAAAGCCCAATACAATGCGCCCTCGCTGGATAACACGTAAGGGTTATTTATGACAATAGATACACTTGCCGTAAATAGGGTATGTACAGGTATCTACTATCTAAGTCCCCCAACCTCCAAACAAGCACCTTGTTACCTGTCCCCAATTCCTAACTTGTAAATCTACTTGGGATTCGGAAACAGGTGGAGACTTCAACAATTAACAAAGGTACACACACATTATATTTATTAACACAGGTTTTTGTATTTACTTTATAAACGTTAGTTTATAAGGTATACATATATCTATGGGCCATAGTAGCCTGAAATAAATGATGTTATGTTAATAATATTATAGATCAAATTAAAATCAACCGGAAATCGGTTCCTCTTGATTTTAGCGGCACCTATCTACACAGTGCGGTTACCGCGTGAAAGTTACTGAGCAAAAATTGTACAGTTAGAGCAGTAATAACAGACAGTCAGGCACAATCTATTACCTCGACCTATGAATTGAGTAGGACTCTGCTTCATCATTGCGGATGCCTGGAGGCGTGAAGATATATAGTTTGACATAAAAATCCGGACGGAAACGCCCAAACGTGTAGATGTTGCCATATTAAAGATTTTATTGATTCATTATATTTTCGTTATCAAAGATACTGTAATCGTGGCATTTAGCAAATCATTGATTTATTCATACATAATTAGAATTGCGAGTTATCATAAGTGCTCATAAGGTTCATTGGTTTGGAACAGGAAAGATAAGATCGGCAAAGTATATAAAACTAGAAAACGGCAGTTTACTTGTTACTTTCACGGACGAAACGCAGCCCTGGTACCCTACAAAACTAACCAAATACAAAAAGAAGTATAAAATAAATTGCAAAAATCATTTTTCGTACTGGCATGTTTTGTTTTCTTTGTACGCAAGTCGAGCAGCGCCAGCGAGCTGAAATGTCGGCCATCTTGAATCTCATTTCATAATGGCATGTGTCTTTCCAAATATCAAGTGATAGCAAATATAGCAATCGGGGAAATAGTTAAAACTTACCATAAAAAATTGCATATTTATAAACTAAAAATTGATAATACCAACTGGTTTTAAACACTTCAAAAAATTAAAAAGATCACCAATAAACAAATCAGCTGTTATCCGTCAATCGATGTCAACAAAATTACATAATTTTGTTTAGAAAAACAGTGCAGCCTCCGTTTTTTTAGTGTCATTTTGAAATTATCAAACATGAAGATTGAATTTATGTTTCAATGGGCAAATTGATAAAGTAATGTGTAACCAGCGGCTTATAAGTTTGTCGACTGTGTTTTTTTGTATAATGTAGTCCGCTGAAATATTTTAGTTATGGATCACAACAATATTATTGAGTGCGGTGGATTTTATTTTATACACAATTTTGACTCCGGAAATCTCGGACATGTAGAACGAGTACCCACGGAGCTAATAGGTAAGCTCATTCTTTTTTTGATAACACAAAATCGTGAAGTCCAAAGACCTGCAATAATTTCGGGAGTAGTTGCCAATTTTATGCCCTTTTCACGGACTTTTTGTTATTGTTGAGTGCTCGAAATAGATTTGAGGACATTTCAATGCATTTCAAGTGCCCTGGTGCAGCAACTCATTCAATATTGACTTGACACAGATAATGTAATGACAGCACAGCAAAGAAAGTTAATTTAATCAATGGAATTTTCCAGTAAAATAATAGTGTTCCATAACAAACCATCTGGTCAGTGTTTGTAAATTTCATCCATTCATCTACATACAATATTTTTGTTTTTTTAAATAACAACAGCAATTCAGAAGAAATACAAAAATAAGATTGTTCAACACCTTTCACTTATTCCTTTAATCCAAACTGTTGTAATAATAACTATGCTAAGCGAATACTCTAGCTTTTTCTTTGTGTGTACCAGAAGGACAACCTTTTCAGCCTTAAGCTTTACTAAACTGAATCGTAGGCACAGCATCCTTATAATAATTGCTTTCTATATAGATTCTTTCACTTTTTTTATTATTAACAAAATTTCTTTGTATCAGCTCCATCTATAAACCACAAGTCGAGTGCACCGGAAACTCCAGACTATGAATTCAACTTGTGGACTCGGCCCGACTGTGCCGGCACAGAGTTTGAGAATGGGAACCGCACCTGGTTCTATTTCGGAGTACAGGGCAGTGAATCTAACGTATTGGTAATTATTTTTTTTTATTATTTATGCTTTTTTCAAATTGATTTACTACAAAATGGACAAAAGAAGTTATTCTCAAACCCAAGGAAATTATAAATGACTGAAGTAATTTTTAGACTATGTTTAGTAATTGACTTGGAAAGTAGTTTTTACTTTATTTATTAGAAACCAAAGAAAATGTTTGCTCATTGTTATTCAGGAAAGAATAAAGTTAGTAATCAAAGGGCAATGAAATCATTATTGTAAGAACTTCACATTCCTGTTTCATGTTATTGATATAGTATACCTTGATTTTACATGATTTAATGGCTTGTAACATTACCTATTGAAATGGTTGGTACAAGAATGGACTTCAAAGCTGCTTTTTTTATCCTCAACTTAATACTAAAGCTAAATTCTAAATGAATTCCGTAAATTCTAAATGAATGCTAAAATTTATGCTTTGTATTGTGAACTCATACCTAGTTCTGAAACCTTGATGTATTTACTGAGTATAAATCAAGAGAACTTTATTTTCGGATTCAAAAAGCAGCCACCAACATTTGGCTTGAGCACTCTTGAGTCTCAAGGGTTCCCGATAGCCATAATGATTTTAGACTCAATTTGTAATACCCAGTCTACAAATAAAACCATCTTTTGTGTAAAAGACAGTATTCATTTGTTTTATATCCAAGTATTTATATTCCAAATTATGTTGACAGGTGCGGTTGAATCTCATAAACCTGAACAAGCAAGGCAAGATGTACAACCAAGGCATGGCACCGGTGACGCGCACGCTGCCGGGCAAACCTCAGTGGGAGAGGATCAGGGATCGTCCTGTACACTCGGTACGTGTGCACAAAAACCATAATAAAATACAGCAGGCGACACCCTCAAATTAAATCCTTTTTCTTCTAATATTTGAAATGAGAATAGCAAATTGACATGGTTCAAAGATTAATAGTCAGCAAGCACAGCATCAGATCTAGTGAAGCACTGTCAGGGGCAGAACTGAAGCTGAAATCGAAAAACTCAATGACAGTCTCACATGCACACGGCATGACAGTATCACAGCGATCCTTATATCAGACTTACAACTATGGTTATAAGCTCTCTTTAACGTGCGTCAGATTCTTTCGAACTGGGTGTATTACATATTCGCTATGTATCTCAACTATCACAAATGAAGATGAATATGAAAAGTCGCCATCCCGATATAGTTAACCGTCAAGTTACAATTCCAACCCACCAAATCGCTATTTAATAAGAGCCTGCAGCTACATGATTTCTTTCTATAGAACTCTTCGGAAACACTTCCATAGATGCTGATATTGCCACGGTCTGTCTTAGCAATTAAACGGCTTTGTTGCTGCAGTTTGTGGTTGTCTGACTTTTGGAATTGTACCATCACTAGAGACAAACATACACATCAAATAAAAAAGATGCTGGTGTAATACATAACCTCCTCTTTTTTTAGAAGTCGGTTAAAAACTCTCTTTCAGACGGACGACAACACTTTCACACTGAGCTTCAAGTACCGAACGCCAGAGAACCTGAAAGCGACCACCTTCTTCGCGTTCACCTACCCATTCTCGTTCGCTGAGCTGCAGATCGCTCTCAACTCCATCGATTTGAAGATGTTGCCGCTACCTCCGCCGCAGTCTTTGGACGATATCTACTATACAAGGGAATGTCTTATTTATTCTCTGGAAAGTAAGATTTGCTTTTGTTTTTATAACTTTCGTCATAGTATTGTCAGGCGGCCTAGTTAGTAAGATAATCTATGCCAGTTGATATGTCATCGGCAAAGTACGACAACCTAGCTACCTTAAAAATCTAGCCCTTTTTAAAAATACATAAAGTTGTGCTAATCGTAAGTTACAAATAGCAGCGACTATAGTACATTTAATTTACTTCTGACTTTGTAACACTGTCGGAATCACAGTGATTCTTATTCTTGGTTTCATAAGATTACTTTTTGATTACTGCCTGTGATAAGTCTGTCAAAATAACAGGCACCTTTATTCTACTTTACAATAAGGCTACAGTTTGTTGTTGCTATCAGAGGTAAACTGACTCTGAATGAACTATAGTTAGTGACTTACAATTCCCACAACTTTATGTTAGAAATTATTTTTATACCTATAATACTTCCTATAATCCTTTGTTTGGTAAATGTAGGAAGACGTGTGGATCTATTGACCATCACGTCGCACCATGGGCTGACGACAGAGAGAGAGGCAAGGCTTAAGAACTTGTTCCCAGACAACCAGGACAGACCATTCAAGTTCGCGAATAAAAAAGTAAGTCATCTCTATTATTACTGTATTACTGTCGCACTGCGATACGAAGGTCTTATCTCAAAATTAATGGCACGAGCATTGTTGATGACCACACTTGCTTACACAATAGTAGATTTCAGACTTATATTAAAAAATGTCATGTTGTTTGATCTGAAACATGTCCCTTCCCTATAAATACATCCAGTTTTCTTAACTTTCGATAAAATACTTGCTGTTCGTATAAAATCATAGGATACCAATAACCTTAGCCAGTTTTCCTAGTCAATCTTGAATTTCTTGGAAATGTTGCAAAGACAATGCAGACAAAACATTCCCTAGGAAAATAATTATCATAATGCACAATTACCATGTACACAAGCAATTTTGAATACCTAAAAATAAAATGTTAAAGAAAAATGAGAATAAAGTAGACAGATTTATTTATTGACTTCTTATTTATAGCAAAAACAATAGCACGCCATATTGACTTGTTATGGAAAATTCACAGGTTTTAAAACCCTCTTTTTCCTTATTTTGGGTTCATGTAAAAAAGACATCACGCTTTCGCAAAGGATCGCATCAATTATTGTAAATGAATACAGCAATTTATTGAGTTTGGACGGTAAAGGGTTTGAAAGTATTATGTTATAAGAGTAGTATTTTTCTCACAATAATTAGATGGCCATTGTAAACAGTTCTTGGATGTTATGAATGTGTTATGTTGATGTTTGTCAATCTGGCTTGTTTTGCGATGACAACATACACCCAGAATTGAATTTATAGAGCACATTTGTGATAGCCCGAACGTAAAACATCTATGACTATATTTATCAAAAGTGGTTGGTAACTAGGTAGCCATAATTTCTTCAACGTAAATAACGTAAGTTTAAAATCGGTATAAACAATTTGAAACGTCGAAAGCTATAGGCATAGAGAACACCTGAGACCGATTTTGTGCTGCGACAACTGTTGCACGGTGTGCCGCAATTTTGACCTTACTGTGTACTAAATAACGTCGAATCTTAACTGGCATCCATAAATCAGCTTCCTTACCAAACCCATAAGTAGATATAGCTATACAAACAAGACATACCTAACAGAACAATTTCCAACAGGTGATCTTCATATCAGCCAGAGTACATCCAGGAGAGACACCATCAAGCTTTGTCTTCAACGGGTTTCTCAACCTTCTACTAACACGCAATGATCCCATAGCAATACAACTAAGGAGGCTCTACGTGTTCAAGATGGTTCCTTTTCTCAACCCTGACGGAGTTGCGCGGGGCCACTACAGGACGGACACGAGGGGGGTTAACTTGAACAGGGTATATTTGAACCCCTCGTTACATCTGCATCCTACTGTGTATGCTTCTAGGGCGTTGATTAGGTAAGATACTATACGTACTAGTTGTACTCTACGTATACTCCACCCGCCTCATCAAAAGAGTTCAAACTATAGGTTAACATAAACCTTTGAGCCGGTTTTTGTAATACGAAGTTTTTTCATTTATGTTTACGGTTATGGTTAAGCTTCTTGATACATACAAAATTGACAACTTGAACTCAGATATTTAATTCAAAAGCTTAACTTATTTCGAAATAAAGTTCAAAATACAATAACTGTCTCGAATGTTTGGACTTTGTCTAGAGTAACTCGTATTATAATTAGACGTTATTCTCGTTTAAGAATAGTGGCTCGCCCACAAGTTGAATTAATAAAATTATATGTTTTTAATGATCCTAGAACAATTGAATAAGAATGTGTTATTCTATAGGTACTATCACTATGGCTGTGAGAAGGAGGACTTGTGTGATGACAGCAAAAGCTTTACTTCACACAGTATACAGAACATAAGCGAGAGTGCTGAGGTAACTAATTTTTTTTCTTATCTTCATTAAAAACAAACTCATGTATAGTTTTGCCAAACACCACAAGAATATAATATCTCAATGCGTAATATAAAGCTCCAGGCATAGATTCCACTCACTTTCTAATGTTACAATATGCCTTCGTTTGCGTACCGATCCCACGAAATTATGTAGAAGATATTATGTTTGCTGGCTAAATCCAAGGCAACGTCTACGTTTAAACGCGTGTTTTGCGTGAAAAGTTAAGAAACATTCTATCTGTACTTTTATTAGCTTCACCTGTAACTATGTAAAAAGATCTTGAAGTTAAATTTGACCTACTTCTCGATTTCTGATTGAGCTGAAATTTTGCATACATGTTTATTTTCGATGACAATGCATGTTTAGCTAAGTGACGTCTTCTAAATCCAATATGGCGGACACCAAAAGATGGCGGACAGTTATTTTTCATGCAATCCCATATTTTTTCTAACTATAACATTATTTACCTGCAACTTACGACGAAACGGATAAAAAAACTAAATCAACTAAACATTTTGGACTACATCATTTCTTTCCCACATAATCTGAACTCACATCTCTCTCTCTTTCCCACAGCTTCTAGACATAAAAACAAAGGGAGTGAAGAAAGGTCCGGCCACGCCGTACAAGGGCGGCGACTACTACAAGAGAGACAAGTCCGTCAAACCGATGACCAGTAACAAGTCATCCACCACCATAAAAGCACCGTCCACGTCAACCGATAACTGCAAGAAGGAGATCAAGTCGCTCAGTGGGGAGGCTGCGCATTTGGCTGAGCAAGTTAGTATGGAAATATGTGTTTGCTCATGTCATTGTAATTTGAATCTTATGTCTATGATCATAAAAGTTACATGACGCGCATGCAGTTCCAGCGGTATAAGAATTCATTTGCTTCAGAAAATTGAGTCTTCTGCTGGTATGATAGGGCTGTAGTCCTGGATTATATTCAAGAAATTTAAACAAGTCGTACCATCGACACGAAAGAAGAAGTGATATAGATTAATTTTCTGCAACCTTAATTATTTATGACATTATTAATCATAAGATTTAAAACAGCTATGACATGTTTCAAGTCAAGTTTTTTAAGTCGCTGATATTTTTCAAGAAAAATAACGTTTTTGAGAGTAGCGGTTATGTAACTAATCGTTCACCCAAAAGTTCGTCTGTAAAAATCCAACTAGCATTTATTAGCTCGCGTGAGCAATGCTAACAAATCGCAAATATTTTGACAATATAATGGCCTACTCAGTTGTTTATTTATAACCACTGTATTTTTATAGTATCCGAATTACGATGGCACTCGCCCATAATGATTATTTAAAAAAAAAAAAAAGAAATTGTTTTTAACACAGTCTGAAATGCTTTTGGCAACAAACAGTACATTGACTGAGCCGAACAAAACTATTTCAAATATTTGAGAGGGAATAAAAGAACGTCTTGAATACGAATTGAGCCAGATTAAAAACGGTGTACAGTCTTATATTAGTTCATTAATCTATGCGTAATAAAAGAAACCGACTTGCCCCCGTATTCAGAACTTCGATTCGATTTCGGAAACTCGTATCTATCTTTTTTGGCATTACGAAAACAAGCGTGATATACATACGAATACCTAATGAAACCGAATCGAAGCGTTGTGGACACGGGGGCTGTACACTTTGCCTTCTAGCAACTACGGAATTTGATCAAAATCGTAAATTAAAATCATCATCTGCCTAGCCTTTTCCCAACTATGTTGGGGTCGTCGGCTTCCAGTCTATTTTATTCCAATTAGTATTGAGTAATACAATAACCCTTGGCAAGACTGGTTGTCAAACTTTCAAACCACTGACTACCTGTAACGACGGTCAAAGATCTACTGACCAAAGTAGGCCCGTGCGGCTATTATTTATTAGCCACGAACAATTTAAAATATTATACAAAAAGATTTAGGTGAAAGATTACGTAGTTGCCAGAAGCAGTTCAGTACCATGGCGAATTTTCTTTTTCAACCTTTCGTTCGCGGTTGTTCATATTAAAATTAAACGTGAGGATTACCGACAATTTCAGCAAATTCTGACATTTAACTTAATCCTACTCTATAATTAATTTTGCGTCAAGCGATCCGTGAAAGTGCATGCATTTAATAACTCGTAAAGCTTATCGACTCAATTTGGAATAAAGTCAACGAAGGGACGCTAAAGCGGATTATGTCGAAAGCTTTCATATCCTATCGTTATTAATTGAAACGCGATCTGATTAACCTTTTGACGTAAGAATTAACCTTTACGTAGTCTTATAATAGAACAACACATTAATTGATCAGATTAACCATGATTAAATGGTTGTTTGCTGGCAACTTAGCTGCGAAGGAGCGCGGAGTAGTTGTCGCTTTTCAAAGTCATCTTGAATGAAAAGCAACCAATCTTCTACAAGACAAAACAATTAACCCATCGCGAAAGTTTTCAACAAAGAACTCCATAGCAGCTGAATAAAAGTGAAGGTGCATTCACACCGAAATTGCTTTTTGTGGAACAATGTTAACAAACGCTTAGTACCATCTACGCGGAATTAATTCTGACATTTACAGGTCATAAACACAAAGCTAGGGTCCACTTATTGCGCTATCTGCATAAATATGTAAAGTGGAAAAGGTATGGAAAAGGCCTAGTAAAAAACCATTTATTCAGAAGTGGACCGCGTAATAAATACAAATTGTTTACCAAACCTCATTTCCCACAGGTATACGACATGAAACTCCAAGAACAGCCATCACAGACGAGCAACTCAACCAAACGTTCAAACGAAGACACTGTCTCCATACTAAACGACAACACGCTACGCACCTGTTTGGGCTCCCCGGTTCACTTGAGCACCAGTGACGAGCTCAACTTTCAGACTCCCAATCCGCTGAGACCGCTACGAGATACGCTGAAGAACAGTATCAGTCTACTCATGGAGTCTTCTTCGAGTGTTACGGGGTAAATGTGAAAGATAAATCTTAGAAAACCAGTGGTCTGGCCAAAATGGATGCCATGTTCCTATATTTATAGTTGTTTGAGTGAAGCCACTTTGTGTTTGGTCGGTGCGTTGCCATTCTTGGGAAAAATGCAGTATGGTAGTTAGGTGTCTTCAACATTGCGCTGCACTGCAATGCTGCTCCGGTGTCGTGCAGCATCTTTTTGTGGTCGCATGGTGTGGTCAGTTCATTCCCAATGCTTGCCCGCGCCGTTCACAATGCAACGACGGTCCAAGTTGCCGGAAAATAAATACATTATTTATATCCCTCTTTGATGTTTAATAAACCCTAATCGTTTACAGTGACAGCCTCACAGCCCGGGACTCTCGCATGTCCAACGTGAAGATAGGTTGGTGCCAGGACTGCCGAGTGGCCGTCTCCAAGTTAGAAGTCACCATGCCCGGCATCACTAGCATGGTGCCCGGGTATAATGTGTCTGCGGTAAGTATTGCATCAACTATGTTGCCGGGAAGTTTGTTCCGCCATTTAGGCCGTGGTCTAGAGCGAAGTGAGTATGCAAAATGTGAGGACCCAATTCCAGTTGTTGGTCTGGAAGCCGACCCCAAAATGGTTGGGAAAAGGCTAGACAGGCAGCACTCTCATTAGTCTGAGGTCTTATGTCAACCGATAGACACCGATACCGACACACCGATAGACCGGTAGACAGAGCAAAAATACAAGCAATATTAAAATAGTACCCTCATGGTCCCTGCAACCTATCCAACCTTCTTCCTTTTCCCTCCCAGAATCGTCCAGAACAAGTAACTTACCACACCTCCATAGACGAGTACAGAGTACACCAGAAACAGCAGATCACCGAGCAATTGAAGAAGGTAATTTGAACTCTGTAATCATATTTGTAAGAACTTAAACAAGATAGCATATCGAATAGGCCTTTACTGAACAATTGCAATGAGATGAGACAAGCGAACAGTATCTGCTCGGGTCCCATGACACTAAAAACGGCCCACGTTAATGCGTTTCATTACGGACTTTTAACTAGAGCCAATAACTAACAATAAACATGGCTAATAGAGCTCCAGGCATTTGCTTTTTATTAGGGTTCCGTTGCCAAATAGCAAAAACGAAACCCTTATAGATTCGTCCTGTCCGTCTTTATGTCATAGCCACTTTACTCCGAGACTGTTGGCACCACACAGTTGAAATTTGGAGAGCAGGTGTATTCTATGAACCGCTACACAAAACCGAAGTGAATACACAATAAAAAAAATGGAAGTCCATACATGTAATTGAATAATTGAATTGAAATAAAATCTATTTATATAACTGTTTGGGTGTCTATCGACAGCTCTTAAAAATTATATTGAGGTTCCTCAAATAAGTTTTTTAGTTTATTTTTTTTAAGTGTTTTTGTTTGGGTTTTTTTTATTGGTGAGATATTCGCTTGTAAAAACTATCCACACCCCCCCCCCTCCCTCTAGTTTCTGAAGTAAGATGAGGAAAATTCTAAATGAGCGTTAAAAATATTGTTATTACATTGTTTGGTGCCACGATATGATAACTGGGCCAAAACAATGCTATTCTACCTATGTCACACGCACACTGTAAGAAACCCTTCCAAAGGGGAACTGTAAACATTATTCTTATTGTTTATCAGCAGAACCAGGAGACGGAATCCGTGCTGAATGGTAATGAGAACATCCACTTCTGCAGCAACTGCTTCAAGAGATACGTGATCGCGGAGGGCAACCAAGAAATCGTAAGTATTTACTTATTTCCTTCCTAAGTTCCTAGTAGGCAGATAATACTCAATGTTTGGATTTTCAAGTTCAGGAATTACAATATACACACGTTACGGTTCCTTACGGCTTGGCTACATTTTGGGTCAATGGTTATGTCAGTCGAGCATAGGGGTACCTCTGGGAATTGGGCAATGGGTTCGTCAATCATTTAGGAGTTAGAACAGGCTTTCAAGTAGTTAGGACCTAACTTACGCCATTTTGTTTATTTTAAAAATACCGACCACGCATCAAACATGTACTAATCACTATTAATACCTGGCGCCGATTGAAATGTTCACATCAGAGTTACAATCTTCGCCATCAGCTAAACTTACCTTATATTTCGAAAATGTAGTTAATGCTTTAGAAGATTTTGTCTCATACAAAACTTGTTTGTATTGATAACAGCTATTGATTACCACAGGATTTTTAGTGGACGCTATTTTGAAAATTAAATTAAATTGCGGAAGTTAGGCAGGTCACGCTTCATCTCAAAATCTTGCAAGCCTTTTCTAAAATACGTGTATTTGTGTTGACGCAGAAGGTATGCTCCGTGGTGTCGACGCAGAGCGTGGCGGTGTCGGCGGAGAGCGCGGAGCTGCGCGAGTCGGAGTCCAGCTCGTCGCCGGCCGCCAGCCAGCAGGGCGCGGCGCCGCCCCCAGTGAGTATGCGCCACACTGTGCCACTGAAATAACTCAAACCTTCTGAGGCACCGGCCCTTTGACGAGGAAGCAACTAAGTATCGACTATTTTCACGCTTAAGAAACGTAAGTACAAAAGATTGTGGGTCCCATGGTGCAAGATATAGGAGCATTATTGCATCAATAATTGACTGCTGGCTGTTCTCACCACCAGTGATAACTTTGTCACACAAGCAACTCGTTTTCAGCTGTTCTCGTTCACGGCTTCGGGTAATTCGACTGCGTCAACCGACAAATGCGCGCTTCGTTTGTTTACTACACGTGGGTGGTATACTCTAAAAAACTATTTTCATATGACGCTCCTCGCTTGAGCCTAGCCTAGCTCGTAAGCAAAATAAATGAGAAAATAAAACTTTGAAGGGTCCAATGACCCCTTAACTGATATACTAGTAGAAGTCGTTCAAGCGCAATCCAGTTTCACTTTGACACCACATTATTCTTATCCCCAGCCCTTCCGCCCACCAATAAAAGCAGACAAGCCCAAATCAGCGCCTCCTAAGGCAAGCAAGAAGAAGGTCGCACCAGCGCCTAGCAACAACACCAACAACAACTTGCCCGCGAAGGTCTCGTCTGCGTTGGGCCCGCCCAAGGAGGTCGAGTCCGGCCTGTACTTGTATATAGACCTGCATGGACATGCTTCGAAGAAAGGTAAGGATGGACTGCGGCTTTTTTGTAAAACAATATTCTTCAAAAGCCAAGCCAAGTCTCAAAACTGAGTCTACTTCAGGCTCAATTTTAGAAAACTGTTCTTATCCAGTTTTTTTTCTCGGGTCTTATAAACGCTTCACTTTTTATTGATCATGATAAAAAAGACATAAAATTCAAATTACATTGTGACCGAAAGTCGCGTCGTTCGAACGGAAACAAAGCGAACAAGTTCTATTTCCCCTTTATTTGCATGGTCATATGTTTTTGACCGGCACAATCCGATTCAGCATCGATAAGTGTGATCATTCTCTACAGCTCTTCCTAAGACTAACCCATTTCGCAGGTATATTTATGTACGGCAACCACTTCGACGAGCTGGAGAGCTGCGTCGAGTGCATGCTGCTGCCTCGCATCATGTCCATGAACAACCTGCACTTCCACTTCTCCTCCTGCAATTTTACTGAACGGAATATGTATCTCAAGTGAGTAGTTTGTTATTGTTATGGTACATGACCAAACTTCGCTTAGGGACTCTTGGTTAAATGATAATAGCTGCACGGACCGATCTTCAAAGATAAGCAAAGCTGAGGTCGACGAGTAGATTCATACCGATGGCCTTCCGTACCCTCCCCCCCCCCTCTCTCTCTGGAAAGTACGTTAAGCCATTGGTACCCCGTACCGGCTTGTCGTCAGAAGTTCGAAAGTCCGACAACTAGTCTTAGCAAGGAGTATCGTGTTAACCAGTTATTGGGATTTTTGGGGTCAATAAGGCTGTCACTTAAACTAAAAAAATTGATATTCAGCATCCGCATAATCTGGAAGCCGACTCCAACATAGTTGAGAATAAGACCAGGCACAATGATTATAACCGCGTGAGCCCGTGACGTTAGGGACCGGCGCGACGGCATGTCGCGCGAGGGCTCGGGGCGCGTGGCCGTGTACAAGGCCACGGGGCTGGTGCGCTCGTACACGCTGGAGTGCAACTACAACACGGGGCGCCTGGTCAACGTGCTGCCGCCCAGCGTGCGCGACGCGCCGCCCGCCGCGCCCGCGCCGCCCACCGCGCCGCTGCCGCCCAAGTACACGCCCCACATCTTCGAAGAGGTAAACCCCTTCCAGGTTTGTGCGCCGCACGTCATCTAGGTAGATGTTGCGAAGCGTTGTAACCTCGGCACTGGGAGACGACTCGACGACTGTACAAAATTATGTTTTAGGACGATAGCGAACATTTTAAGTGGGTATGGTAACTGTGAAACTAATGGCGCTAACATAGCTAGTTCTGAGCACCGTCATTGGTTGAAAATCTGTCAATATTTCAAAATAGCTTGACCTCATTGGTCAGATTGGCACTTAGCTATGGTCACGCCATCTACAAGGAAGGAGATTTGACAGACCTTCCTCATTAAAAGGTCTTGATTGATATTCGTGACTGAACAGCGTTTCAGAATACGGATCTTAATCATGCATCTTTGCGAATATGTTTCTGTGAATTTTTGGCAGCAACAAAGGCCAGCACACACTTAGTAGAAAACAACGCGTTTTTACGGAAAAGAAAATACACATTGCGTTAGTTGAAATAAAGACGAAAATAAATTCAATAAACGTAGGTCACTTTTACCCCACGAGGCAATTTCTGCGACTGAATTTTTGATTTCATTTCGATGCTCGTAATATCGATATTTTTGGCAATAAAAACCGCACTAAACTACCTCAAGTGTGCGATGGACCTTAAGTTTACCTTTCCCTTCCCTTTCTAACTTGCCGCTCGCTCGCAGTGTCGATGTATTAGTACTTTTTAGTGTCACCGTAACTTAACTTGTAGAAACACACAGATGGAACCAACTTAAGGCCGTATTAATAAACGCTGAGAATTATTAAGTTATAAATATACTATTTTCATTAGCAAAAAGTTTGTCCCGTAATGAAAGCAGTTTATAATAATGCGTAGTCAGACAATAGAAGTAGACAAGTCACTAAATAACAATGAGACAAGGACACACTTATTAGATCCAGTAGTAAAGAGTAAACGAGACAAAAATAATATCAGATGGAGATAATATTTCACGTATGAAATTTTTTTGAACATCTGGAATCTAAGTGTCACCCGACTAAATTTGATAGTAAGTACCAAAATTACAACACTATTAGACTTCTTACCCCACATATCTTCTATAGGTTATAATCGCTCTCTATCCACATCATCAAGGAACTTGAACGACCTGAAAATATACCAAAAATGTCAAAACATCTCGCATGAAACTGTAGCAAAGCCAACATCAAGAAAATGTCTTTGAAACGGTTTTTTAATACGGTCCTTAGAGTGTTAACACGTTTCAGGGAAGACACAGTCGCGCAAAGAATCTGGAGGTTTTCGAAGAGATACCCCCCGGCGAGGTTTGTTCTAAACCTTGTATACGCTACCGTTTTTTTATATTTTTTGTACAAAATATATTAATTTAGTTTTTTTGATAGGAACAGCAAACAGTTACATTTAAAACTAGTTTAACAAAATCAAATATCTACATAATTACCAATATAAACTGTAATATATTCTCCCGTATGTATTTGCTTTAATTAAAGTAGTTTGAACATTGCTTTAGTACATACATGCTTTGTAAGATACCTCTTCAAAAATCTCCAGATATTATATTAACACATGCTGCTTATATAGCACTGATTTAATATTGAATTTTTCAAAGTACCCTGAGAAATTCCAAGGTGACTGACATGACTACAAACTATGTAAGTACACACACATAATATTACGCCTGAAATCTCCGAAGATTTAGGCAGAGGTAGGGTACACCTCTATCGTAATACACATAGATATCTAGTGTAAATACCTACTTGACAAATTACACTGCTATCCCGTTCAAAGAAGTCTGATCAAATGTCTGCTTACTAAATTCGTAGTAAAATTTTTGGTAAATTTTAGCTTTTTGCTATACAAAAATTCCACGATTACTGGTGATCCAGGGACATGGTGTATTATTTTTCTAAATATCCTTGTTTATTAAACAACTCCTGAGATTTGATCAAACTTTAGAGACCCAAACAAAAACTTCAAAGATTCAACCTAGTTGGCAAGTATACAGCATCATTCCCACGTACAGGTGGGTCGTTCCCTGGGCGCGTCCATCCTGGACCTGACCGGGCAGCACCCCAACTCGCGCATCCCCTGCTCCGAGCACCGCAACCTGTCGGCCGTGCGCGAGTGGCTGCGGGCGCACACGCGCACCATGCGCCCACAGGTATGTAGCCCAAGTGCTTTTGGGAAAACAACTTTAAAACTCGCATATAAAATTCGATTTGCACTACTACGTTTTAACTACTTTTTCGATAGTACACTGTACCTGTAGTAGTGCAGGATAAATATTGGGCATGACATGACATTAAATGAAATACATACACTCGCGCATATTGGGAATGACATTGACATTCATTTGTTTGTGATAAATTTGAAATTACAAGTGTGACCAAATTACTTTTGTCAATTGTATTTGTAATGCACAATTGCACAATACGTTTGTTTCCAATATTTGCCGATGCACAATATTTATTCTGCAGCGCTGTACTAGTCATTCTAAAATCAATTTACCTAACACTAGGATACTTATGCTTTTGAAAAAATCAACTTGAAAAGTTCATCCTGAAATTGATTTTCATTTTAAGTGGAAATAACATCAATTGGAAGCAAGTATTGGAATAGCTGCGTGAATGACGATGAATGTGCTAATGGATATCAGAAACCGTCGTTTCTGAATGATCGTGGCCATAGCGTCTATTTGGGGTTGAATATTTGTATTCTGACTCCAGAAAAGGTTGACAAAAATAAGAAATAAATTCTTTGATCGATTTTTGCACGCCAGTTGAATAAGTTTACTTATTTGTGACTCGAGTTGTCTGTTTAAAAACAAATATTCGATATGAATTATTAAGTTGTTGTCAATGAATTTGCAGTCTTATGTTTGACTTGCTATATTGTAACGATCAATCAAAAACCTTTCTAACACAATACTATAAATATCTGTACACAATTTACTTATTCTGCACGCTTCTATACTTTACACACTTTTCTCTGTTGGTAACACACGTCTTTAATTTTCAGTGTTAAACTACTAAACACAACACGCGATTTATACTAGTCGTGGTAAGAATATAATTGTGGGAGTGGAAGTGTGCCGTTCGATCAGATCATTTAATATTCACTGAAATGTATAAATACTAAAGTTACGGAGTGGAGTTTTGTAGAATTCTTTGTTATCATCAACCATTTGTGAGTCATAATTGCCACGTGATCTGTAAATGCTTGCGTTTATTTCTAGCTGGCGATGTATCGTCTGCGGCCCAAGCCGTCGTCCCCGACCCGCGCGCAGCCGTACGGCCGCAACAACAAGGTGATCCGCGTCACCGAGGAGCGCAAGGAGAACACGTACGTCGGCGCCAAGGCCGCCACCGAACGCAAGCGCAGCCCGCCGGTACTCGCGCCGCGCTCCGGGCACGACATGATCAACCTCAACACCAAGTTCGGCAAGAAGAACGAGCCCGTCAAGACCGCGTCCCGCACCAGGTACCTGAGCGAGAACGAGCCCAAACCCAAAACTTTAGCGGCGAAGCGGAGGAACATTCTAGCGATACGCAAACCGAACTCCAGCAAGACGCAGGTCGCGGGCGGCGTCGTGAAGGCGAAGGTGAGCCGACGGTCCGCCGACGACGCGGAGTCGTCGCGCGCCTCCGTCGTGTCCGCCAAGCTCAGCAAGCGCTGCTTCGCGCGCAGCCTCCGCGCCTGCGCCGCCCGCCCCACGCGCTGCCGCGCGCTGGCCTCGTCCTCGTCCGACGAGCTGCTGGGCGGCGCCTGGCCGGACGCGCAGGGCGGCGCCTGGGAGGACGCGCAGGGCGGCGCGCACGACCTGGGCGCCGGCAAGCGCCGCTCCTTCGCCACGCACAAGCCGCCGCACCTCAAGAAGATCCGCCTCAAGACCGCCCTGTAGCGTGCCGCCCGCCCTGTAGCGCGCCGCCCGCCCTGCAGCGCGCCGCCCGCCCCGCACGCCCGCCGCCTCCACCAGCCGACACTGACGCATGTCCACCCTGCGTACGCTCGGACTTAGGATGGAAACTTTCATGTGAAATCTCCGGGCGTCTGCCATGAGGAGTGAAACAGTTTTGGACACAAATTGTCATCAAAAATCCTTGATAAAGTTTTCTGTATCGCGGCAGGCGGCCGACGCATGCGGTAACTGGAGCACCACTGCCATTCGCTAGTTCTTACCCAATCATCTGGAACGTTGGCAACACTGTGGGGCATCAGACGCCAGTACGTAACTTATGCCATTAAAATGATGTGTGATGTTAACTCCTTACTCCTAGCTAGTAGGATATTGTCTCGTTTAATGTTTAGGATAATATTGGGCTTGGCTGCGACTTGCCACCTGTACGAGTTTAGACAAATGTTATATAACACTTATATTTTATTTTATAATTTATTATTGTTAGAAATATTTTAATGGCATGAGATATAAACTAATGTGAGCTATTGTTGTAATTTAAATTTTCGTTGCTAATAATGATAACTTCTTGTAACTCGTGACTATGTTGACTGAACGAACTAAATTTTTGTGTTCTAGCATAATGTTTTATAATTATGTCAATTTTTATCGTTTAAAATAGGTAAAATTGGAAGTTTGTTTAGTCTGTTTTATGATTCTAACTTGTGGGTTCAAATATTTATTTATCAAAAATGTAGATTTTACAAAGAACAAAATATTAGTTACAGTGAGTTACAATTATATAACATCCCAACTGTAGATGAGTTTAATGCTCATTGAACAGTATTCAAGATGTGCTAACATACTATAATGTACTATTGATCTCATTTGTGAAATTTAGCAGGAAGCTGGTTTCAAAGAGTGCTCTATTAGAGTATCTAGAGTATCTATTTAATCATGAATATTTCTGTGCCCATGACATGTTTTAGAGAAGCTTTAAAAAATTCGAAAAATGGAAACAGAAATAACAACAGAATTAAAGTGTTTGTGTGATATAAAACAGCTACTTGAATTTATAAAGGTTTTTTTTTAGAATAATGTATGTACTATTAACAATTAACACGTTGAACATGTCTACACGGATAGTGTAAGGGGCGGAGGAGCCCCCCGCGGGCCGGTCCGTAACAACTTAGTGCAATAATTTTATATGAAAGATCTACCAGAAGTTTATACAAACGTAACACTTCAAAATTTATAAGTTCTTATGTGTATAAAGTGTTTACGGTAGAAATGCGTAGTGTGTATATTTTAAAACAGTAACTATTTATCTGAAATATTAATATATGGTTAAATAACATACAATGTTCTCACAATCATTTTGTTTTTGTTACCTATGTACCTTGCCCTGTTATGTTTCTGTTTTGAACACGAATCCCAGGACAGAAACAAAGACAATTTAAGAAAAAATCAATTGCCACATGTATGACGGAGCATCACTTGCGGAAGGCTCGACCGATTTAGCTGTTTCGTATTTTCTTGTGTTTGTAATTGTCGGGACAAGGTTTGTATGATCATGAAAGGCCGCTATCTAGAACAAAACTGGTCGGACGCCCAGTTGTGCGACCAAACTTTCTTCTTGGTCGAAGCTTCTGCGGCCAAAAGTCGTGGTCATAGTACGCGAGTTCCCTAATTCAGAGGATTGTTTCCGAAAACAGCCGTCACTAGCACAGCAACCAATCACTCGGAACTCTCTTCGTCTTCACGCCAGTCAGCTTCGAGTGACGATAACAAAAAACTCTTTTGGTACTTATTGCCTGTGAGTGTGACGTATCAGTGTGAAATTAACTGTGATCTTTATTTTCAAAACTTTAAGATTGGTGTTGGTTTGCTGCCAGTGTCTGTCAAAATCATAATCATCTGTATTTTCGTCACTTTAGAGGCCAACGCAAACCGGGCACGGCACGGCAGGGCAGTTATTCTCTAACCAACGTAAAGTTATACGTAGCTAGTAGTAACAAGATACAAATTCCTATGTTTAGATATCGACACCAATGAAATTATATTAGATTTAATCATATTATGAGCGACCGCAGAGGTCTCGTTAAAATGGTGGCTCGGTGAAATAGGTGTGCTATTTCACCGAGCCACCATTTTTGTTTGATTTCCGCGTTGATGTCTTTTGGAAACGTCTCGTTCTTTCATTAGACAATTCTAATTCTTTTATACCTTTCTTTCCCTTTGTATGTTTATCGTAAAAACCTGTGCTGTCACCTTTAATATCCGAAGTTGATATCGACAATAACATTTAAATTGTTAAAAAAATTATTCAATTCTAATACTGCAGTAAAATACCTATCTACTTTTAACCGACTTTAAAAAAAGGAGGAGGTTATACGTTCGTCGGATTTTTTTATGTATTAATGTAGCCGGATTACTTGAAGATGGCTGGACCGATTTGAAAAAATATTTTTCACTTCAGTAGCTCAAACATGTAGGTTTTGCTGCCTGAAATCAGTGAAACAAAGTACAACAAACATTTTATCGATATCGACTGTTTTCCCCTAATCAAATAGATCAGCCCTAACGATATGCATACCTATGCAAGTTGACCTTGAACTGACCAATTGCAGGCGCGCGTTCTTCCTCGTCCCCCGGCCCGCGGTAGTGAGTCCGTAGCGATGCGCGATGGCGAGAGGTTTTATTCGAATGTTCGAACATCTCGATGGTTTTCGATTGGTTCGACTTGGACTCGAGTCCTACTCGGTCTGTTTGATTGCGACTGGCGCATGGCGCGTTCATTCTGCTGCTTGCTACATCGCTCTCATGACTATCGGCATAGTGAGGTCGAAAAGAAAATCGAAGATGGCGGATAAGCGCACCTAACGGAATACCTAATGCCTGGTTTCACCAACACTAAGCGGCACCTGAGTGAAATCTTTTTGCCCGTTTTCACCAACACTAAGTGGCACCTAACTGAATGCCTAATGCTTGTATTTGCCAACACTAATTGGCACCATACTGAATGCCTAATTTCCGTTCTCACCAACAGTAAGTGGCATCTAACTGAATGCTTAGTGCGTCTTCACTAGACTACACTAAATTAAATATAAATTTATTATTCCCAGTCCAACTGTTGTCACTGATGAAAATTTTCACATCCGCCATTTTGGATTTTCAATTGCGACCTCACTATCGGCATTGGCGCCCCCGAAAACCATGAAGACGACCTCGTGATTTTTCATTTGGTCACCTTACCCATCAACATCGGCAAGTTTCTTACAAATGTATTATAGGGTTGTGTCTGTTGTTCTGGCATTTCCTGATTGCCGAGCGTTGTGGTCGAAAATCAAAACAGCCACAACCCGAATTTCGCTTTGTGGTCGTTTTGTTTGCCACATCGCGATGAGGTCGTTTATAAGAGCCAAAATGCGAATTTCGCTTAGTGTTCGTTTTGAAATTGCCACATCGCCGTGTGGTCGGTTTTTTCGCTCAATGAGCGTTTTCAGCCTTTGGGCCTAACATATACAACAATGCCCATAATCTCACACAAAAACAAAACTAGAATAAAACACAAAAATACTGCAAACTTAATTTATTTAAAGTCCACAGTATGCTTAAACTAACAGATTACAACCTGCGACCTCTTCGGCCACCCTTCCTGCGAGTAGAGTCTGAGGGCACGGGGGTAACATCCTCAATGCGGCCGATCTTCATGCTGGAACGAGCGAGAGCACGGAGTGCAGATTGAGCACCGGGTCCAGGAGTCTTGGTCTTGTTGCCTCCGGTGGCACGCAGTTTGATGTGCAGGGCAGTGATGCCAAGAGTCTTGCACTTCTCCGCAACATCCTGAAAATTGCATTAGTAAAGTTAGTGCCATTTTCAACAAATTTAGTAAACAAATCAATGGGCCGATAGAGTGATGAGTGTTTTTAATGAAGTTTAACCAAAAAACAATAGTTGATTGTATTGTTATGAAAAATAAAACAACTTCAAATACTATTGTCAGGCAGACAATACAATAAATTGGTAACAATTCTTCAGTACATAATAGTGTTGTTTTTTATTCTGATTCTGGTAACTGAATAATTAAGAAATTGATAAAGGGAGTGTGATGAGGCCAAAGTTAGTTGTAAAAGCTCCCCTGATGCAATATCAGTCTTTGGCTACTCGTGGACTTCAAGCGGGAATGAACTAGATAGACTGACTGATTTTCATCAGTCAAAATACACACCTAACCTCAAAATGTATGGTCACAAATAAATGCTGCTATCATGAAGTAAGCGTAGTAAACAAACCTGAGCGGCCAACATAGCGGCGTAGGGTGAGGCCTCGTCACGGTCAGCCTTCACCTTCATGCCACCGGTGACACGGGCGATGGTTTCCCGGCCAGACAAGTCAGTAACGTGTACGAATGTGTCGTTGAAAGAGGCAAAAATGTGAGCTACACCGAACACTGTTTCGCCCACCAAGTGCTGCGGTCCCAGGGTAACCTGGACCTCCTCTTTCGCTACTTTGTTTTTCCTTGGTGCCATGGCTCAGCCTGAAAATAACAACACTGTCTTCAGAACCACTTTTGTAACCTTATAAAATCTGAGTAATCCACACACTGTTTACCGCGTACGGCGAACAAGATATTACATGAGTGATTTAACTATTTATAACAGGGATTATTTCTCTATAAATCGTAAAAATAAAGCATTTTTTAATAAAACTCGAATATACCTTTAGCTTTGAAAGCTGTCAAAAACTAGAAAGAAATCCGGATGTGAATGTTGCCAGCATTTTAGTATGAAAACTGCACTAAATAAATTACATATAAAAAAGTCTCGGAAAAATATAACTATATCACTATGACACGAAAAATTGCTACGGATTTAGAAATTTGTAGAAAGATTGCACATTTTCTTTTATTTGACGGGAAAATCGTTCAGTAGTTTTAATCCTTTTTACAAAATTACCACATATTTTTACAGTTTGAATATGGCAACACGCTTATTGATGTGTTCAATATAATTTATTATTACAAACAACCAAATTAATGTTAATTATATAAAACTCATGGTTCTAATAGCACTCATAAGCAGTTCATGAAATGTCCTTCTATTAAAAATTAAATCAAGCTGGTTTATTCACAACTGTTGAACACCTATATCTTAACAGGAAGTAGGGCAGGGTTAAATATTGTCGAGTTACCGAAGTATTCAGGTATTTTGATAATGCTCATTAAAAATTACGAAGTCAAACTTATGATCATAATAATACGATTGTATTGTTATTGGCTAGAAATCTAAATAAAAGAGTTGTAAATTAATTTTTGTATGATCACACCCTTAGAGCAATGTGACAACATCCGGAAATAGCGTACGTCATTGCCAACAGATTCATATTTCATCGCATATTCGTTGCTGAGAAAAATCGTCGGTTTTAGCGACGTAACATATTGCAAATAAGTGTGAAATATTGTGATAAACTTCCTTTTAGCATTAGTTAAACTAGTTCAATTTTAAAAAGTGAGTATTTCGTTTGCATTTTTGTGTAATTCAAGTTCGAAGTTTCAAGTACGCGAATGACGTTCTGTCATTCATGTTACTCAATTCAATATTTTATTCTTACTACGTTTTCGATGTCTCAACGAATTTGACGGCATGTGTGATGTGCGGTGGCTTTGCTCAGTGATATTCCACTGCTGGCTACTACGACGTAATTGACAACAAAAAGATTTGCAAGTCATTACTCATCCCATACGTTGATACGTTCTTCTTTGTGATAAAGGCGGAGATGTCCTGAAATAATATCATTTCCTACGTTCCAGATTCAAAATGTTTATCTTGGATTGGTTCACTGGCGTTCTTGGGTTCCTTGGTGAGTATTATTCTTATTAGACTTTTGTTGTGTCTTTAAAAATCCATAAACCAGGATCCTAACAAACTGATCAAAGTATGAAGACTTTCTGAAACTACAGACTGGTAAAGAAACGAATAAGACGATGAATAACATTAGAAAACAATGCTACTAATAAAACTTCCTCTAGGTTTGTGCTACAGTAATTTGTTATTGGAAAACAAAAGTAACTTTTATTTCCTCTGTCAAAGATCTCTAAATGAGAATATTACCAGCTTGATAACCAAGAAATAAACATTAAATCCCAGAGGCATGTTATTTTGGTCAATAATAAACACCTAATGTTTGATTACTAACAGCTAGCCTACTCTTACCAAATGTAACTATCTGAACATACATTGTTTTTAATAAAAAAGCTATTTATGCATGTTATTATTTAGTTCAATTACAGCTAACCTTAGAGAAACTGCAATAATTGTAAACAATTCATAGACAATTGAAGAACAAACAAAGCCACTATTACTTACTGATGAAACCCTGAAGGTCGCCAGCAGTGAGCTTGACACGCTGACCTACAAACAGTCCTTAGCCTTTTTAAGCTGACATATTGTTTCCTGAACCAAAATATATGGCATCTTTATTTATGAAGCAGCAATAAATTGTTTTATTATGTAATAATAAATTACAACTCCTTATAGAACAATGATGCAAAATATTTAATTTTTGCATTTACATAACCAAGAAAGAATGTAATTAAGTAATAAGTATGAAATAACTAATGAGGCTAGTTGTCCAACAGGTTTATGGAAGAAGTCAGGCAAGCTACTGTTCCTGGGTTTGGACAATGCTGGCAAGACCACACTACTGCACATGCTGAAAGATGACAGATTGGCCCAGCATGTACCCACATTGCATCCCAGTAAGTATTGATAAGCCCATAGCTACACTTACCCTACCCACAGATAATCATCTTGGTGTTGTGTACTGATAAGCTTCTGTAATAAATATGCTGACAAGCCATGACTAAATATATACAAAACTTTTTGTTTCTATTGTTTGTTTACTAGTGAAACAATGGTGGATATCACCAAGCTGTTTAGATGTAATGATTATGTTCGGTTTCAAAACGAGCATAAACAGCCTGCCATAGCCATCAGTGGCTTTTAATGTGCTGATTCTGTTTCATTGGCAAAATCACTAAAAGTTGCTGGTCAATAAAACAACAGAGAACTACCTGCCTATAAGTTCTTCGAAGTAAACCACAAATAATGTTATAATGCAATAGTAGCATCAATATCAACAAATGTATACTTACTTCCTGTAAGCCTGCTTCATCCCACTGCTGGGCAGAGGCCTCTCCCCATGATTTCTATTTCCTACGATGTATACATAATGTAAAGCCCGATGCGGTTTACTAATTGAGTCAGTCCAGCTAATTGCCAAACGTTTGCTAGTATTTTACATCTGTGACTATTAAAGTTTTAGACTACTAGAATAGTCAACTATTAGTACTTCAAATGCAGAAGGTAAATTGCAAAATAAAACTGGCTATCAGACCTTGTGCATTAATTCATTCTAATTTTATCATTGAAGATCATTCCAATCTTATTTTTATATCTATACAAATTCTAGTATTGTTATAAAAAGTATTAGAGCCACATCATTATTTCAAAGCACTTTCTTGGATGAATGATGGGAAAAAGTTTGTTTTCAACTTTTAGTATCTTTATTTTGTACCCCAAGGTCATACTAATTTTTAATAAAACAAAACTATTGTATATTCATAAAAGTTGCATTTACAGTATTCAATATAGTTTACATTATGTCCATGAATGTACATGTTGTCTTACAAATATACTGTTTACATAGCTAAAATGACAATGTTTTTACTTAATACCAAACTCATTTTAATCTGCCAGAGAAGAGGTCTTCAATTTTAATAATGAAGGTGCTCTCAAGGTCACTAAGCAGTCTAATTTCCTGTTTGAATCAATTATTTTTACAAATATTAGAGGCAGCATCGTCATGCTGAATGGCATAATTATGACGATGTTAAAAATAAGTACCTATTACGTAAATTGTAAGTATGCGTTGACATAATGTTCATAAAGGAGGCACTGACCAAATAATTTGGACCTTTAATTTCGGTAACACATTTTGTTTCTATCGATTTCCTGGTTACGACATAATATGCATCCCACTTGATAAACAAAAATACATATAGTATATCGTCGTTTATGAGTGTCTGCTATCATATCATGGAAAATTATTGGTACTTGAATAACTTACTTGTAATTAATATTTATTTATACAAAGAGTAAAAGATCCAAGCAAATATCATAATACACTATAAAGTAAGTAGGCCATATAAAATATTACTGTTGCATGCCAATAAAAAATGTAACTCATTGTGATTATATCAGCCATCGAACTGACGACTTTATTCGCTTCCACGGCAAAAAGAGAAATTACTCATATTTATTGTTTCTGTTTAGAGCAGTGGTGGGCAAACTTTCCTCATGGGGGGCCAGAAAGTTGAAACAATTTCAGAGGAGGGCCAGAATTCTAGCAAAAATGCATTATAGTTTGAAATCTTTTAATCATAAAAATAAACATTACACATCATGTTATTTACAAATTACAATTTAATTTGCGACCCTCAACACATGAACTACGCGGCTAGTATCGCTGGCTCCCTTACTTATGCATCTATTATTCTACTTCATACTGCTGGTCCGTCAAAATATAATTATAGCGGGCCATATTGTATTCATTTTGAAAGACCGTCGGCGGGCTGGATTAAATCCTTTCGCGGGCCGAAGCTGGCCCGCGGGCCGTACTTTGCCCATCACTGGTTTAGAGTAAATTATTAGGCTTTTACCTCTGACGCAGTCATTCAATCAGTCAATTGATATCAAAACAGCAGCAGTAACTTATTATTGATACTCATTAAATCAGCAGGTGATCTCAAATCTACCAGAAACCATGTTATAAACCACCCAAGTTATAAACTTCTTTATGGTTTTTCGGTCGACTGTATAGGACTAATGGCCCACGCCTTAAATTATTAATTCTTAAAGATCCCTAAATGATTGGTGCTTCGACCTTGTTTAGGGGCGTAGGCTGATCATTAATAAACGACTGTAGTTTCACGATCTGAAAGTACAAAATACAAAAGAGAATATCAAGGTTTAAAAACCTCGCATCCCTACGACCTTCCCAAGATTGTCTGTTCTAAATATAAATCTTTTTTTCCGACTTTTTCTCCCTCGCTGTAGTATAGGCATCATTCTCACTAACATCCTCTTTACTTCACAGCGTCGGAAGAGCTGTCAATAGGCAGTATGCGTTTCACGACGTTCGATCTCGGCGGGCATCAACAGGCGCGGCGAGTATGGCGCGACTACTTCCCAGCAGTAGATGCCATCGTGTTCTTGGTCGACGCCTGCGACCGCGCGCGTCTGCCCGAGTCCAAGGCCGAGCTGGACTCCCTCCTCACTGATGAGACCCTCAGTAACTGCCCCGTGCTCATCCTCGGCAACAAGATCGACAAGCCCGGCGCCGCCAGTGAAGATGAGCTCCGTCAGTTCTTCAACTTATACCAACAGACTACTGGAAAGGTTGGTCATCCATGTATTCTTGTTTGATACAGTTATGCCCGGTTTCTGAGGTCATCAATTAAACTTTCTAACGTAAGGTAGGACACCCTCAGACTCGGTGGAGCGACGATCTTTTGCAGGGTGGCTTGTAGCTGGATGAGAGTTCCGAGAATCTCTTTGAATGGCGTGCAATGGAAGACGCATGGATGATGATGATAATCAGTTAACAAATATCTTTCATTGTTTTATAATAAAAGGGAATGAAGCAGTTGACCTAAACACAATGTCTTGATCCACGTGAAAGAACTATATAATTAAATGTTAAGTTATTCATTACTTCACACTATCATCCTGTTTAAAATTACCATACGACCCAATTTTACAATATTCTTATCGCTGGAGTATTTTTATGCGACACACGCCAAATTGTCACTACTACAGATCTTGAGGAAACCGTCATGTCCTAGAATAAGAAATTCGAAGACGCGTGACACCTACCAAGCCGCACTGGGCCCGCGTCGTCCGCCCACTCGCTCACTCGTTCACTGAGGAGACCTTCGCACTTTTTTTTTTTTTTTTTTTCCGGATGGGAAATCATCAAATGACTTCTCCCGCTCTGGGCTGAGCGGGAGGGTGTGTCAGACTTTTACTGACTAAAACCCACCCATGTTCCTTCATCGCCCTTTGTGTTCCGGGGCCGCGGTATCTCTTTCGAACAACCCGCAGCACCCGGCAGGCATCGGCCCTTGCGGGCCCCTTCCCTATGCTGACATCTCTTTGAGGCGCGCGTGGAACACGAACGCGCCGTCGACACGGCCTGTCGTCCTAAGACGGAGGGACGGCGAGCTAGCCCTTAGCTCACCGTCCACAGGCCCGCGTCTACGGTGGCCGGGGGCCACCACGTGGCCCCCGACGCCCGGTGCGTCTCCCGCGGCGGCTGGGACGTGAGGAGGAACGCTCTCTCTCACGTTCCGCCGCCTCCTTTGCTAGCATGACTGTTTCGCAAAAGGAGGTGACGGCTTCCCATTCCGTCTCGCTCCGGACCATGGCTCGAACCAGGGCCGGACGCGAGAGGTCGCCGCCGCCGATCGCCGCTAGGAGGACACGGCGTTGCTCCGCCCAAGCGGGGCAGACCTCCACCGTATGCTCCGCCGTGTCCTCCGGTCGATCCTCGCAGTGGAAACACCCGGGCGTCTCCTCCCGCCTGATTCGGTGCAGGAGCCTCCCGAAACAACCGTGTCCGGTGAGGACCTGCGTCAGGCGGAAGGTGAGGACGCCGTGGCGCCTCTCAAGCCACTCCTCAAAGAGGGGACTTATCGCCACTATCGTGGCGTGCCCTGCACGGGGTTGCGACAGTCGCTCTCTCCATGTCACCATGAGATCGGCTCGGAGGTTTGTCCGCTGAGCGGCAATTAGCCGCGGCAGCGGAGTAACCCCCCGGCGAAGAACCTCCGCGCGCCATTCATGTAGGCGCGCGAGGACTATCGCCTCCAGATCCCATGGTGGCAATCCGGCTAGGAGGCTCGCAGCCTCGCCCGAGATCGTGCGGAACCCACGGACCATCCTTACGGCTATCACCTTTTGGGGCGCGTTCAGATGAGACCTTCGCCCTGGAAGTAGGAACGTAATCCGCGGATTATGTTATGCCCAGAATACAGCGTGTACCAGAAAGGTGTGGTCTTATTTGAGGGAGTGATTCAGACCATCAAACTGAACTTTCTCCATGGGACCACCATCATCATTTTCTTGCCTTGTCCCATTCTACTTGGGGTCGGCGCTACACGTTTTCTTCTTCCATTCTCCCCTGTCAGACGTCACGGCATCATTTACTCCTTTCTCGTTCATATCATTCCTCACACAATCCATCCATCTTTTCTTTGGCTTTACTTTCCATCAACATCGTGAAAAATTAAATCAGCTGTCCCATGCTTTGGGTCGAGTTGGTATTGAAGGTTTGTACTGGACAGCTGCAATTTTGGTCGCGATTTCGATTGTGGTCCTATTGAGAAAGTTGGTCAGTTTGAAGATCTGAATCACGCCCTGAAATATGACCATACGTTTCTGGTACACGCTGTATACAGCAATTTTACCTTAAATAGGATATTAATATTTAAATCTTGTCGTAAGGAAATCAATCTTAATGCTGCAACATTCTAATTTTAGCATGGATAGATAAAACATTTATCGGTATCAGTCAGTTTTCACATGTAATGCAGTGATACAGTCTTTCTTACCATAACATAACTCAACTACCGTAGACCTTGTCCCCACACATTATCTACTATTTATTTATTAGTAACTTTATCGCATCGTAAATGCTTGAACGTGCTCGCTTTTTATTTTTTTATCAAAGACTCGTATTTTTTAAACAAGTCATGTTGACTTGCGATTATTTCTATTGAAGTCCCTTGTTCTTATGTTTTAATTGGTGTGTCTAATGTTATTAAGTTAAACACTAAAATGTACAATGCAATATAATTATGAATATGAAATAAATATTTCTATCGGAATCGTGGATAATTGGGAAAAAAATAAGCACATTTTGTGCATAATCATAAAAATCAATGCATTTTAATTGTTCACTGAAATGATAAGTGTTACTCAGTAACAAACTTGCTCGTAAAACAAGTCATCGTGATATCGCTATTCATAACTCGAGCCTACTTTTAATGATATTAACATAATAATTACGTTTATGCTCTGGTAGAAATTGCAATATCAACCAGATACCTTTAGTTAGTATGCAGTCTTGCCAAGGTTTATTTGTGTGAATGTTTTATAAACTCGACTTATTGCCGGATATGTCTAGACGCGATAGAACATTGCTATATAAATCTATAGTGCTAGACTCATATTTGCTCAAAAATAACGTACATTGTACATGACCTTAGTGATATGGCTTCAAGTGTGATCTTCAAATTACACAACACATTAATACTTGCTAAGGCTCTTAAGATAGTAACTGTAGTGCTTGGAAACCTCTTTAGGTAGGACATAAAAGCGATAGGCATAATTATTACTCAGAAAGCACTGTTTTCATTAGTCCAAAATCCACCCGAGTATCAGTTATTTGTTGGTTAGTAACACTATAATAATGTTTTGTTCCAGGGCAAGGTATCCAGATCAGAGCTGCCCGGACGGCCCCTGGAGCTGTTCATGTGCTCGGTGCTGAAGCGCCAGGGCTACGGCGAGGGCTTCCGCTGGCTGGCGCAGTACATCGACTGAACGCGCCCGCTCGCTCGCCGCCGCGAGGCTCGCTTCCACTCGCGTATGCTTCTCATATAAATGTCAAAACGTAGCCGCCCAAACGCAATAATATACTCTGTGCCTGTCAATCATTTTAACTTTAAATTATCACGTATTCTTAAACAAATTGAAGATGAACTGGACTTGATTCTTCTGTACATATTTTGATGACTGATGCTTTTCTTAACCTTGCACTATTGACTAAACTTTGGTCTCTGAACAGCCAGTAACTAACACGTTACGGTAATTTCGTTTCATATTCATGAGGCGTTTGTATAGCTAGAGAGCAAAAAGCGGCTACGTTTCACAGATGTATATATGCTCGAAACGCGCCCGTTTGTAAGCAGCCTAACTATCGCTCACTAGTAATGCTTAATACGTTTGTAACATCTCGCTATCGAGACTAAAAATATACTAAACAAATCCATTTGTTATTTTAGGGATCAACTTTCAATAAAATAATATTTATTACGCTGCCTCTTTTTCCTAGGTTAAGTAACTAATTCGGCAGTGCCCCGAGTTGGGATCAATCCTCTGTATGTTATACAATGAGGTTTTAAATGCCGCTTCCATTAAGGAAGCAAATATTGAAGTACTTAGTTACTAGCAATACTAGTGTTAAAGTACAAAATGTAAGTGCAGGCGACGCGGTGACGCCAGCATTACTAGTCAGCGATGTGTATGTGATGCGGTCCTACGATATCTCAGCTACGAATAGCTACTAGCTGTATTGTTCAGTGATTTTTGTTTTTGGCTGTAAACTACTGAAACAACAACAATATAATTTTACGTAAGTCTAACGATTGCGTCAGGGGTTTCTTCAAAGTTCTTTAGGTTTGTGAAACCATATAAATTTGTGTCTATATAAATAAGGTAATGGTGCAAAGCATGGTAATTTTGGTATTATGTATGATTTCTCGCCAAATATCTTCTTTTCTTGAGACAGAGCCGCACTAATTAAATCTGTACAAGCGACTTTGTTGTCTCTTATGTCCTCTAATCTAGTTATATAGCGATACAGACACAGTCTCCGTCTCATGTTTGAGTCGAGTGTAAGATACAATTTTAATTCAAATTATAATATTTATTTTCTTATTCTCATTCCAACTTGAGTGATAATTTTGACTCGATTATGTATTTATCAAGTAAAGCTCAGTGTGTTGTATGTGTTGAAAGTGACGAATGTTATATTTTTGTAAATTATTTCAATCATTTGAATTTTCGGAATGTTTAACTTTAAATAGACAATTATAAAGAAACGGCTAGTCTACGTTAGTGGTAGCTGAGACATGAAATGAATTATAATACTTACTCAGGTTTATATTATACAAATATCTTCCATTAATGCTAATTGACGGTGCAGTAAATGGAATACATAACAGTATTTGATCATTTCAGTTTGTTTTCAAGCACAATCAATCTGATCATTATCAAACACGTATTTTGTTGAGCATCACATCAGTGAGAGATTTTGTGTTGATGTGTTTAGTGAATTCACGTGAAGCTCGAGACATGCTTGACGCCTGTCGTTTCGCTAGACGAGCCGTTTCCACTCATAACCTTGTTGCGATCAACGTGTGCTGGATCTCCAGCTTTACTTAGACAATGTTCTTTGGTATATCATTTGCAGTTTAAGTAAAAAAAAAGTTTGTAATAAAATTTATATGAAATAATTGGATGTTTTATTTCGTTAGTATATAAAATTTCCTTTCTTGTAAGCTAGGTCGCACAGTCCAAGTCAAACCATTTATTTCAATGAGGCCATAAAAGGCACTTTTAAACGACAAAATTTACACGAAATTGATTCTAGTCTAGTTGCCCATTCGCCCATTTGTAAAGATAGTTTCGTGTGGAGAATCGTTACTATTTAAACCACCGCGTAGGTATGTACTCTAGCAACACTAATAACTACGTAAACGTTCTTTAGGCGCCACTGTACTCATTTTTTTGAAAACTTACTGTGAAATCAAAAACGATAATCAGCTGTTCAGAGAGCTTACCACAACGTCTACGCAGTATTATATTATTTAATCTTACTTCAATGCGGGGAAGAGATAGACTTATACGTCATGTCGTGTATACATACAAACTGTTTAAAACCCCTTGAAGTTGCTCAAATTGTTGTTCTCAAAGTGCACCTTCCGTCCATATTTGTTCGTCAACTGCATCATGCTAGAGTGAACTTCGACAAACTACACCGCCAGACCCTTGAACACTCGTAAATACTTTTGAGGGAGTCTACCCGTCATATTAAACATAAACAACTTAATCCCAACGAACGTTTCTCTTTCACGAACGTTTTAATAGCCTTTGGCACTCGGGAATAGTAGTTTCCCATTATTGAAAGATTTTTTGGAATTGGATCAGTTGTTCCGAAGATACCCCCTACGTACAATCTTACGTACAAATTTTACTTCTATAAAATATTAGTATAGATCAGAATTGCGCTGATGGCGAAGATTGTAACTTTAATGGTTTATATCTCGGAAACGTGACGCTATGGAAGATTTACAAAACTTGTTTGTTTTGATACCAGCTATTGATTAATACAGTTTTTATATGTAGCCGCACATAAAAAAACATATGTTATATGTTAGACAGGCCATGCTTCATTACAAAAATCTTCCAACTCACGTTTCCAACGTTTGAAGATATCTGCTTCAAAATTGAGTTGCAAGATTCCACCCGAACAAACATACATACATTGCAAGTTAAATTAAAGCTTTTAAAAATAAACATAGCATAACAGCTATGTAGCTATACTGGAGAAAAATTGACACACCCCGGGATATTTGTTTACAGATATATGGGTAACCATTTTTACGTGATCTGCAATAATATTATACGAGTCGAAAGACGTTTACTGAGATTATGGAGAACAATGTTTATAATCCACTTTTAATAATATACTTTATTTTGTATGTGTTTGTTAATTTTATTTTAAACCCGGAGCGGTACAACGACAGGACCCCCGGCGCCCATGTCTATAAGGATTTTCCTCACGAGGATGCATTGGTGAGTAGACGTTTTGAGGAGTCAAATAAAAAGCAGATTTATACTAATTAAAATTTTAATTATAGGAAAATAATGCAATAAAAATACTAATGTATAGAATATTACTAAAGTACATAATTTTACAACTTTCAATATATTCTCATGAAACTATTAATTTGAGTCAAACTATGGTGCAAAATGTATGGGAATGCTTTAAATAAAATCGATGGAAATAATTAATGATAGGTGTATAACTGATTACAAAACAATTCATAAAACATACTATTCCATGATTACATCAAAACTGTTCATCACTGATTCGCTTCGCTTCTGTCATATTTATATTCTGTACTCGAGACATGATATTGCACGTTTAACACTTAAAATTACTTTGCATGAATTCATGACATGGGTAGACGGCAATCTACGTTACAATCATTCCTTGTGCTAGCTACATACATTTATTATTTTCTTTTAACCAGATCTTATAAACGTCTTGAACGCACTTCATTGATCATGCAACGCGTAGCGGTAACGCAACAAGCTAACCTAATACGCCCTACAGACTCACGCGAGATGGCTCGCCGAGATTTGTTCTAAAGAGAACAGGATAGCGAGAAAACAAACACATTCACGCTTCTCGGGTGTTCTCGGCGTGAGTCTGTAGGGCCCTTTACAGGTTGTAATGGCCACTACACAGTGTGAAGTTCACGCGAAATTATGTGAGGTAATATCACATTTGGGACTATGTATTAAATTTATTACATAAATAATTACACTAACTACTATGTGCACGTTGTTTTATTCACACCATTTAAATGAGACGGTGGAACTATGTGTAAACCATTACTTTGAGTAAATATTCGTAAAATAATTTCATCACTAACTGTCATGTCTTCTCTCCAAAATATATATCAACCTATTCTTTTATAATACTTTTCCAGCTGAATATGTGTATGTTATAAACCATGTGAATAAAAGTACGCACGCGGACATTCATACATACATTCACTCAGCCAACAGGTATACATCCACGTCCACCGTCGGAAGGCGCGCTGCGGTATCCGTAGATCTAGGCTACGACGTTAAACAACAACGGGTCAGGCACATCGTGGCGTCTCGTGCCGCTCCATTAGAAATTATTATAAACTACCCTGTTCCAAGAAACGCGTGTCGCCTAACACTGGGCCCTACATAATTTCTAATAAAGAGGATATTTACATCGCTAAATAAATTGTGCTCTATGCATACTAAATGCAGACTCGTCTATTTGGTAACTTAACCTAACATTTAGTCACTGCTGAGATTTTCAAGTATACATTCGGTACACGTAAATATTGATAACTGTGACGACTTAGGTGCGATAATTCTGAATAATAAAAGTTATTTAAAACGGCGACACAAAACATCCATAAAATACATTTAACATAATAAAATTATACTTAGCCTACACTCTACTCTCGTAAAACGTTCACGTCTAAAACATTTAAATTCAATAACAACTTCTATATCGATTTAATATTATTTACAAAAAAAAAAGTTCCGATTGATTACCGCGGCAGTTAAATATAGTTATAAAATTCAAGATTACTGGTAAAACTCTGTTGATATTGTCTTATTAGATGATCACACGTCAGCTTTATCAGAGTGAAATCCTAAATAAGTCTAATATGATTCATTTACTTACATGTAGTACAATCACTTTGGTACATAAAACTAGGTATCATAGCCTTTCCTACGCTAAAAGTCTAAACCGAGTGCGGTTGTATGTGCATGTATAGAGGTGAATGTGATGGAATATTGACGTCTACACCTGAATATACAACTGTAGTGAAGGTGCTGTCTCGCACACTGGCTCTTCTTCTGCTCTTCGTTCAGTCTCCGGTGGCAAGTCGTCATAAGTCCTGTATGTGTTCAGTTCATCCATTTGCGACAGTTAGGCGCGCCGCACATGCACATTATTTTATGAGCGTCGTCCTCAATGTCGAATTTGTAATCGTATGCCAACTGCAAATAAAATACACAAGATTAGTGTCCTATGTCCTATAAGAAAAAATATTACTGCATAATAATGTCTTTGGTTTTCAATCAGAAAGGATAAGTTAGTATAATTTTTGATAGGACAATAAATCGTATTTAACCTTCTGCGACTGAGGTGGTAGTCTATCGGACACCACCAAACACAAAAAACGTTGCCAGATCGTAACATGGCGTGATGTAGCTCTGTCTCGCTCAGTACCTTCCTGTAACGGCTCGCGCTAACGGTCAGTGAGGCGCGGGCGGCCCTGCGGTGTGCACGTTTGGAGTTTTCGACTGCCGGTGTCCCACAGACGTAAGTACAGCAATAAACGTTGATTCTGATAGACGTCACCTCACCAATATCGTTTTAGATTCATAGTGTCTGTTAGTCGTTTCATCAGTAAAATATTAATACTACCATAGTGTCTCTCAAATATAACCTCACATTTAATTGCCTTAACTTATAATATTCATAATTTTTTAGATGGCGACTCAAAGTACAGATAGTAGGCCACCAAAACGAGACAGCAGTGGAAGATATACAAATGATGATGGGCAGATTGAGGAATGGCTTGAAGAATTAGAAGAAGAAAACGAGTTTAGCGATTTTGATGATTCGGTAGAAGATCCTAATTGTGTGGACGGAAATGTACAGCAAGAGGAAAATGAAGACTTCGTGGAACAGAATGTCCAATCGAGTGAGAGCGATTTTAACTCTGAAGACGAGGAGCCCCTTAGCTCTTTAGTTTGTGGTGATCAAGATGGTCCAAACTACATTGGAAAAAAGAGAAATTCCACCAGAGTTTTTGCCAGCGAAAAGAAGAGAACCAGGGAGCACCTTGTATGGGTTTACCAAAGACTTTACATTACTTTCCCACGTACCAAAGAAAAATAAGGCCGTAATATTGGTTTCATCATCTCATCATATTAGAAGCTTAGATGATAAAACGATGAAACCAACTATGATCGCCGACTATAACCATTCTAAAGGTGGAGTCGACGAAATCGATAAAAAGTGTTCTATTTATTCAAGCAATCGTAAAACACGCCGCTGGCCCATGGCGATATTTTACAGAATTCTGGATTTAGCTGGTACTAATTCATTCGTCTTATACCAATCTTGTCCAGGTGCCAAGCTGCGAAGAGGGGACTTTTTACTATCCTTGGCAAGAGAGTTGGTTCTTTCTAGCTTAAAAGAACGCGTTTATAATGACAGACTGCCCAGAGAACTCCGTCTTACTATAACGCGAGTTTTAGGCAATGATTTGCCTCCCCCTCCACCCGTGGCTCAGCTTCCAGGTCCAGCTGGAAGGAAGCTATGCAGCATATGCCCCAGTAAATTGAAGAGGCAAACAAGGTACCATTGTTGCGCATGCAAAAAGCCAATTTGTCTACAATGTTCTTCTCCACTATGTCAAGACTGTAAACCTAAGTTTTAGATTTAGGGTTAACTTTGAGACTGATTTGTGCCTAATTGAACCGTGATATCACGTTGTGATTTTTGTTTTAGAACTATAAGATAACGCTTAAAAGATTAATATTAACATTTTTAAAGAAGTTTTATTATTTAGTTTTTTTTTTAATAGTTTTGTAAGTTTAAGCGTAAATATAACGAAAATACTGATCTCAATAAATGATTCCATAATAAACTCGTTTTTTGTTTTGAGCATGCTTATTCATTTTTATTTCATTATACATAAACCCATTAATAGTAAAACAAAACTAGAGCCCTATTATTTCTAAAAGTTATAAACGAATCATGCTGTATAATAGTGACGCCTGACAGACTACACCTCAGTCGAATGTTGACAAGAAACCCACCTCAGTTGCAGAAGGTTAAAGCCGAGTTCAATGAGGTATCCAAATATGTTTCACCAAAACCATGAATGAATTTCAGTTTTTATTGCTACTTCGTTTAGCAATAAAACTCTTAAATTCATTCATTCACTCACTCATTAGCAGACAATACGAGTATACAGATCAAGATTACCCCTACATTTAAACATATGGACAAAGTTGAGGGCAAAAGATTTTTGCAAATGTTTTTAAGTGGTTAAAAAGGGGATGGGATAGTTTACCTCTTCCCCGCGTGCAATCCGTCGTTTTGCGAAGATGATGATCCTGATATGTCGGTCGACCTCCACGGTCTCGGCGACGCAGTTGGGCTGGCACGAGTGGTTGATGTAGCGCGCCAGCCCGCCCGACAGCGTCGCGTCCACCACGCGCCGCTCGTCCAGCCGGAACATGTAGATGCCGCGGTTCTGGGAATGTGAGCATTGTATTGTTAAACTATAATAGGGTTAGGTCTACCTCGAAGAAAAGGCAGCAGTAGTAGGTTGTTGATGTGGAGCTGAGTCTTACTCCATGACATACAGAAGGCAGGATAGGAGGTGTCCTATCTTGCCCTCTTTCTCAAAATATGCAGTAAAAGCAACCTCTTCGCTGCCACCGCCATGGATGTCACACACGTGACAAATGGATGACAGCGTGTACGTAATTTTAAATTTGAAGCTTTGTAACTATGTTATTGAAAAATCCAGCAATATAGTTATTGCTAGACTACGACGTGGTAACAATGCCTTACCTTAGCCTCATACTGTTTCTCCCGTATTTCCGATAGTTCGGAGCGAATGATCTCTCCAATGTACTCTATAACCATGGTGTGCTTTTCCAAATCCTTAGCTGCGTATAGACCCAACCCCTGGATTTTAGACCTAGAAATAATTAAGCTTGGTTATTATGTTATTTAGCTTAGTGATGCCTAGTGATGCTGTAATCTTATCAGTTTTACAAAAGAACTAAAGTTGATCATCAGGCTATTGGAATTGACATGCCTTGTCCACACAGCGCTGAGTACTATAATGCATAACATAATATGGTACTAGTGTTTTTTTTTTTATCAAAAATACATAAAAGTATAGGCTAAGTTCCGAGTGTCCGAAAAACAAGCATTATCTACTGTTCAATACGATATTGTTGTTCCACCAATCACCAACTACGACCTACTTTTCACATATCAATCTAAACTTCACAAGATCACACACAACTCGGAAATATTTCGACAAAAGCAGGCTTGCTCACAATAAGTTTCTTTCCTTTTCTCATTCTTACCGTATATAATTTTGAAATGGATTGATACTTAAAATTGTAATATTTGGTACTGCACAATCCCTATGCTTCCTAGATATTCGCAAGCGATGACGTCATGGGTTGGGTTCTGTCGCCTCTTGTCTTTTAATATGGCGGAGATGACGGGTAGACTTTGAGTCCTGTTCTACTGGTTCTGCTTGTGGTGACTGCTCAACTTGCTGGCTGAGATTGATTATAATTTATTTACATTTTATAAGGTCCTAGTTATTCATGCAATGAATGTCTGTTTTGAAAATCATACTTCATGTATGGCCTATGTTTTTCTAGTTTGTTTGGATAACGGGAAAATACATATCAGGGATAGGTATTACACACAAGCTTAGTTTCTGTGTACCTTCAACATCTTACGGATTCATAAATCTCTTTATTATAAACAACTTTTACTACAATCAACCCTGAAATCGAGAAAGAAATCGGCCGTCGCATTAATCGTCAAAACGAACAGTACATTTTTTTTCGCGATATTGAAATTCGTCTCATAGTAAAAGTTATTTAGCATCGCACGCTTAAACCAAAACTGTCACTATCCAAAAAAGTTTTTTGTGATAATATGAATATGAGCGACACGTAAGAATCTATGCAGAATTTAGCTATTCTTTGATACAAAAATAATCGGTAAAGGTTGTATGTTAAATTTGAGAACAAAAATTATTGAATTTACAGAGCCATTTTATCGTTATTTATATTGAAGTGTCACTTTTACTTTCATGATTTTATTTTATTTCATCTGACAGGCACTGTGGACTTACTTTTTAATCAAAAAACTAAATAATAAAAGCTTTAAAACTATTGTTTACATTCCAAAAACTGTTTTATTTAACGTAAGAGTGACAAAAATATATAGCCTAGTATGCTAACAACACAATTCTTTTCTTAATACTTAAAATAATTAAAATCTTAAGTCAGACTTGCATCTGTCGACTAGAACTAGATTAATCAATCAAAAATGAACACCACTTGAATAAATAAATCACATAGGCAAATCTTTGATTCTTTAATAACGTACGAAGTTATAAAAATAAAACAAAATCCAATAAATCATGTTGTTGACATGACACTTTATTAAAGAAAAAAATTAACCAATGTATTTATCAGAGTTTTAAGAAAATAATGGCAGCAAAAATAACATTATAAGCAATGTGACGATTATGCTCTAACAAACAAATAATATATAACTTGTGATTTTAAAGCCAAACTGACACTAAACGAAAAGTGTTAATAAATGACATTAAATTATTGAACTAATAAAGTGGTAACTTGAATGCAAACATGACACTAAGCAAAAAATGTCATTAAGGCGTCAAACTAATGATCTAAGTTAAAAGAAAAACTTAGTGGAAATGTGAACCTAAACGCAAATTTCATTTAAAATAATGTATAACTTACCAACAATATGAATAGTAAACCGGTTTAATCACTAAAATGACACTATTGCACTCAAAAATCGTTAATTTTGTTTTTGATTGCACGTACTTTTTCGTTGAAGGTCAGTGTTGCTCTGAGGGGAGGGGAATATTTTGTTTAATGACGAAGCGGACCACGGCCATCTCGCGGTTATTTCTGTTACTTTTAGACCAGTGTAAGCGCGATCACGTGTAGTTTCACGTTTCCCAACAGATGACATTAAAAAGTAGATTTGTCAAGTTTTTGGATAGTGACAGTATTGATAACCTTAAGAAGTATATGTGCACGAAAATTAAGCTTGTATATATGAGGACGGTTTCGCGTCAGAGGTTATTCTTGCAGTATGGGATGGTATGTAACAAACCTGGCGAGGTAGACGTTGTTCCGCCACTCGCTCTTCATTTTCTTGTACTGCGAACTCTTGGTGTGCACGAACTGCTTGGAGTAGGGACAGGCGGGGTGGTCGGTGGTGGGCGGCGGCGCGGGCGCCGCGGGCAGCAGCGAGCGCGTGCACGAGCGGCGCCACGCGGCGCGCGCGCGGGCCTCGCTGCGTGCGCAGCCCGACGGGTTCACGGCCAGCCCGCCCTCCAGGAGAGCCGAGCGACCGAACTTGAAGCGGTAGTCTGTCAGAGTCTCTACGCCTGGACCGAACAAATAAACATGTACACGTTTATAACTAAAGTGCAGGTATAGCAACAACTCTCAAATGCATATAGCCTATAACATTCGCAAGCTTCCATTCCGTGAGACGGATTGGGTCGTTATCCGCCACGCAGACCCAATGCAGGTTGGTGGAAGGCATATGTCTTCGAATTTTCGACTCTAGATCAGCGGATTTCTTCACAATATTTTCGTTCACTGTTATTTATGACAGCAGCAATGATGGAATCAAGTTCCTATTTAGGTTCAAAGCCCTGTTTCAAATGGATTACCGTTCCAAATCGAGCATATATTTCAGAAGATCAATTGACTTACCAGGTAAACTCTCTAGTACTCTCACTACAGCGGGCTCGGTCAAACCGAACAGATCCTCTCCCGTCACGTAGTTGGGCCATAGCTTGAGAACTCCGTCTTCACTTCTTCCTTCACGCAATGCTGCCACTGCGTCTAATACCTACAGAAAGAGGTATTATTTAATATTTGTGATTAGCTAAGGAAGGCTTGAGTGATGCAGTGTCGTGTACATACGTTGGACCAGGCCGCGCGCGGCGTGGGCGCGGCGCACTCGTCGCGCGGCTCGTCCTGCGCGCGCACGTGGAAGCGCGGCCGCCCGGCCTCCTCCGTGATCCAGCACAGGTAGCGGCAGCGGCAGTTGGCGCGGGACATCGACCAGTAGAACCGCACCTGCTCATACATTACATCGATAAGTGACTAGGCAACGCCCTGGATGTGTGAACCAAGGAATATTTTAGACAAAAGACGGTGTTATAAGGTCTACTTCAAACTACTCTGTTTTTGAGAAATTCAATAAAATATGCTTTGAAATCTCATGTCAAGGATCTTCTTTAATTTCAATTGTATTTTTTGAATCAATTGGGTTCCGTCACCAGCCCTCTATAAGCAGCGTCAGTGACGTTCATAATCTCCTTAAAATTGCTGTTATACCGACACTTACGAGAGTCCAGTAAGGGACTCATATTCTAACTCAGAACTTCTGGACAATACCGCACTGACGTTGTGTGTCGGACGGATTTATAAACCCCCATTTTGCCATGATGGTTATTTTGATCGATTGAAATAAGAAGAAGCAATCAAATCAAGTGACGAGATTGCATGTAAATAATAAATAAGCTTACAGAAACCGCGAGTTATGACAAAGAAGAATTCGATTACACAAGATACACATTCAAACAATAGTACTTACAATTTTATAACCAATAGGATAGATATAGTTCGGTGTGTGGAAGGCTGCTAGCTGATGCGGCAGCAGATGACCAGGGCTGAGGAATATGAGTCCACCCACTCTTATCAGATGATTGGTGTCAGAGTGAAGCATCACTGAAGCGACCTGACGCTGTTCGTCGCGGGATATATACACGCGCCGCTGTACGCTGAGGGTTGTTAGCTCGTTGTCTTTTTCATTCTGTTTTGGAGTTAAGAAATGACGTTTTCGGTTTAAAGAAACTTTATTCCCAATAAAGTTTTATTGCATTGATTTAGTTTTTTTTTAGAAAGCAAACAAACGACGAATATACTTATTTCAATTACCTTTTCAGTCAATTATGCTAGTAGAAAGTCTCGTCAATTGTTTTTTTTATCACAGTGGTACAGAAAAATGGCTATGAATTTTTTTGTTATGAATGATTCGAAAATATCATTCATTAGTTTGTATATGTATACTTAGCTCATAAACGAAGACTTTAATTATGTGACAAATATGAAAGCATAACATTAAAAAAAACACTCACCTTCGGAGCATGAGAAGCGCAGAACGCAGTCTTATTCTTATAGAAGACACAATTATCCTTGACAGCGCATCCCAGATGGTAGACACTTCCACAGCGCACCTTGAAGCACCGCACAGTGGCACCGAGGCGCCGGCACACGGCACACGTCGCGTTGGAACCGGCTGCTAGTGCCGTCTCCACGTTCATCAGCGCTCCGCTCACAGTCTCATACACACCTTCCGACCATAGTGCACAGTTCAAGTGCACCCATCGATTTACATCGCAATTTAACAGTCTTGATACTCCATCAGCTACACCATCGCCTTGTATACCGCATAGTTCACATCTCCTTGAGTCTTCATTTGTTACTGGCATGATAGCAACGCCTGTGCGGAATACCAGCTCAGTAAGCTCCCTGTCTGTGGGTCGTTTGTATTTGACAGGAGGTCCGATGCAGCCGGGTGACCACGCCTTATATCGTATGCCTCTGTACTTCTCCCTCTCAGCTGTACTCTGGTTGCTTTTGTCGTCTTGCTCACTTTTCAGATCTTCATCTAGTGCGCTGACGTCATCACCAACTTCTTTCATCAATTCGTCGTTGTCTAGAGAATCCATGAATGATAAATCCATTTTCTCGTCTTTTATGTCTGGTTTTATGTCTAAATCATCAGTTTCCATACTTTCGGTAGATGCTGTATCAAAATCATCTCGTTCTTTGGACAGATTCGTATCAACATCAGACTTGCTGTCTTCTTTTACTGCAGTCTTTGTCTTTCCATCTAGGATGATGTTAGTAGGGCGCCACGCGAAGCTTTCGTAACACTGTGTACTACAGAAGTATAGTTCTGAGTCACTGTCGCAAAGGATTTCTTCCGCGTTACCTTTGTTGGCGGATAGTAATGGGAACTCGGACGCTTTAGCCCTTACAACTGAATCTAAGATAACAACGTCACAATGTCGGCAGAACTTTGCCGCTCCGTTCAGTATACTTTGGATATCAATAGGCGTTCCTTCTTTCCCGTCCTTACCTTTGGACCTGTAAAGGCCAAGTTTATGAGAAGGCGGCGTTGCCGTTCTTTCTATGATTTGGTACGACGTCGGTGGCGGTATGTGTAGAATTCCGGCGAGCTCTTTTAGTACGCCGAGAATATCTTCCGCGGCGCCAGATGTAAGGGTAAGCGTGACGGTGACATTTTCATTAGTGTCTGTACTTCCCGGTGAATCTCCACCTTTAACCTTACCGGACTCTGAGTCAAGAGTCTTCAATGCTTTCTGGTTATCTTCGTCATCCTTCGACTGGTACAGTGATACCGGCTTCACTCTTATCGGCACTGGTGCTATGATGGGGATCACCGGTGATATCCTACCAGATGCCGAGTCGCTATCCTCATCTTCCTCTTCATCGTCAATGAGTTTAAGACCAGGAAATCTGTTAGGAGGTTCTGTTTCGAGACACTCAGGACTTGAGCAGCTAACAATGCTGTCAGGCGTGTCCGTGTCTCTCTCTTTGCAAATGAAGTCCAGTTTCTTATCTTCGGGATCATCGTCAAACAGAATGGGCAGGAATTCCTGGTCATAGAATCCTCTTTGAGTCGACGCTGGTGGTTTCTCAGGCAAAGGTTCCTCTTCTCCAAATGGTTTCGTGTTGTAGTAATCTCCAACGTTTGGAATTTTCGCATTACCAAAGTCGCCAACCAAATCGCCTTTTAGTACATCGTAGTCTTTACTTTTTAATTTTGTCAAGTCTCCGGACCCGAATAGTGGGCAAACGGCGAAGTTTGTAGTCAAAGCAGGTTCTTGTATTTGCATGGCTGGCAGTAGACGCAGCTGAGCCATGAGGTTGTCTATAAACGTATCGTAGTCTTCCTCGTACCGAGAACCTTTACGAGGTCTCTTCTTAGCGTTCGCCGCATTTAGATTGTTTTCAGCCGCAGCTTTCATGTTCATTTGCAATTGTTTTCGCTTCTTCTGTTGATATTCACGTCGCTTTCGTTTCTTAGCTTCCGAAGGAGTTTCCGGAGCATTCGCTTCGGATGACGTGTCCATGCTGACGCTCTCAGGGAATTCTTCTTTCATTGGCTGGTCAAGTTTGCCCTGATCAGATGCGGTTGACACTCCAGACGTTGCAGACTGTTGAGAACTTTCATCAAGCAGTTCTTTTTTAACATCCATAGGAGTAAACGGTCTATGCACAGGACTTTGTTGTGGAGGAGCGATCTCTTTTTTAATAGCCTGTTGCAGCTGTTGGTTTTCAATACTCATTGGATACATTTGCATCGATTTCATAGTGGGTGAACTTTCTGGGATCGGGGTGGTGTCTTCTTTGTGCGACACCTTGATGGGCGGCTTGCGGACATCCATCAAGGACTGTGTCGACGTTTGTGTTAGAGAAGTTATCGTGGAGGAGGGGATACTTTGTATGGGACGTGTATTGAACGGCGAGTTTACCACGTTACTGGTCATAATGTTATGTCGCGGCGAATTCTTTGGTATTTCTACTTCTTGCGCTAAAGATAGTGTCGGTGGTGGTATCGAAGGTCTGGCTAGCTGAGCTTCCAGAGACGGTATAGTACCCAGTGCCGGCGCTGTTCTTTGTAAGCTCATCGGCCGTTGAGGCACGACTGTAGCTGCCGTGGTTGTAGTTTGTAGCAGTTGCTTTAACAACACATTCTGGGACTCATCATTTTTATTCGTATTAGCTGTTGTCTGCTGTACACTACTAGTATGCTTGTTACCCGAATCAGTAGTGGTTGTCGATGTATTCGGTTCATCTGTCTCCATAGGCTCCGATTTCACTACGACGGCTTCCACGCTGTGCCTTTTTGTAGGCTGTATGTGACCAACGATAACTTCAGTCTTTGGCTCATCGGTAGACTTCGATCTCTTCAGAGGCGACGTCAGTTGCGTATGAAGGAGTTTCGATGACGTGATAAAATTGATGGAGCCGGGTGGGGCAGGTTTAGCTTGGATTTGGTTCATTCCTGAACTAACAATGCTATGCGTGCGAACAGTTACGTTCGGCGCTGGTTCCTTATTCCCCATCATTGGTCTGGAAGTCATGACTAGCGCCGGTGGCTGGCTAGTACTAATGCTTTGCTGATTGAATGGTAAATTACTTGCATTTATTTGCCTCGTAGGCTGTAACAACGTATGACCTAGAATACTAGTAGGAATCGACTGATTCTTCTGAAACCCACTCATGCTGGTCGTCATGGTGTTACTAGAGTGCATCATAGTAGAAGGAATGGTCGAACTGTGTATTTTAGACAGAGCTGGCATTTGAATGATTTGAGAGGCGACTGAGGTTGGCCCTGAATCATCCATAGGAGAAAATGACTGGTTTGAGATCAAAGGTGCGGGCGATTTCATTAAAGAGTTTTGTAAAGTAACTGGAGAGTTCACAGGTGAGATTGTAGGAGACTTTCTCATTTGTCCCATTGATGAGAGTGTATTCACTCTTGAACCAATTGCATGTGCTGCACTCATAGGCATGCTATCAGAGTTTGGGATAGTCGCGACTGGCTTCTCAATCCTCTGTATTGGCGACGGTCTCGACACTGCAACCTCAACTTTCGAAGAAGGTAGCAAATTCTCGAAGTTCACTTGTGTGGGCGTTGTGGCATCACTGTTCTTCCGCATCACAGGTTGTGTGTCCACTTTAGACGTGTTAGGGTTAAGTGATGACATAATGGTTCGTAGCTGTTGGGAAACATTCGCCATGTTCGACGTCAGTTCCGCAGGCTGTGAGAGCGGTGACAGCTGAGGTACAGTTGCTGACTGTAATGCTAGTCTTTCTGGTTCCCTCTTGGCAAAAGCAGACTGTTCTTGTGTCTCTTTTGGTTCCGGTTTATGAGGATTAACATTTGGGTTCTGAATATTCTGGTTTCCAGGTTTAGGGTTAGGTTGTTTCATGCCGTACGTTTTGGCATCGTCACCGATATTCTCTAGTATACAGAGCATGTCTTCGAAAGTCTCTACGTGTTTAGTGTTTTCCGCAGTTTCGTGGTGTTCTTGCATCGTTATGTCATTCAAGTATCGTTCCTGTGACGGTGTTGGTGAAGGTATCGATATTTGAACGGAATCCTGTGCCATGTCTGAAGTTATCTGCATGTTAGAATCTATAACCATTTCTTTAGTTTGATTGGCTATTGCTTTTATAGTTTTCACAACATTTTCTTCTGGCTTGCTTTCAGTCATAGGAGGCGGTGGCGGCGGCTCTGATATACTCTTATTGTACGCCAGCAGTAAGTTACTTGGTATATTATCTTCTGGTTTGTCCTCATCATCTCCTTCCATTATATTATCTGGAATTTTCTCTGGAATGGGATCCGGACTCTTTATGTCAGTCTTTCCTAAGAGTAAAGGCGTTCGATCGCTCAGACACAATGTGTGAGGAAGTTCCGTCTGCTGACTGATTTCAGACTCTATGTCAATGTCTTTAGTGGGTTCTTTGAATATCCCTGGTCTTTGGTCCATCTGTGAAGGTCCTTGAGAACTCATTGCAGATAATTGCTGCGAACTCATTGAGGATAATTGTTGAGAACTAATCGACGATAATTGTTGAGAACTCATCGACGATAATTGTTGAGAACTCATCGACGATAATTGTTGAGAACTCATCGACGATAATTGTTGAGAACTCATCGACGATAATTGCTGAGAACTCATCGACGATAATTGTTGGGAACTCATCGACGATAGATGTTGAGAACTCAACGACGATAATTGCTGAGAGCTCAACGACGATAATTGCTGAGAGCTCAACGACGATAATTGCTGAGAAGTCGAAGACATAGGATTTGTGTTGATTTCTTTTTCCTGATTTTCGGAAGAAAGAGTACTATCTGGTGACGCAGCATCGTCTTGGAATATCTTTGCAGGGAGCGTTGCGTCATGCGTTACAGACAAACTGGACAGCTTCGAGTTCGATAAAGCGAGCATCATAGGTTTCTCAATCGTTTTGACTATCTTTTGTTTAACCTGGTGTTGTGTCAGTATAGATACAGGTACGCGTGGTGGGTTTATGTTAGCGACCTTTGGTACATTCGACGATATAACACTTATGACCGAGCTAATTGGCTTAGACAGCGGCGGTGTCGACATGTTGATCGTCAAAGGTGGATTTGTCAAGTTTAATGGCACCTTCTTAATATGAGATTTCCCTACTCCGCCTACATGACTTGCGACGCTCGAGATGGGTACGGAGAGATTCTTTAGCACGGGAACTGAGATAGTTTGGTTAGCTATTGACACGGAAGCTACAGTTGCCTGTGATACCTCGTCAAGGATCTTTGTGTTTGTATGTGGGGAGAGCATAGTTGCGCTGAGAAGAGGTAAACGCGCCCGTGCGTTGGCGCCTGGATTGAGGATTTTATACTGTTGCACGCTAGCCGGCTGCTTTCCAGTAGACAAGCTAATAACGGCCACAGTCTTGGTGGTCGTCTCAGTACGTGTAGGCGCACGCTCAGTCGCCTCTTCTTCAACTTCATCGTCAGGTTTCCCACTGTCTATAAGTTCTTCGAAATCTTCCTCAGTAGCAATGCGTTCTTCGGGAGATATTGCGTCAGGCTCAACCAGTACTATGTCATCATCGTCTAGATGTTCGACTAACTCTTCTACGTCATCATCATCATCGGAACGCGTGAGTGAGGATCGTGGTTCGTCACTGCGAGAGCTGCGTTGTCCGTAGTCTAGAGCTTCAGGAGTGTATACTACGTAGCTACGCGCGTCAGATGCGCTGGGCGAGTTGTTTGGATCGATGATTTCTTCAGCATGATGGGAGGGGGTATTGAGGAGACGCGGGCGTGGTGGCGTGCGTCTTTTCAAGATGGATACTTTTGTAAGATGTGCGGGACGACGTCTGTCGTCGTCTCGGGGCGGCCAGCCGGGTGCACCGCCGAATAGCCCGGGCTTAAAGTACCGGTAGCCGGGGGGCAGCGGGGCTGGTGCGTGCGGGCCGTGCAGGCCACCGCCGTGGTCGTGCAGGCCGGGAGCGGGTGCGTGCGGGCCGTGCAGGCCGCCGCCGTGGTCGTGCAGGCCGGGCGCGGGCGACGCGGCCGGGGAGGGCGTGGGCGTGCGCGCGACGTGTGGGGAGCGCGCTACTGACGGCGACGCGGGCGCGCCTCCCATCGGGCTGTATTGTTGGCGTTGTAGCATTTGTTGACGCTATAAAAAAATTAATAGGATTAAAATCCCCCAAAAAGCCCACCCTTCGCCACTTCCTAATGTTTTACCTGTTCAGAATCTTATTTGTAGTGTCCGACCGAAAGTTCGGTTTCGGTTTCGGTCGAGTTTCGGCAAAAAAAAACGAGTTTCGGTTTCGGCGGCAAGCCTACAGAAACTACGACCGAAACCGAACCTGCATTCGGGAGTTCTCGCTCTGTGATCGGTCATGTTCGGCGCGTTAAATTCCATCCAAGCGAGTAAGCGACGAAGACATTTTGCCGCGTCCACGTGCCTAATCATGTCATGACTGGCTTGTATTTGCAGTTCGTTTTGTTTGTTGTGACTTTTCGTATGATTTATTTTGAATTCGGTAAGTTTTATTACGTGATATATCATAAGAGTAGGTAGTAAACATCAAAAAATAATTCATTATAACAAACTAATACATAGATTATAGTAGAATCAAGTTTAACCTAACTATCTAAATATTTTATTTGGTTGATCTAACTCTCTCGCTAATGCTAAACAAACATTAGTTAGGTACTTGCTACTTACTATAGTTCATTAGTGGTGATAATATTATGGATTCAGGGTTTAAAAATTCATTTTAACATTTTAATACCAATTACCAAGGTATTCAAGTGGCAAGTACAGTTAGATACTTACCTACGTCCCCAATTGTATTTTTTTTAAATTAAATTAACACACTAATAACGTTTTCTTTATTTTACCCTCAAAACATGATCCTTATAAGGAAGTTTCGGTTTCGGCCGAAACTGAGACTGTTGCCGAAATTAGGTTTCGGTTTCGGTCGTAAAAACCAATTTCGGTCGGATACTACTTATTTGATTTAATATCTTGTTTCCATTTCGGTCAAAGCGTATATTTACTTACAGCCATCTCATTAGCAGGGTTTCCTGGTGATGGTAGAGGCTGCGGACTTCCAAGTGGTGAAGTTTGTTGGCGACCTCCGAAAGGACCTCCCACTCTTATTCCTTGTTGATGGTGTGGTGGCCTAGCGAATCGCGTTGGCAGTGGAGAGCAACCAGACGCAGGCCGCGAAAACCTTCCTGTAGCATAGTCAACCTAAAACAAAACCAAAAACATATTAATTTAGATGCCTGATACGTTTTAAAACTTAGCAGAAAATTATTTGATTTCCAAAGTTGTACTTACATTTTGCATTTGCGGCGAATGTGATGCCACTGGACTTTGAATTTGAGATTGTTGATATATCTGTAAAAAAAATACGCTGTCAGTCTATTCCAACAGTCCATAAATAAAACAAGTTATATTTACAAAAAGTAAAGCCATCTTACCTGAGGACTCCGACTAGGCGTCGGCAATTGAGGACTGGTCCTCTGAGCCTGAAGTTGCTGCAAGAAGTGTTGCGGCGACATCGATGTCTGCATAGGGGACTGTTGCGTATGCATCGGTGACTGTTGCATATGCATCGGTGACTGCTGAGAATGCATCGGCGATTGCTGGGGCATCGGCGAATGCTGGGACATCTGCGCTTGTTGCGCGTGGTGAGGCGACTGTTGATGCATCGGTGACTGTTGTGGATGCATCGGGGATTGGTGCATCGGAGACTGCTGTGGATGCATCGGCGATTGATGCATCGGTGACTGTTGATGCATCGGCGATTGCTGCGGCATGTTCGTCTGCTGCACATGCATCGGCGATTGCTGAGAGTGCAACGGTGACTGTTGCGTATGATGAGGCGACTGTGTCGACGGGTGCAAGGGAGATTGCGACGTATGATGTAGGGGAGACTGTTGGGAATGCAACGGCGACTGCATCGGCCGAC